>CM060949.1:179244025-179700615 GCA_030765055.1 Mantis religiosa | reverse complement strand
CTCTTGCAATTGCAAAACGTCAGAGCCGGAGATACAACGGCCGGACTGTATATATTCAAATCGTTATATTCATTAATAATAATATGGTTTTAGTTAATTGATGGAATTTAATCATTTCTTCATACTAGCCGTTTATAGACTAAGGTTTATGATTGATAGATAGAGTCAACATGAAAAATTCAATGCCATGGCCGGGATTTAAACCACGGATCTCCTGGTTTCCGTCCAGTCGCTCTAACCCATTGGGCTACCATGGCCAACGTGCCGTCCTGACATTCAATTCTCCTTTGACTCATGTATGTCCCCGGTAAACCACTAGGGGCTCTCGCATTCGAGATACACCATTTGTGGTGACTTACTATCGTAAGTACTTGAGTCCCAAGCTTCATCATTTAACTCGTGGTTCAAATTTAAAAATTTAAATTTAAATCGTGGTTCAAATCCCGGCGATGGCATTGAATTTTTCATGTTGACTCTATCTATTAAGAACCATAGTCTATATACGGCTAGTGTGGAGAGATGATTAATTCCCATCAATTAACTAAAATAATAAGAGTTAAATGATGAAGCCTGGGACTTAAGTACTTACGATAGTAAATCGCCACAAACGGTGTATCTCGAATGCGAGAGCCCCTAGTGGTCTACCGGGGAATATATGACTCAAATGGAGAATTTAATGTCAGGAAGGCACGTTGGCCATGGTAGCGCAATGGGTTAGAGCGATTGGACGGAAACCAGGAGATCCATGGTTCAAATCCCGGCCATGGCACTGAATTTTTCATGTTCACTGTAATAATAATATGTTTATTTTTCCTTTTCTGTGGGCCCGCCCGCATTGCAGGCCCTGCAAGGCCTTAACGTTACGCCCCTGATAATCCCTGTATACATACTATATGTGTGTGTGTGTGTGTGTGTGTGTGTGTGTGAGAGAGAGAGAGAGAGAGAGAGAGAGAGAGAGAGAGAGAGAGAGAGAGAGAGAGAGAGAGAGAGAGAGAGAGAGAGAGAGGTGTCCCATATTTTGATGTTAATCTTCTGAAGACAACGTCCAGGATGATTAAGAGGAATTCTTTGAAAGGGGAAAATAGCTCTCACGTACGAAAAGGAGATCCTTGGTTCAAATCCCGGTCATGGCATTGAAGTTTTCATATTCACTCTAATAATAATATGTTTATTTTTCCTTTTCTGCGGGCCTCTAAAATACCGGGCCCACCCGCATTGCAGACCCTGCAGGCCTTAACGTTACGCCCCTGATAATCCCTGTATAATACTATATATATATATATATATATATATATATATATGTGTGTGTGTGTGTGAGAGAGAGAGAGAGAGAGAGAGAGAGAGAGAGAGAGAGAGAGAGAGAGAGAGAGAGAGAGAGAGAGAGAGAGAGAGAGTGAGAGAGAGAGAGAGAGGGAGAGAGGTGTCCGATAAATCGATGTTAATCTTCTGAAGACAACTTCCAGGAACATTAAGAGGAAATCGTTGAAGGGGGAAAATAGCTCTCACGTGCGAAATAATTCCTTTTTTGTGCTCTTAAAGATGGCCATTGACGTTTAATTAAAATACATTATATTTGAGATATAAACATACAAATAAAACATATTTCATGAATTGAATAATGCCAATTTACCTTTGATGCCTGTTGAAGAGCTATTTTAGTGTTTTTTTTTTTGTTTTTGTTATTGTAATTTACGTCCTCCAACCTTAGGTCATATCGGACGATGAATGAATGGGGTGAAATTATGCTCAAATGAGGCCAGGGTCCCTAGAGCTTAGAGTTACCTGAAATTCGTCTTTCAGGATAAGGGAAAATCCCGGAAAAAACCTTATCCAGGTAACTCACCCTGACCGAGATTCGAACTTGGGACCTCTTGAACGTAAGGCAGACACGCTACCATCCACGCTACCGAGGCGGGCTATGTTAGTGTATATATATATTTATATATATATATTGAATTGACAATAAAATGCTATCTAATATAAAATGCTGAGCTGTAATAGCGAAATGCAAGTGAAAGATAAAATATACGAAAACTACCAAATTGTATTTGTGTCTATACACAATTTGCTGGGTTTTTTTTTAACTCAGAAGAGTGATTTTGTAGCATATATAACCCCTGCGTTGTTTTTCACATTGCCTGTTTATAATGGATCTCTTATGTTTTGTATTCAAGTATATATACTATTAAACTGTACACCTCCTTGACATGTTCAATGTTTACAGGTCTTTGAGGTAGTAGAGAACTCGTTGAACGTAGATGTATCTAATTTATTATTAATAATCTGAAAGTGTTGGACTGCACATGTAGGGAGGGAAGATGACGTCAGCTTACTTACAAACTCTCTTGGTGACAATATATGAGCGTAATAAGATGCTGCGATACCACAGACATTAAATTAATAGATTTTCTCGTTGCGTGTGAGTTACCATTTAAAATGACTCATTATGCAGTCTATTATAGGAAATCAAAGCCAAATAGCTTAAATTATAAAAAAAATACACCATTCCTGAAAGATGGGAAGTTACTGTTGCTGAAGATGCGACCTACTCCCTAAAATTGTCTAAGTTGATACTTTAATTAATGAGAGCATTAATAATTTAAAGTAATTCATGTCAATTAAAAACAAAGACTGAATTAGAACTGATTCAAGAGGACATCTAAATGTGCCTTGCATGGAACTCTAATTGCTTGCCACAATAATGTTCATGGGGTTAATAATAACAATTCCTTTTTTAACAGCGTACCTTTACTCATCCTCATAATTTTGATGGTCCTTCTCAAAATAGTCTCCCCTGAATGCGATGCACTTGTCTCAGTGTTTCTGCCAGTCTTCAAAGACATGCTGGATACCATTTTTTGAGAGATCCTTCAAAATCGCCTCCGCAGCCTTCACCACTGCTTCTGATGATGGATAATGCCTCCCACGAAGGCGTTTCTTTAAGTTAGGGAATAGAAAAAAGTCACATGGGGCTAAATACGGACTAATAGGGAGGGTGAGGGATGTACTTCACGTTGATTTTTGCAAGATATTCAGCAACAACTTTGGCAATGTGCGGCCGCGCATTATCGTGGTGCAGCATCCAGCCTGCTTTACAGAAATGTGGTCTTTTGCGCCTGATATGGACACGCAATGGTTTCAGGACATCCCTGTAGTAATGTCCAGTTACTGATGTGTGTGCAGGTACAACATGCTGATAAACCATTCCATGAATATCAAAGAAATGAGATGACCATAACTTTCCCAGCAGAAGCAGCCACTTTTGCTTTTTGGGGGGTTGGTGAGGAAGGAGATTTCCACACTGAGCTTTGCTGTTTGCTCTCAGGATCAAAATGATGTAGCCAAGTTTCATCAGCAGTGATTACGTTTGAAAGAAACTCCGGATCTTCCTCTAACATCAACTTTAACTGCACGTTTCCTCATTACAGCGGTAGGCGATACTGAACACGTCTGAACTTACCGGTTCTCACAGGCGGGAAACAGGAGTACCAACAATGAAACTACTACGGCGTGTTTGTTTCACATTAAGCTAACAGAAAATAATAAGATTGAATTTTAGTGCGAAAAATTATGACCGTAAAAAATTATGATCATTCTTTATTGAACAGCCCTCGTACTTACGGACCTATACGTATACTGAATTTGAACCTACGAACTTGAGATGAGTAGACCTGCGCCTAACCAAATCAGCCACCCAGACCGATATTCATGGGAAATTTGTGTTCGACAATAAAACACATTATCAAAAGAACTGTGGAATTACTCAGAAAACTACGAAATAATTTCTACCATTTCAAAGGAAGAAATCTGAGCATAGATTAGAACATGTATTAGAATAAGGGAATTAAATAAAAGAATGAAAATACCCGATGGCTCTAAAGAAAAGTCACAAAGAAAATGAAAAATATTAATCGATTAGTTTGAACTTTTAATATAGCATTTGGAGTGTGAGTGTATAACATACTCATGCATTCTTCTAGAATATTTATCATTTTATAATTTTCTTTACTGCTTTGAAGGATTAGGACTAGAATTTCACTACGGGGGGATTCGGTACGTAGGCCACCATGCTGGGCCCATTGTGAGGCACCTCCGGTAGGAAGGATGAGGCGAGAGAGGGCGGCCATCCCAAGAAGCCACGATATTGCAGAGAGCAGGGTCCCTACAATTTACTTAGAGACTTCCCCTGACAGGTCAGGACAACGGACATGTTTCCCTACTGCAGGACGGCAACGAGCCCAGCAGTCGAGTCCCAGAGGTGCCTGGCTGGTGGTCCTGAAATAGTCCGAGCAGAGGAGCGGAGACCGGCACCCGAGCTACGGGAGTAGGAAGTAGTTTACCAAGAGCATATCTACCTGCCATGCACCGCCGAGACACCCGCCGACACTTCTACTCTGAAAGAAATGAAATGCAATGTGTAGTGTTTAACGCCCGCTTTTATTACATACGGCACCGCAGGCGGTGGCACTGATGATACATGAGATGAAGATGGAGCACCGGTGGAATGAGATGTCGGGGGAAACCGGAGGTCCCGGAGAAGATCCGCCCCAGCGCCGTGTTGTCCACTACAAGTCTCACTTTGCGGTCGCCTGGGATCGAACGTGGCCGCCTTGGTGAGAGTCAAGAGGTCTAACCCTTGAGCCACAGCGTGGCCTTACCCTGAAAGAGACCACCAGATGAGAGATGATATGAAATGATAATGGAGAGGCAGGAAATTGGGGGATGTAATCAACCTACCCAGCATTCGCCTAGCGATCCGGGAAATCCCCGAAAAATCCAGGGGTCAGGTCGGTTGGCCACGGGAATCGAACCAGGGCCTACCGAATGCGAGACACAGACGAAACCGCCTGAGCCATCCCGCTCGGTAATACTGTGAGGGAGTGCTCCACGGTGCAATTATATTTTCCTTAAGATATATGGTTTATATTTCACTGTTTAATAACATGTTAATAAATTATAGACAGTAAATATTTAATTATGTTAGTTTGGGAGAACATTGAAAATACAATTTATCTCCGCTGCGATCACAGTTCCGCACATGCGCGGTAGACGCTCTGTATCAAGGAGAAGAAATGTGCCCCATTGTGAGATGGCTGTCAGCCACGTACGCTTTGTTGTGCTTGTTTACAATGGCGGTGTTGATTGAAAATCCCGCCGCTTCTGAAATCAGATCTGTGATTCGTTTTCTGAATGCTAGGAAAGTGAAACCAATTGAAATTTGTCGGTAAATTTGCGATGTCAAAAGGTGTTGTGTTTCTTCACGACAACGCACGACCACACACTGCAAATGCGACGAAAAACATCCTACAGGGATTTGGCTGGGACGTGTATGACCACACCCCGTACAGCCCTGACCTCGCTCCTAGCGACTTTCATCTGTTTTTGCATCTCAAATCTTTCCTTGGCGGTCAAAACTTCAACAATGACGAATAGCTGAAAGAAAATGTTTCCAACTGGTTGAAGACACAGGCGGTAAAGTTCCTTGAAGAAGGTATACAAAAACTTGTGCCTCGCTATGACAAATGCCTGCAAAATTTCGGCAGTTATGTGGAAAAGTAGTTTAAGAGTTGTAGAATTTTCTGCAATAAATAATTTTTCTGTATGTGTACATAATTTAATTTTATTACAAAACAGAACTTACTTTCTGGACGTACCTCGTATATACTTCAATGTTTAGCTGAAACGTTTGCACAATGCCAATATCATTCTTTGATTACTTTACAACAAAACAAAAATAATACTTTTTAATGTTGCTATTTATAAGAAGATGTAGTGAATTTCAGCAAATTTACGTCGAAAATTACTTTGTGTGGAATAATTTGAAAGAAAAAAAAAAGAGCATTCCGACCTATAAATATGCGAAAAATAGTTTAAAATTACGATACTAAAATATAATTGTTTCTGATCTTTAAGTTGTTTAAAAATGCTCCTCTGCAGCTGACCTTCGTACGGCTGCTATGTTGCTTGCGCTTTTTCATTCTGACCTAATTTTTTTAAAATCAAAATCGCTAGAGATATGTTTGCGAAGTAAAAAGTAATCGTTATTTCTCGATATAAACGGTAGTTTGAAACGAAATTTTCTTGATAATCGTTATGCATCATCTTTGGAACTTTCACATTAGGTTTGGTATTCATACAATTTTTCGCCTTTTCATACAAATTCTTTATTTATTTATTTGGGGATCCAGGCAGCCTCAAAACACGTATTTCGGGTGAAATCTCGATGTTAAAGTTTTAGGAGGAGATATATTTAGTAGGAGGAGCAGACGGCGTGGCCTTCAGAAACTAGAGCATAGCACCACAAATAGAACTTAGTGACCTATTTTACTTCCAAAGTGGCGCTTGCAGCAGGGGCGGGGGGGGGGGGTGGAATCCGAAGAACGGCCAGATGAGGAGAAGATTAACCTAGTATGCACGGGGTCCCTAACACTTCATAAAGGAACGTATTCTTCCGCAGGATAACTCTGCCTAATCTCCGATCCCTCAGGGCGACGAGAGTTTCCCACGAAAGGGGGCAATCCAACAAACAACAGGGAACAAACATTTACAAAGGGCACACACGCAGTGCAGACGCAACGCACTAATCGCCATTGTTGGTTCTTGAACCCTGAAACAGATGATGGCTAATAGTGACAACAGGTCTGGAAATACATGATCTAGGAAAATTCCGAAGAAAAACATCGTCAGAGTAGCCGGCCCAACGGGTATGGAACCTGGGACCTCCAAATGCGAGCCTTATAGATTAGAGAAGCCGATCCGGTCCGGTCCGATACATTCTGAACCGAGATTGGGTCCGAGAATAGGTTATACCGTATCACCTGGCACGGGCCCGATTGTGCAGTGTTTTAATTAAAATTATGCATTTATTGGCTACTTATAATAATAATAATAATAATAATAATAATAATAATAATAATAATAATAATAATAATAATAATAATAATAATAATAATAATAGTAGTAGTAGTAGTAGTAGTAGTAGTAGTAGTAGTAGTAGTAGTAGTAGTAGTAGTAGTAGTAGTAGTAGTAGTAGTAGTAGTAGTAGTAGTAGTAGTAGTAGTAGTAGTAGTAGTAGTAGTAGTAGTAGTAGTAGTAGTAGTAGTAGTAGTAGTAGTAGTAGTAGTAGTAGTAGTAGTAGTAGTAGTAGTAGTAGTAGTAGTAGTAGTAGTAGTAGTAGTAGTAGTAGTAGTAGTAGTAGTAGTAGTAGTAGTAGTAGTAGTAGTAGTAGTAGTAGTAGTAGTAGTAGTAGTAGTAGTAGTAGTAGTAGTAGTAGTAGTAGTAGTAGTAGTAGTAGTAGTAGTAGTAGTAGTAGTAGTAGTAGTAGTAGTAGTAGTAGTAGTAGTAGTAGTAGTAGTAGTAGTAGTAGTAGTAGTAGTAGTAGTAGTAGTAGTAGTAGTAGTAGTAGTAGTAGTAGTAGTAGTAGTAGTAGTAGTAGTAGTAGTAGTAGTAGTAGTAGTAGTAGTAGTAGTAGTAGTAGTAGTAGTAGTAGTAGTAGTAGTAGTAGTAGTAGTAGTAGTAGTAGTAGTAGTAGTAGTAGTAGTAGTAGTAGTAGTAGTAGTAGTAGTAGTAGTAGTAGTAGTAGTAGTAGTAGTAGTAGTAGTAGTAGTAGTAGTAGTAGTAGTAGTAGTAGTAGTAGTAGTAGTAGTAGTAGTAGTAGTAGTAGTAGTAGTAGTAGTAGTAGTAGTAGTAGTAGTAGTAGTAGTAGTAGTAGTAGTAGTAGTAGTAGTAGTAGTAGTAGTAGTAGTAGTAGTAGTAGTAGTAGTAGTAGTAGTAGTAGTAGTAGTAGTAGTAGTAGTAGTAGTAGTAGTAGTAGTAGTAGTAGTAGTAGTAGTAGTAGTAGTAGTAGTAGTAGTAGTAGTAGTAGTAGTAGTAGTAGTAGTAGTAGTAGTAGTAGTAGTAGTAGTAGTAGTAGTAGTAGTAGTAGTAGTAGTAGTAGTAGTAGTAGTAGTAGTAGTAGTAGTAGTAGTAGTAGTAGTAGTAGTAGTAGTAGTAGTAGTAGTAGTAGTAGTAGTAGTAGTAGTAGTAGTAGTAGTAGTAGTAGTAGTAGTAGTAGTAGTAGTAGTAGTAGTAGTAGTAGTAGTAGTAGTAGTAGTAGTAGTAGTAGTAGTAGTAGTAGTAGTAGTAGTAGTAGTAGTAGTAGTAGTAGTAGTAGTAGTAGTAGTAGTAGTAGTAGTAGTAGTAGTAGTAGTAGTAGTAGTAGTAGTAGTAGTAGTAGTAGTAGTAGTAGTAGTAGTAGTAGTAGTAGTAGTAGTAGTAGTAGTAGTAGTAGTAGTAGTAGTAGTAGTAGTAGTAGTAGTAGTAGTAGTAGTAGTAGTAGTAGTAGTAGTAGTAGTAGTAGTAGTAGTAGTAGTAGTAGTAGTAGTAGTAGTAGTAGTAGTAGTAGTAGTAGTAGTAGTAGTAGTAGTAGTAGTAGTAGTAGTAGTAGTAGTAGTAGTAGTAGTAGTAGTAGTAGTAGTAGTAGTAGTAGTAGTAGTAGTAGTAGTAGTAGTAGTAGTAGTAGTAGTAGTAGTAGTAGTAGTAGTAGTAGTAGTAGTAGTAGTAGTAGTAGTAGTAGTAGTAGTAGTAGTAGTAGTAGTAGTAGTAGTAGTAGTAGTAGTAGTAGTAGTAGTAGTAGTAGTAGTAGTAGTAGTAGTAGTAGTAGTAGTAGTAGTAGTAGTAGTAGTAGTAGTAGTAGTAGTAGTAGTAGTAGTAGTAGTAGTAGTAGTAGTAGTAGTAGTAGTAGTAGTAGTAGTAGTAGTAGTAGTAGTAGTAGTAGTAGTAGTAGTAGTAGTAGTAGTAGTAGTAGTAGTAGTAGTAGTAGTAGTAGTAGTAGTAGTAGTAGTAGTAGTAGTAGTAGTAGTAGTAGTAGTAGTAGTAGTAGTAGTAGTAGTAGTAGTAGTAGTAGTAGTAGTAGTAGTAGTAGTAGTAGTAGTAGTAGTAGTAGTAGTAGTAGTAGTAGTAGTAGTAGTAGTAGTAGTAGTAGTAGTAGTAGTAGTAGTAGTAGTAGTAGTAGTAGTAGTAGTAGTAGTAGTAGTAGTAGTAGTAGTAGTAGTAGTAGTAGTAGTAGTAGTAGTAGTAGTAGTAGTAGTAGTAGTAGTAGTAGTAGTAGTAGTAGTAGTAGTAGTAGTAGTAGTAGTAGTAGTAGTAGTAGTAGTAGTAGTAGTAGTAGTAGTAGTAGTAGTAGTAGTAGTAGTAGTAGTAGTAGTAGTAGTAGTAGTAGTAGTAGTAGTAGTAGTAGTAGTAGTAGTAGTAGTAGTAGTAGTAGTAGTAGTAGTAGTAGTAGTAGTAGTAGTAGTAGTAGTAGTAGTAGTAGTAGTAGTAGTAGTAGTAGTAGTAGTAGTAGTAGTAGTAGTAGTAGTAGTAGTAGTAGTAGTAGTAGTAGTAGTAGTAGTAGTAGTAGTAGTAGTAGTAGTAGTAGTAGTAGTAGTAGTAGTAGTAGTAGTAGTAGTAGTAGTAGTAGTAGTAGTAGTAGTAGTAGTAGTAGTAGTAGTAGTAGTAGTAGTAGTAGTAGTAGTAGTAGTAGTAGTAGTAGTAGTAGTAGTAGTAGTAGTAGTAGTAGTAGTAGTAGTAGTAGTAGTAGTAGTAGTAGTAGTAGTAGTAGTAGTAGTAGTAGTAGTAGTAGTAGTAGTAGTAGTAGTAGTAGTAGTAGTAGTAGTAGTAGTAGTAGTAGTAGTAGTAGTAGTAGTAGTAGTAGTAGTAGTAGTAGTAGTAGTAGTAGTAGTAGTAGTAGTAGTAGTAGTAGTAGTAGTAGTAGTAGTAGTAGTAGTAGTAGTAGTAGTAGTAGTAGTAGTAGTAGTAGTAGTAGTAGTAGTAGTAGTAGTAGTAGTAGTAGTAGTAGTAGTAGTAGTAGTAGTAGTAGTAGTAGTAGTAGTAGTAGTAGTAGTAGTAGTAGTAGTAGTAGTAGTAGTAGTAGTAGTAGTAGTAGTAGTAGTAGTAGTAGTAGTAGTAGTAGTAGTAGTAGTAGTTCACGGAGCATTGTGGTGAGAAGGGATCCGGTTCGATTGCCGACTAACTGAGGAGCCTCTTTATCTATATGTTGGTGACTAAAGTCTAGAAGCTGCATGTAGACACATGTGAATGTATGTACTTTATCGACCACATGACTTCGTTCTGTCCAGGTTGTTCTAGGGTGGGCTGGACGGATTTGTTATGCTGTTGTGATTATGCGCAATTTTACAAGCGAGCACATTATTGCTATTACTACTACTGTCCAGCAACGCAAAGTAAGTCCCTGAAAGGAATGTGCCATCCAGTGCCACCCTTACACAGAGGGCTAAGGACAGCGAATGTATGTGTGACAGAAAATGCATGCTACACAAGGAGCAGAACCGTTAAGAAATATGCGCCCTGTTCACTCTGTACAATAAAACCGAGGAGATTCATTCACAAAAGTAGAAGCTGTCAGAATGTTTTTGAATGGTCTGTAACTGAACTTGCATGGGGTGTCATAAATGTGTCCAGGGAGGGTGTGGGAACCTTCTGCAATCTCCCTGCGCCTCATGCCCCGGAGACTTTGTCCTGTGGTATACTGTACTGCGTGTAGGCATGTTCCGATAGTAAAATTGTGTGTTTTTTTTCGGACATGTCAACCTCACGGACTAAAAAATATTTTGAATTCATTTTGGCACCTTTATTTTAACTTTCATATGAAGATTTTTGTTAGTTTTGACATACCCAAGACTAGCGCTAATGATTTTGGTTAAAGTACATGTTTAAGATATTTGCATGTGAATTAGATATCATATTTTGAATGTGATAAATTAATTTTTTGTTCTTTACTTTCAAATTGAAATGCATTTTCCAAATTTTGTCCGAATCCTGCGGACTTATATCACACGCTACCATCTACTCCTACTCGATAAAATGGTTCATATTCACGTATCAGCACTTTAACCTCTCTATTCTGCTGATTCAGCTGGAAACGTGTTCTGTGCAGGTTGTTCCATAAGAGTTCCAGATAGTTCCATTTGCGAAGTTCTTATAATTGATGTTTTCAGAATATGTGTCATGTAATCCAATTGGCAGCGTGGGGCAACCTCAGTTCCATAGAAAGATGAGAAGTTGCAACAGATGAGTCATTAATCCAATGGCAATGTTTGGGGACTTGTGTTTTCGTGATTCATTTATTTAGACAATCTTCCCCAACTTCTAAATTTACTAGGAGACAAAATAATTAAAATAGCATTTGACGGAGGTGTTATAAATTAAGAGAGGAGTGTTTTCTAGCCTGTACATAGTCACTTTAAATTGTCGTGCAAACATTTACAGCAATTTTATTTCCTAATTTATCTTGCAATTCGTAAATTCCTGTTTCAACTTAACATGCAGGAACATTTGATCTCTAACAGGAAGTGCTTAGAACTACAAGAATATTGCTGTTCCATATGGACTGCAACAAAGATGAGGTTGCATTTCTTTTATACACATTCGCAATATGCACAATAAATTGAAAACTTTGCAGTATTTTGAACTTCTAACTTGTTCGTTATTTTCCTCCTTTTGCACGGAAGCAATGTATTCTTTTTACATTAAAAATGAACTAACCAAAGCTTAATAAAAATATCCACCAAAGTTTTTATTTGTTAGTGCTTCTAAATAGGCTTGTCACGTTGTTTTTCTTCTGCGAAACATCATGAAGAACCCTATTCACTGATTTTGTTTAATGATTTTTACTTTTTTTGAAATATAGAACTCCTTTAAGTATGTATCAAGCTGGAATTCGTAGTAAAATTAGAATCAATTTGATTGAAATCGGAGAACCTTTCAAATTGTTTTCTTCCAGTTTAAATGGAAAGGCAGTACTACGGGCATTATTAACACATTCTTCTCTACAGCATTGGTTACTGCATTCTTTATAAATCTCTCTGCAAATAACGTATTTTTTTGGTGTAATTTACGTCCTCCAACCTTTAGTCATATCGGACGATGAATGGAATTGGTGAAATGATGTTCAAATGAGTCCAGGGTCCTTAGAACTTAGAGTTACCCGACATTTTTCAACGTAAATTTCGTTTTGACATTCCACTTACAAAACTTTTTGAAAATAAACAGTCTGTAAATATAAAATAAGATCTGAAGCTTTCCTGGCGACGAATATGCTCACTTTCTTCTCGGGCAACAAGCCAGGTGAAAAGACGATTACATATCGACGTTTCGGGAGTGCACATCGCTCCCATCATCAGGATATTTATAAAATGTTATAACCACAAATGAAACGCTGGATATAACATCAATATAAACAAAGACAAAACACTATCAAAATTCGCATTACTGAACAAAAGACTGTTTTCAGTAAATTAAATGCCTGGTCAGGAGATGGCGTGGGTATAGAAAATTGTGTCAAAGAAACGTAACTACTGGATTATCAAGTTGTATTGATGTTTGCTTCTTAAATCGACGGATTTCCATTTTAAGGTCGGTTTCCAAGAGGAGCTGAACTGAAATCCAGCATCACGATTAAGCGTGCTCCTTTCAGAGGAAATCGCCAAAACCTCCTTAATTCTCCGCTCCCAGTAACTGTTGCATATTGCCAAGATGTTCGTCTCCCGAAAGTTGGCTCTATGGTCGTTATCAAAACAATGCTCTGCCAGTCCAGACTTCTCAGGTTGCATTAAACGAATGCTCCGTTCATGTTCGATTATTCTAGTAGCGATGGTCCTTCCGGTTTGTCCTATATACGGTGTCCCACATTCACAGGGAACTCCCGGCACTTGGAAGTCCAGTTTGTCTTTCATTGGTCTCAACAGATGTTTAATCTTCGGAGGTGGCTGGTGGATGGTCCTGAAGTATTTGGCGAGAATTCTGCTGATTCTGCCGGATAGATTGCCGGTAAACGTGATGCAGGCTGTAGCGGTAGGCTTATCTGACGCTTGCTGTATTAGAGGTTTCCCTTTCTTAGCTTTGGTGATCGAGGTTTCAACGTCATATTCGGAGTAGCCGTTTTGACGGAAAGTGAGTCTCAGGTACTGTAATTCTTGTTTTAAGCGGCTGGGATCAGAGATAGACAAAGCTCTATGGGCCAGTGTATTGAGAGCTCCCAGTCGTTGAGACTTATGATGGAAACTATGAGCGTTCAGATAGAGATCGGTGTGTGTTGGTTTGCGATATACAGCATGCCCCAGTGTACCGTTGTTGCTTTTTTGAAACAAGAATATCCAGGAATGGAAGAGTTCTATCCTTCTCCACTTCCATGGTAAACTGTATTTGAGGTTGATGGCTGTTGAGATGCGCAAGAAAGCTAGGCAAAGTGTCTCATCCATGTGGCCAAATTACAAAAGTGTCGTCCACGTATCTATAGAAATGAGATGGTTTAAGCGTCTGTAAATATGTTTGACGTCCCCGACACATTGCTTACTAGATACTTCAAGCTGGCGTATTCACTTTGCTGATCTGGTCCTTGGACGTTTACACTTACTGCCATTAGGATAGTTCGATCACACCATTACGTAATATTTAATGCTATTGGACAAGTGGATTATTAATTAAGAATTGTGGCTACATAATGGAACTTAGAAGAGATCATGAGTAAAGCGTTGACTGAGGATTAGCAGCTGTGTTAAAAATTCTTTCGAAAGTTCTTTGTGCTGTGATGTATAATGAATGTAACATTAATTTTCAATTTGGAGATTTAGGGGAGTCGATCGGTGAGATCTCCAAAACCCAAAGCAGTTTTATCAGTGTTTTGAATATTTTAAAATATTTATAAATATGTTTGGTTGCAACGTTCGATGCATATATGTTAAGTTCTTTTTTGATTATGCAATAAATTTAGTAAATTGTTTGGTACAAGAAAATACGAGGGGTGTTCAATAAAGAATGATCATAATTTTTCACGGTCATAATTTTTCGCACTAAAGTTAAATCTTATTATACTCTGTTAGCTTAATGTGAAACAAACACGCCGTAGTAGTTTCATTGTTGGTACTCCTGGTTCCCGCTCGTGAGAATTAGTTAAGTTCAGACATGTTCAGTATCGCCTACCGCTGCATGGAGGTAACATACAGTTAAAGTTGATGTTAGAGGAAGATTCGGAGTTTCTTTCAAACGTAATCACTGCTGATGAAACTTGGCTACATCATTTTGATCCTGAGAGCAAACAGCAAAGCTCAGTGTGGACATCTCCTTCATCACCAATCCCCCAAAAAGCAAAAGTGGTTGCTTCTGCTGGGAAAGTTATGGTCATCTCATTCTTTGTTATTCATGAAATGGTTTATCAGCATGTTGTAGCGTAAATGGTACCATGTCTGCCTCACGTTCAAGAGGTCCCTAGTTCGAATCTCGGTCAGGGTGAGTTACCTGGATAAGGGTTTTTCCGGGTTTTTTCCTTATCCATAAAGACGAATGTCGGTTAACTCTAAGCTCCATGGACCCTGGACACATTTGAGCATCATTTCATCCATTTCAGTCACCGTCGGATATAACTTAACGTTGGAGGACGTATTTTTTTTTTTTTTTAAAAAAAGGCATGTTGTACCTGCACACATCAGTAACTGGACAATACTGTTAAGCTCAGAGGTTCTACTCGCATTAGTCCTGGACCCGTAGGACCAAGGACCCGGGCCTCCTTCTACCCGGGAGTGATGGAAACTCCGGGGCTCTTTCCATAGGGCAATATCTGGAGTCTAAAAAGCCCCCCCCCGGGACTATTCAGGCAACCCTCAACCCCCTCCGGGCGGCCGTAGCCTGGCCGGAAGTACCCATTTACCCGTGGGTGTGGGGAACACACTACCCCCTCGAGTCCAACCCAATCCGAACAACTCCCCTACGGGAGGGACTCGGCATGTTCGGCCCGAGGTTCCTCTAGTAACGTCAGAGGTACCACGAGTGCTAAGGGCCTACAGCACCCGCACTTCGGCAGCTGAAGGGGACGGATCTCCTCCCCTACGGGAACTGGACAATACTACAGGGATGTCCTGAAAACATTGCAGGTCCATATCAGGCACAAAAGACCATATTTCCGCTGGATGCTGCACCACGATAATGCGCGGCTACACATTGCCAATGTTGTTGCTGAATATCTTGCAAAAAATCAACGTGAAGTGCATTTCTGACCCTCCCTATAGTCCGGATTTAGCTCCATGTGACATTTTTCTATTCCCTAACTTGAAGAAGCACCTTGGTAGTAGGCACAACCATCATCAGAAACAGTGATGAAGGCTGCGGAGGCGATTTTGAAGGATCTCTCAAAAATGGTTTCCAGTATGTCTTTGAAGGCTGGCAGAAACGCTGGGACAAGTTCATCGATTCAGGAGAGGCTATTTTGAGAAGGACCATCAAAATTATGAGGATGAGTAAAGGTACGTTGTCAAAAAGAATTGTGATCATTCTTTATTGAACAGCCCTCGTACAATATTGTTGAACACATCAAACACAAATATGTTATTTTACAACAAATGCTTCTTAAGTATGTAATTTTCATAATTTTTAAACCACATTTCATATTTATATTCCATGTTGAACTGTAAAATAAGTTTTCAATAAATATAGTTTTAAATTAATTACTTAAAAACAACCGTTGTTCAATATACGTTTTCGCTTTTGCAAACAAATATATGTCTAACTTGAGTAAGCTTAATGGTTTCACAAAATTTCCTTATATTTATAAATGGCTTAGTAGGATATTTTGGCGAATGCACTGGCTTTACTAACTTAAAATTGCATTAAAATGTCTAAATATTATTGTCGGAGTAAACGTGGATACCTACAGAAAAATGTACCTAAAACATAGACCTGAAGTTATACTTATAGGTTTTTTTTTATCAAATATGGTGAATGTTTACGTAAAGTAAATAATTTATAAAGCATTAGCATAAGTGTAGGAATATTATTTTCAAAATCATATCCAAAGTTATTTTAAAAAGAAGGAAATGTCGGAAATATAAGAAAAAGTCTCAAAATGCCCAGCCATGTCATCTGCTCAGCATAATCATGTAAGCCTCTCATATTTTCTGTGACAACAAATACATTTAGATGAAAATATTCTTAAAGAGTGGAACGTAATAATAAATTAAAAACACTAAATGCAATGTTTTATCATTTTTGCCAAAATTTCACAGATCGGTACTTTTAAGTAAACACTGAGAATTAACTATGAACTATATTAAACATGATAATCAAGAAGAAATTTGGCTATATCAGTTATTTTAGCATTATCAACGAATTAAAAAAATTGGATTGTATTAATTTATAATGGTCCTAATATTAAGGGACATTTAGATTAAAAGTGTGTAAGTTTTGCTCAGAACTCCCCATTCTAACACAACATATAGCTCTAAAAATGTGCATACACTGAAACTGGCGTACTGAACAGACTGAAGAATACAACTCCCCCTTCACTGGAAGAAAAGCAAGACCTGTTGCTGTTCACAAATATGAATTTACAAGCCACATCCTTTCTCCTTCCTTGATTTGACCAAGGTCCACAGCAGTAAACTTATTTAATTTAATTATAGAATAGTGTGCAATAAATATTCAACTTAATTCACACACACACACACACACACACACACACACACACACACACACACACACACACACACACACACACACACACACACACACACACACACACACACACACACACACACACACAACAAATGGACTATAATTTATCTCAACTCAGTTTAATCCTGCTGTAAACATCTGGGCAGGAAGAGAGACAGAGACAGATATTGGGACAGAAAACGGTTAAGCTGTTGATTGGTTTAGCTATGTTAATGGGTGTTTTCTTTTACTTGTATGCTATGATAAAACCCTCCTTTAAGTACAATACTATAAGTAGTTTTTTGATCACTGCTCTGCGCGAACTTAATTTCGGAGAGAGAAAAGTATGCAAATGTTTCGATTGTTGTAAACGTAATTGCCCCATATTTTATCTCTCTGTTTCACATATCACATAGATGTCTTCTGTATACCATATACAGATTAGACAGAAGACAAATAAAATTATGCACACTATTAGCTTATGTTAAATTAAGCTGCATTTTATTTAACAATAAAGGACACTTCTATTATATATTTTTGCATACCTATACCAGGCAGCTCTCACACAACGAGGTCTGCATCGAGTTGAATGTTAAGATGTTATTTTTTACACTGTGGAATTGCATCTGATATTTAACACTGTATTTAGCCCGCCTCAGTAGCGTAGATGGTAGCGTGTCCGCCTCACGTTCAAGAGTTCCCGAGTTCGAATCTCGGTCAGGGCGAGTTACCTGGATAAGGCTTTTTACGGCGTTTTCTCTTATTCTTTAAGACGAATGTCGGGTAACTGTAAGCTCCATGGACCTTGGACTCATTTGAGCATCGTTTCACCCAATTCATTCACCGTTCGATACGACTTAACATTGGAGGACGTAAATAAATAAAAATCATCTGTACATCTCGCGTACCTCACAAGCCCAAGAACACTTGTGTATATGCAATTTAAAATCTGTAAGCTTTTCATCATGGAGCAGGCCGATGTTTCAGCCGAAATGAAACACAATCGAGGCAAACCTTTCGAGAGGCGAATGGTAGTGCATTGATTCGCGGTGCTTAAAGAAAGAAACCAACCCGGAATCGTCTATAAAAACACTGAGAAAGAAGCTGGTGATCTTATGTTTCCGCAATTAGTCTACACAGTGTTAGAGTGGAACTCTAAGAACACCGGGAAAATCACGTAAATGCAAACAGCACGCGGAGAAATACGACGATTTTACGAAAAGCGCTATACGTAGCAAAATTCGTGATTATTTTTTCAGAAATGAGCCCCTCATAGATTTAATAGGTTAAGTTGTTACCCAGCTCTATTGTCTAGAAGTTAGCGCTGCTAGTGTTGCAAAACTTGTGTGCGTGCATGTAGCGTCTAAAACGTGGCGAGTTGAGTCAGCTCCGCCTTGTTGTTTACAGCAGAATTAAACTAGCGTGAGATATAGTATATAAATGAAAAATGTTGCAAGTTATGTTATATGTGCTCACTGGAAAGTCCAAACAATAGACATATTTCCATTAATTCAGTTTGAGCAAGGAGAAAAAGGAGAAGTTGCCTTCGGTAGAACCCCGTATTAATATTGTCACAGACCGCATTTGTTGCGAGAAAGCGCTGTCGACGCACACAGACAGATAGTGCCGCGCGGAGATAAAGGGTTTGCCGAAAAAGATAAAGATAGACAACTTGAAACTTCTAGTGACATCTTGATTGATAAAGAACATTCCACAGCCGTCTCTAATCATGAATGGTCGTATAAAAGGAAGCCGCGGTTAGTTGCAGGACAGTCGTAAAGTGTCGAATCGTGGAGTTGTGTTTTGAAAGTGGGTGTGGCAGACGAACTTGATTGTAATTGTGTATGTGGCGTAATTCTGCTACTGTAAGGGTTGACCAAAGTAAATTTCTACGGAAATAAAAAACATTTCGAATTTCTGTAACTTGGACTTTTAATTCTACGAACCCACAAAGTCACACTATCTAATACATATTTCCATAGTATTTTATAGCAAAATCAATTTTACCATTCAGTTTTGTATAATTAGAATTTAGAACCAGTAAGCCCATTTAATTGCTATAGGTGTTACTTTATTAACATGGAATATATAAGTACAATTTGAACGAAGTGCACAAAACTTGAAATAGCTGTGTCAAAAGTTCATGGTATAATTTAGGGCCTCTATCGGCGAAAATCTGAGTAGTGCAGGAATTGATTGATTGTTATTTCTAACTTCAATGCGTCAACTAGCAATATATAGTAGGCAGTGGCTCAGCATATTCCTTCCCCCCCTTTCTCTGGTAGATCACTTTACCATCCTTTCTTCAGGATACAAGATGACGTTTGATTCTACTAGACAACTTAAGTTATTCCTTGATGCAAATCGGTTGTTATGGAAGAACCCATAACAACATAATATGCACAAATCCATAATGTCGGTAAGTTGTTGGAGGTTTATGATCATCCTATTTTATAACGCTTCTCGTCTGAGGTATTCCTATCCGAGTCAACTATAAAGCAGGTAGTATTTTACCATAAATAACGTCAATTCACTACAAAAACCTTTAATGTATTGTGACTTTGTGGGTTCGTAGAATTAAAAGTCCAATTTGCCGACATTTTAAATGTTCTTTATTTGCGTACAAACACACTTCGTAGCAGCAGAATTACATCACATATCACAATCTACAACACCAAAGTCGATGACAATAACAAACAGCGTTCTGATTACATCTGTTTACAACTTTCCTGTTACAACATCTGTTCACGACTGACTCTTGGCAAGTCGTCGCCTTATTAAATACCTCATTGATAAATTAGAGACTGTTGCAGAACAATAAAGAAATCCAATATTCTATCACCTTCCAGAAGCGTAACTTAATATATGCCGGCAAGTCCTTTATTTCCGTGATACACTATCCGTCTGTTAATTATCTGCGCTATCTTTTTTCCCGGCTCTTTGTGTACACAAGCCGCGTTGTCGCAGATAACGACTTACTCAAAAGGAAAGTCTGTTTTTTATTAATGCTTTGTTTCAAACACTGGCTGGATCATCATGAACATTCTGCTACATCGTGAATATTCCTGCGCACTCGTATAACTGTTAGACTTTCTGCTAGGTTCACTCGATCATATTGCATGCTGGATATTATTACTGCATATTGTTTAAATGTCAGGGTTAAATACGAATTGTAGCTACATTGTGAAACTTAGAAAGAAACCACTAGTACATCTGAAGCAAACTGTAGCTTACTTTATTTTTATAAACCATTTCAAATAATAACATCTGTGTACCACACTGCATTTACATTGTTTTGCCGAATCTCCTACTGCGACATTTTCCTCCGTGCCAGCAGAGACGCCAGGTCTTAAACGTCCAAAATCGATCGCGAGTTAAGTGGACTGCGTACGCCTGGTAGGAGTACTTTCCCTTAAACAGAACAAGAGAAATGTCGACATGTTCTTGGTATCTTCCCAGTAGCACGACAGGTGCTTGACTAAATGTGCAATATCTATTTAGTGTACAAACACCTTAACTACTAAATAGCTAACATGGAACAATCTTCTAATTCAAAACTAGCATGTTTTTATTTGAAAGTATCGGCTAAGGCATTATGCTTCTGAGTAATTAAATCTGCTTGGGCCCAAAATGATATTTAGACTTCTTGAAACTTAAGGATTTTTAGGGGGCTAGATTCACTAATAGTAGAAAATACTATGCAAATGGCAGAAAATACATGAAATGAACAAAATAACTTTATCTGAGGTCAGTCAGACACCACATATTGTGACTTTGTGGGTTCGTGAAATGAAAAGTCCAATTTCACCACTCAAAAATGTTCTTTATTTCCACCGACTTACAGTTAAACTCTTGCCAATTACACAGAATTACTTGCTGCACACAATTACAATTCACCAGTTCGTCCGTTACAATTTCCTTGTACTCGCGATTACATAAACTCCGTTGCACATACCAGTTACGTACAGTCTTCCGTTGCACAATCTTCTCGTACATTAACGCATCACTGACTAACACTGCCTTCTTACACCAAGAACTGTCCTCATTCACACACTAACCAACTGACTGACTAACTCCACTCTGTCTGTCTGTAACCCTCTTTAAATAGGAATATCGCCAACTTCTGGTGTTTACAGGATTGTTCTAGTAACAGAAAGATCGAGAACCAGGTGTAAGGAAACATACGGCACAGTCATGTTTTTCCCCCAACCACAGCCTGTCACCACTATAGGACAAACGAGGTGAGGGCGTGGCTAACCGAACCTTCCCTGTCTCCCGCTGCCAGCTGCTTTCACAGGGTGTTCCAGCGCTCCCGTTACACTGCTCCCTCCTCAAAGCTGTTCGCCTCGAACAGCCCCATCGTAGCGTGCGAGGCGGTCCAGGTGTACCACCAGCATCTGCTCGGAGTCTCAGCCAGAAGTAGCGCTGCCGTAGTTTGTGAATCATTCGGTTCGCTCCCAGGTGTCCTCCTGAAGTACCGGCGTGCACTTCCTCCAAGACTTCCGGGACCTTGCTCCGGGGAAGTACCAACTGTTCTCTCTGCGCCTTCCCATCGGGTGACTCCCATACCCGGAACAGCACGCCCTCTCTGGTCTTCAACGAGTCCCATCGGGCCCAGTGCGACTTGTAGGTGGCGCTCCTCGGTGCGATGTCCTCCCAGGTTGGTCTCGTCCCTGCGTCCACTTCCCTCAAGAGTGGCCCCAAGTCTGCGTCCGCCAGCTGCTCCCTCCTCAGTCCTGCGCTATCCCAGCCTTCAGCAGGCACTGCCACAACTACTCGGACTGCTGCGGCACGCTCCTCCTCTTCCACTCTTGTGCGCTCGTGGCCGTCCTGGATCTGCGATAGGACACCTCCAATGCAATGGTCGCTGGCGTCGGTGTCCACAATGAAGGCGCCACCCGGTTGTGGGAAACCCAACATTGAAGCACTGCACAGGGTCCCCTTCGGGTGCTGGAAAGCGTCTTCGGCGTCCTCCGTCCACACATAAGGCCGGTTTTCCTCCGTCAGGCGGGTGAGGGGTTTTGCGATGTTGTCGGCCTTTTCCTCTAAATCATTAAGGCGGTCGTCTACTTGACCCTTCCGTTTGCCCAGGTTCGCGACGTCATCCCTCACGCCGGCCAAACGTTCCTCAAACTTTGCGGCGAGAGCCTCGTTCGCCGCCTTCATTTCCGTGGCCAGACTGCCGTTCGCTGCTCTCATTTCTGTGGTTAACTCGGCCTTCATTTCTTCCATCTCCGCGGTGATGTTGTCGTTGGCCGTCTCTATTTTTGCAGCGAGGTTTTCAGTTGCCGTCTTCATTTCTTTCAGTTCCGCTAAAATCTTTTCTAATGCTGCCTCCATGGTTGTAATGTTCGGTGATGTTATGTTGTTTTCCCGCTTCCTGACACCAGTGTGACTTTGTGGGTTCGTGAAATGAAAAGTCCAATTTCACCACTCAAAAATGTTCTTTATTTCCACCGACTTACAGTTAAACTCTTGCCAATTACACAGAATTACTTGCTGCACACAATTACAATTCACCAGTTCGTCCGTTACAATTTCCTTGTACTCGCGATTACATAAACTCCGTTGCACATACCAGTTACGTACAGTCTTCCGTTGCACAATCTTCTCGTACATTAACGCGTCACTGACTAACACTGCCTTCTTACACCAAGAACTGTCCTCATTCACACACTAACCAACTGACTGACTAACTCCACTCTGTCTGTCTGTAACCCTCTTTAAATAGGAATATCGCCAACTTCTGGTGTTTACAGGATTGTTCTAGTAACAGAAAGATCGAGAACCAGGTGTAAGGAAACATACGGCACAGTCATGTTTTTCCCCCAACCAGAGCCTGTCACCACTATAGGACAAACGAGGCGAGGGCGTGGCTAACCGAACCTTCCCTGTCTCCCGCTGCCAGCTGCTTTCACAGGGTGTTCCAGCGCTCCCGTTACAATATTTACACATGTCGGCTCACTGAAAGGCTTCTAAATCCGAATCACTTCCGGAAGAAAGTAGCATATCCAACTGGAGACGTTTCCTGATCCGAGGAATCGCAGCAGATCTTCGTTCCAAGGAGAATTGTATTTTGCTCCCTGGAACTAAGGGATTGGGATTTCATTACGAAGAGGATTCGGTATGTAGGCCACCATGCTGGGCCCATTGTTCCTATGCCCCCAAATGGGGGCACCCCCGGGATGAAGGATGAGGAGGAGACAGAGGGAGGCCGACTCAAGGAGACACGACAGTACAGAGGGCAGGGTCCCTACAGTTTACTTGGATAGTGACCTCCCCCGACAGGCCAGGACAACGAACTCGCTCCTCTACAGCGGAACGGCAACGAGCCCAACAACAGAGCCCTAATGGTCCCAGACAGACGATCCGAGCCCGAAAGTTCCCGGCTGGCGGTCCCGAAATGGTCCCAGCAGAGGTGCTGAGGTCGGCAACCGACCTACCGGAGCAGGAAGTAGTTTTCCTCAGAGCATATCATCCTGCCATGCACCGCCGAAACACCCGCCGACACTTCTACCCTGAAAGAGATCACCAGATGACAGATGATGTGAAATGATAATGGAGATGAAATGGAGGGACGGGATGTAATTAACCTACCCAGCATTCGCCTAGCGACCCCAGAAAAACGCGTGGGTCAGGTACGTTGGCCACACGAATCGTACCCGGGCCTCCCGAATGCGGGCCCGCCCGCCTCGGTAGCATATATGGTAGCATGTCTGCCTCACGTTCAAGAGGTCCCGAGTTCGAATCTCGGTCAGGGTGAGTTACCTGGATAAGGTTTTTTCCGGGATTTTCCCTTATCCTTACAGACGAATGTCGGGTACCTCTAAGCTCCATGGACCCTGGGCACATTTGAGCATCATTTCACCCATTTCATTCACCGTCCAATATGACTTAATGTTGGAGGACGTAAAATAACCGAAAAAAAGACTAAACCGCCTGAGCCATCCCCCTCTGTGAGAGATAAGGTGTAATCAAAAAGTTTCACGAATGACTTCACTATGTCACCATTGATTCACCTTTAATTGTTACACAGATTGTATATGCAGCGTTGGTTCCTGTTAAAAATGTTGTCACGTGATTCTGTGTGACCTTGCGGAGCAGAGTTAGAACTTTTAAAGCAAACGAGTATTTTGTACCTGCTGCAATTTTTCTGTATAGTGAAATTACCAACTTACGAAGAAAATAGAAAAAAACTTCAAATTTTGCTTTACATTCGGTCAAATTACAAAAAAAGACTATGAAGTATTAAGAACAGCTTATGGGGAGGAAATAATGGATAAAACTCAAGCATTTCAGTGGTTTCCAAAATTTGAAAGTGGCGTGACATCAGCAAATCTGATGACAATATCAATCAGGCGAGGAAAATGGTGCTAAATGATAGGAACATTACAATTAGATAACTTTCTGATTCATTACCTATGTCTCTACTCTGGAAATGTTCAAAGCATTTTAAAAGACGATTTTGACATGAGAAAAATAGTACAAAGTTTGTGCCACGCCTACTTTCAAATGTCTAAAGGGAAAGCCATGTGAATGCCTACACAGATCTCAAAGAAGAGGTTCAAAATGACCCAGAGTTTATGGAAAAATTATATGAATGTATGGGTACGATACAGAAATCAGGCAACAGTCCTCACAATGGAAGAATCCTTCATGTCCATGCCCTAAAAAGACCAGTCAAATTTAATCCAAAGAGAAGTCAATGATTATTTTCTTTACATTAAAGGAATTGTATATTGGGAAATTGTACCACAGCGTCAAACAGTGAATCAAGTGTACCACAAATAAGTTGCGAAGATTAAGGGAGAGTGTGCGAAGCAAAGCAGAAATGGAAAAATGATGACTGGTTCCTGCATCAAGACAGTGCGCTCGCGCACAAAGCTCTTATTGTTCCCAATTTTTGGATGAAAATAGGATGAATTCTGTTCCTCATCCAACCTATTCTCCAGATTTGTATTCAGCAAACTTTTTTTCTTTTCCCGCGACTTAAACTGAAGACTCCGTTTTGAGGACATTGATTTTTTTCATCGCTGTAGGCTCTGAACGGGTTTAAGACCTCTATAATCTTCGTACTGCAGACTCCAGCCAATCCTAAGTTTGCTCCGCCTAGTAGCGCTGCCGAATGTGGTACACGCACCTCGCGCGCCTGAACTGAGAACATTATATTAATTACGCTCGGATAAATGTTTGAAAAATTATAATAATAAATTTCTTTGAAATAAGAAAGAATTTTATTTTTTTATCATGACCTTACAAAAATCCTGTCTCTACGATACTTAGAACAAGAGCGATGCACGTTTTATTTTCGCATGTTGTGGTTAAATGTTACGGATAAATATTTGAATACTACAGATGCCAATCTTATAATAAGAAATAATGTTATTTTCTGATAATGACCGTACAAAAACCCTGTCTCTACGATACTTAGAACACGAGCGATGCACGTTTTATCTTTCACATGGTTATGGTTAAATGTTACGGATAAATGTGTGAAAATTACAGATGCTAATCTTATAACAAGAAAGAATTATACTTTCTGATCATGACCATACAAAAATCATGTCTCTACGATACTTATAACGCGATGCACTTTTTATTTTCACATGGTTATGCTTACGCCCAATATCCATCCATTCAACACAGATAAGCCTGAAAAACAACACCATTATTTCCTCATAACATTTATCTCAAGCACAAATGGGTTGGGGATTTTTCTCCGACCAAGATAATTCCCCATCTTTCCCAGAGTCTGGAAGTATGAATGAGAGTGTGAATGTGTGCGTGATCTGATGATTAAAATCCAACGAATTCGAGTTAACAACACCTTCCGTATGTTCCAAAGGAGAACGGCCGCCGATATGACCATTTGGAGTTAAAGGCGGGGGGGGGGGGGGGGAGGGTATAAATGGAACAAGTAAAAAAAGTTAATCTATCATTTTTATGATGATTTTTGAATTCTGCAGATGGAAATATATGTAAATTCACTATTTTTAAGCCCTAAACATTTTCATTGTTGCCCAGTGTAATCAGTCCCTTATCTGTGAGGTTTCAGGCGGGGGGAGGGGGGGTATAAATGGAACAAGTAAAAAAAAGTTAATCTATCATTTTTATGGTGATTTTTGAATTCTGCAGATGGAAATATATGTAAATTCACTATTTTTAAGCCCTAAACATTTTCATTTTTGCCCAGTGTAATCAGTCCCTTATCTGTGAGGTTTCTATTAACAAAGATAAATCCACGGTAACGGTTCGAGCAGCACGACTATACACGCTGTTCTTGCAATGAGAACGTCGCCATTTTAAGTATCAAAAACAGTCGTAACTCTCGTCGCAGCCACTAGAGTTCTATGCACTGTACAGTGCTGCCATCTCTGTCATGCATTCACAGAGTCCACGTGTATGTTAAAAGGAACATATCTGGTCTCAGTCCTGAAAAAATAAGAGGTGTTATAATTTGTACGTACGTCGTACTTATGAAGTTTGGATTTATCGTTTATTAGTTATACCTGCCGTTCTTTCTGTTTCTCTCTCATATACACATTCATACCACTCAAAACAGTTGATACAGAGATGTAGCCGGATATACAAGTTTCCAGTAAATAAAAACTGTACAAAAGTCCGGGCTTGCATACTTGTACGTTTTTGTATTTGGTTTGTGAACAGTAAACGTGTATAAGTTCTATAAACTCTTAAGTTGCAACACTAAGGTTTTCAAGAACATCTTCCAACGCCCAAACCTGTCCTTTGCACGGAAAATTTGTAGGAAAATATTTTGTGTTGTGTTTTCTTTCCTCTTCTCATCCTTCTACAAGTATTCTTGCAGAAGTTATTTTACTATATATTTATTGTTAATTACATAAACTTTCGTTACACTTAAGACATTTTGTTGTACGTATAAGGATACGGAGATTAGCATGATCTTAATTAAAGTGTTGCCATATGATGACTTTGAAATTCCATACTTTATGACCGCGGATTAAACAAGAGTGACTCTGAAGATTCAAAGAAATAACAAAGAGTGTTTAAGAAATTATTAATGCCAAAAACATTAATTGAGTGCTTTAAGAGATCTGCATTTTCTGGGTCTTAAGATCTGTGTATATCTCCTATGCCATATTTCACAAACAGATGTTAAAATCGACATTAACAAATATAACTTAACAATTGTAACAGCGCTAACAAAGCTGTTATATTTCTTGCATTTCACCAACCTGTTTTCTGAAAATGTTAACAAACACGTGTTAACGCCAACAAACTTGTGAATATTACAGATATAGAAGGCTATGGATGAGTCGCATTATCTTCTGAGAGTACTGCGATGCGCTTTTGTTTCCATTTTCGTCTGCACACAGCTAAAACAATGGCGGATAAACATAATCTTAAACAAAAGCCGTCAAACAAATTTCTCATCGATGTAGAAAGAATTGTTGATTGAATTGGTAACGAAGTAAAAGCATATCGTGGAAAATAGGACAGATGCGGTGAATGTAAAAGAGAAATATGTCACGTGGGAAAAAATTGGATGCGAATTTAATTCAAATGCATGTGTCATTACTAGAAGCATGAACCGTATTACGTAAATTTAAAACGAGGTGCGAAGAAATACAAGTGACAAGTGACTTGAACGTTTCAAGACGGAATGTGGAGAGTGTATTATCCACATAATTCAGTGAATTATACAATCGCAAAGTTATTAATACTTGAAGCAAAGGCGAGATCGCCATATTCCTTTCGATGCATGTTCTAACCTCTCTTGTACTTCCGCAGTAACCTTCATAGCAACTTGTTTGGAAAGTCAATACCTCTTTAGAACATTTTCTTCTGATAACTCCTCAAAATAATTTCTGCTCATAGGCTGTATTCTATTACGAATGCCATTTAGACAGTCTTAAATATAGCAGATCGACAACAACAGCTGCGTTCACGCTTGCCACCTTGACTATATACAATTGTTAAGGACTTAACAACAGAAATTTGACTTATTAGTTTAACAAGAGATTTAACACTAGTGTTAAGCTAACACTTGTTGAAATGCAATTTTTGTTATAACTATTGTTAAACCCGTGTTAAGTCTTAACATCTGTTGGTGAAATCGGGCATTAGGGTTTATCAAATATAAGAGTCATTCAGAATGAAGAGGACTCTCAGGTCATTCGCAGAACATTACAGAATTATATTTCATACACAATACCTTAAACCTTAACCAAACACCTTAAACATATCATATATCATAAAGTACATTTTGAATTTCTGACAATAGCCGGTGTAGTCTTTTTCAGAATGGTTATTATTTAACTTTGTATAACTGGCAAACCATATCAGACAGCCAAAAAGTTACTGCACAAAAATGCAGATATCTTTGAAACAGAATTCATTTTAACTTTTTTGTGGCGTCCACCATTTCTGTTTTTATTTGACGTTTTTAATACTTTCGTAAAGGAAAGTGCAGCATTTTGTTCTTGATGGCAGTTCATGGTCAACAACCTTAAATTGTAACAGTAGGTAACAGATAACGTAGATAATGTGAATTACTCTAAAATAATCATTTACTTCTTAAGCCCCTGTGTTGATAAGATAACTCTGAGTTATGTGATCAGAAGCCCGTGGGATTTCTTGAATTCAAACAAACACGTCAAAACAAAAGCTCTCTCCATGAGTTTGTCTATGAACAGTACGTATAAACAAAAGGTTGCTAAGTACCAAAATGCGCATTCATTTCCAGCAGCACGAAGATTTTCAAGAAAATCCTCGAATCCTAAACCACCTATAAATGGTAAACGTTTTCCTCGATTTTTATTTTCTAAAATATGGTTCAAACAGTTTTTTTAAATTGTCATAATTTTAAAACATTTGTATGGCAAATAAAATATATAACCTGAATTTTCTGCGAGTGTCTCTTCCTTTGTAATGAATTTTGTATAGTAACTAGTAAACTGTAAGACTTAAGCAAAGTTTGGTGTGGGAAATGTATATCATCTTATGCTCGACCATGCCAAACTTAATTACTTATACAACTGGTAGCAGTACTTTAATTTGCCTCGTTAAAGTACACCTGTTCCTTAAAGTATTGGTATTCGACCAATCAGAAGTGGCCACGTAACATTGTGAAAGCACAAGCATCGATTATTCTTGTTTCGATCGACAACGCTACTAGTGCCAGTTTAGAAAGTCAAAATGTCTGACATTAGCAATAGTGACATTGAACTTACACCTCCAGAAATTACGACAAAAGCACTCAATGTTACCAATAACTTGTAATAAAAATCAAGGAAGATGTACGAGAAATTCTATTCACAATTCACGGATTGGAGAACATCAAATTCGTTCTCAGAAAGTGTATCCCTGTTGTATTTCGAAGAATTGTCCCAAAATATGAAATCCACAACTGTCGCAGAAGGATATTTTGAAGAATCAGCACAAAATAAAATTGTAATTTCAAATACAATAATAAAATCAGTAGAAAAAGGAAGCACATAAATTAACATCAATTCACCTTCAACTTCAACTATTTTACAAAGCTCTTTTCCGCAAATTTATTTCACTAATTGCACAATAAATAACCTATATTTGAAATAAAGTCAGTTAAGTTCATATTACCATTAGAATTAATTTCAAATGTTATTTCAATAAATTCAATTTGTTCCAGTTTGTCTATACTTTCATTTAATCCTTGT
The DNA here is from genome assembly GCA_030765055.1 of Mantis religiosa. Lineage (NCBI taxonomy): Eukaryota > Metazoa > Arthropoda > Insecta > Mantodea > Mantidae > Mantis > Mantis religiosa. The sequence goes on along the minus strand of CM060949.1, from coordinate 179,671,477 downwards.
TTCACGTAAGCTTGCCCCGTATCTCTTAACGGTCACATGACCTAATCACCTCTCATTGGCGCTGTTGTGTGGTAAAAAAATAGTTCGTTATTCAACATGGTGATATATCTTTATATGTTGGAAGAGAATTGTCAAATTTACATTTTCGTAACTGCTTTAATTAAATATATTACGCAACAGAGTTGATTTATGTGAAATACATATTAACTCTTAAACGAAGTAAAGAAGTTCCTTTGCTCTGAAGCCTGCCTGTCACATGTCACGATAGCACGTGCTTCAGCGATAGTGATGACAAATTTGTTTATATGACTTTTATCACTGGCCTTGCTTTGAACTGGATTAGTCATATATCGCAATTCGAAGGTGTGCTGTGCCGAGAGCTAAATTATTTTATCGATCGTTTATTGCACGTGTACTTATTATATGTATAATTGCAGAATCTACCGCCAGTTTTCCGCTGAAGCATCGCAAGGGAAAACCTTTACAAAGCGGCGAAAAAGGAACTGTGTTGCATGTGTTTAATGTACTCTCAGAGCAGAATCCGTCTTTGTCAGTGAGAGAAGTCGAACAGCTGTGCTCTGAACTTACAGGTGTGTTAGATGCGTAGGAACATCGCGACATGAAATTGAGACAACAGAAAAACTTACCACTCCAGGGGCGATATTGCTGTGTGGCGAAGACGTTATTTAAGGACAGACTGCACCGAGATACAAATCGCAAAATATACTACCTTGACGAGACTTTGGTGAATGAAGGAGACACGACAAGTATGGCGTGACACGACTTTTAAGAATGAAAGACAAGCATTTTTGCAAGGCATGTGTGCTGGTTTAAAAGAAATGCCAGTGGAAAAAGCCGAAGGCCTTTCATTATAAACTTGTTTCAGTTTCATTGCTCATTCATTCAGTTTCAACTTGCTCAGTTTCATTATAAACTTAATTATTTTTACATGCCTTCATATTCTTATTTTTATGATTTTATCTATCTTTCTGGCAATTATTATGTCGGGTAGCTCTAAGCTCCATGGGCCATGAGCTCCATGATGCTTATTTGAGTATCATTTCACCCATTCCATTCATCGTCCGATATGACTTAACGTTGGAGGAGGTAAATTACACACACACACACACACACACACACACACACACACACACACACACACACACACACACACACACACACACACACACACACACACACACACACACACACACAAAATTAATGTAAATGCACAGCTGAAACTTCAAAGTACAATACAAATTTATTATACTCAGACTCATATCCATTTCAAATTCAACATCACTTTCAAAACCACTCATTTTTGCAATAATGTATATGTTCCCCTAATTACAGCAGTTCTATACTTAAACCAATGACTTGGTTTCGTACATGGTCCTCTACATTCAACTATTGACTAGAAAATCGATGTATATAGCCCTCGTACACATTTTAAGTATACCATTTTTTTATCAAAATAGATATATGTATACGATATAGTATCATAACATCAAATTATTACAGACTCGAGCTACCGTCTTGTCTAACAATGCTCCAATCTCATGTAGTAAGTTGATACCTTACGATACTGACATTGTAAATAACTATTACGGTGCCCGCCATTTCTGCTACATTTGTATTTATCGTGCTGGTCAAAAGTTTCTTAATACAAACATCTCAGATAAAGCACTGATTACTCTCGGAAGAGTCTGAGGGGTACTGGAGTTCTTGCTAAGCACCAATGAACGTATCACTTCAGTCAATATAATGCGGAGGAATCACTAATGACTTTATGTCCACGTGGAATGATCAGTGCGTTATCTGAGAGGTTTATACTAACAAAGATAAAGCCAGGGTAACCTTTTGAGTAGCAGGATAATATCTGCATTATTTGCTCAATATTGTGTCATTTAAAATCTGTAGGTATTCAGTTGTTTCTTACGATATCATGGGAAGGAGTTACATATACAACTAGTGGGGTTTGATTATCATTACTGCTCAAATATGTTTTGAGGCGTATGTCGAGTTCTGTAATTCCCTTAGGCTTATTGCAGTAGTAATATACAATATTCTATCCGTGGTTATTTAAAATGGCTGCTTAGGTTGTATGCGTTCATCGTCTTCCTCCTCGTCGTCGTCATCATCATCATCATCATCATCATCATCATCATCATCATCATCATCATCATCATCATCATCATCATCATCATCATCATCATCATCATCATCATCATCATCATCATCATCATCATCATCATCATCATCATCATCATCATCATCATCATCATCATCATCATCATCATCATCATCATCATCATCATCATCATCATCATCATCATCATCATCATCATCATCATCATCATCATCATCATCATCATCATCATCATCATCATCATCATAATGTTCATTATTCGATAACTATTGTGATACTCTGTGATTTATTGTAAGCCAAAATCTAGTTAACATTATTTCATTCATAATAGTCAAGTTGAGCTAGAAATGAAAGAAGCTGACATTCATCGGGCAGGTCATCCTGGGAGTGTACATTCTTGCCGCGTTACTGGAGTGATCGACGCTATACGACTGGTGAGCTCGCTCAAGAAACTAGATTAGCGCACACGACTGTGCTTCACATCTAAAAGAAACGCCCGGGCATGCGAAAAATTGCATCATGATGGGTTCCGCATGATTTGACGGAAATGCAGAAATGGTTGCGTTACGAAGCTCCTAAGGCGCACTTGGAGCGCTATGAGCGCGAAGGAGAGACTTTCTTACGCCGTATCGTGACCCCGGATATGACATAGGCCAAATCGTATGAGACAAAACTGAAACTCCAATCGAACGAATGGCATCATTATGGGTCACTACGAAAGTCGAAGTTCGTCAGGGCCCAGTAAAGTAAAAGTTATGATGATTCTCGTATACGACTGTGATGGTGTTATCCTAACGCACTTCATTCCTCCAGGTAGACTGTTAATGCACATTATTGCTGTTCGTTTTTGGAACACCATCTACGACCACCTTTGAGAAAGAAGCGGCGAAACTTTCTGTAGAATCCACCCATCATTTTGCACGACAATGCTCGGGCTCATACAGCTCAAGCTGTGGCTGATTTGTTCGGTCGATGGGACTGAGAAGTACTGTACCATGCACCATATTCCCCGAATTTAGGTCCTTGTGACTTTTATTTCATCCCGAAGATGAAGCAACCATTTCGTGGCATTCGCTTCTGAACTGTTCCAGAGATTCGAACGCAGTAGACCACTTTATTCTCACCATTAACAGAACAGGCTATGCTAAAGATATACTACGACTACCACAACGCTGGCAATGGGTTATATACAAAGCTGGCGACTACATTGAAGGGCAGTAAAGGTTACTCTTTTGTATCGGTTGTAAATAAATAGTTGTTACTATTTAAGTTCCAATCCTCGTATAAGTCTCTAGAACCAAGAAAAATTAGCTAATTCATTTTAAGTAATGAGTGATTTTGAAGAACGTACCACTTCTTTGAATGTTTTTGGTCGGGAAAATAATGTAATAATTCAGGGAAATTCAATTAAACATCATATACTATTTAATTATTCAACGTGATATAAATAATATGAATGTAATAATGTTTATAGATGTTTATGATAATATGATATTCATTACTTTATTGTGGGGAAAGTGTTATAAATGTATATAGTAGTAGTAATTACTATAGAAGTCGATGCAAGTGAATATGTGGGGGTTAAGGCTCCGTCGACAGATACGTCATTTGGATTTGAATATTAAACATGCCATATACAGGTTGTTTCAAAACGAGGAAGTAGTTGCTCAGCTCCTATGTGACACATATAGATAGTTTTTACCACCAATATAGGTGGTATGGTTCGCAGGTATACAGCATGTTACAAAAAGGTACGGCCAAACTTTCAGGAAATATTCCTCACACACAAAGAAAGAAAATATGTTATGTGGATATGTGACCGCAAACGCTTAATTTCCATGTTAGAGCTCATTTTAGTATTTCCCTTTAAATGTAAATTGAAATCATTAGTGCAGACAGTTGTCAAAATATCCCATTGTTTCGTTTGTATGTACTGTACTTCCTCGATTCACCGCCAGTTGGCCCAATAGAAGGAAGGTAATGTTGACTGCAGTGCTTTTGTTGGCATGCGACCCATTGCTCTAAAGTACTAGCATCACGCACATCAGTACGTAGCATCAACTGGTTAGTGTTCATCACGAACGTGGTTTTGTAAATGCGGAGTTGGCAGATGCCCATTTGATGTATGGATTAGCACGGGGCAATAGCCGTGGCGCGATACGTTTGTATCGAGACAGATTTCCAGAACGAAGGTGTCCCAACAGGAAGACGTTCGAAGCAATTGATCGGCGTCTTAGGGAGCACGGAACATTCCAGCCTATGAATCGCGACTGGGGAAGTCCTAGAACGACGAGGACACCTGCAATGGACGAGGCAATTCTTCGTGCAGTTGACGATAACCCTAATGTCAGCGTCAGAGAAGTTGCTGCTGTACAAGATAACGTTGACCAGGTCACTTTATGGAGAGTGCTACGGCAGAACCAGGTGTTTCCGTACCATCTACAGCGTGTGCAGGCACTATCAGCAGCTGATTGTCCTCCACGGGTACACTTCTGCAAATGGTTCCTCCAACAATATGCCAATCATCATTTCAGTGCAAATGTTCTCTTTACGGACGAGGCTTCATTCCAACGTGATCAAATTGTAAATTTTCATAATCAACATGAGTGGACTGACGATAATCCGCACGCAATTGTGCAATCACGTCATCAACACAGATTTTCTGTGAACGTTTGGGCAGGAATTGTTGGTTATGTCTTGACTGGGCCTCATGTTCTTCCACCTACGCTCAATGGAGCACGTTATTATGATTTCATACGGGATACTCTACCTATGCTGCTAGAGGATGTGCCTTTACAAGTACGACACGACATGTGGTTCATGCACGATGGAGCTCCTGCACATTTCAGTCGAAGTGTTCGTATGCTTCTCAACAACAGATTTGGTGACCAATGGATTGGTAGAGGCGGACTAATTCCATGGCTTCCACGCTCTCCTGACCTCAACCCTCTTACTTTCATTTATGGGGGCATTTGAAAGCTCTTGTCTGCGCTAACCCGGTACCAAATATAGAGATTCTTCATGCTCGTATGGCCGCGCCATGGCTCAGTGGTTAGACCGCTTGGCTCTCACCAAGGTGGCCCGGGTTCGATCCCAGGCGACCGCAAAGTGAGATTTGTGGTGGACAACATGGCGCTGGGGCGGGTTTTCTCCGGGACCTCCGGTTTCCCCCGCCATCTCATTCTACCGGTGCTCCATCTTCATTTCATGTATCATCAGTGTCACCGCCTGCGGTGCCGTATGTAGTAAAAGCGGGCGTTAAACACTACACATTTCATTTCATTTCATGCTCGTATTGTGCATGGCTGTGATACAATACGCCATTCTCCAGGGCTGCAGCAGGGATTCCATGCGACGGAGGATGGATGCATGTATCCTCGCTAACGAAGGACATTTTGAACATTTCCTGTAACAAAGTGTTTGAAGTCACGCTGGTACGTTCTGTTGCTGTGTGTTTCCATTCCATGATTAATGTGATTTGAAGAGAAGTAATAAAATGAGCTCTAACATGTAAATTAAGCGTTTCCGGACACATGTCCGCATAACATATTGTGACTTTGTGGGTTCGTGAAATTAAAAGTCCAATTGCACCACTCAAAATGTTCTTTATTTCCACCGACTTACAGTTAAACTCTTGCCAATTACACAGAATTACGTAATGCACACAATTACGATTCACCAGTTCGTCCGTTACAATTCCACTTAGCTCTCGCAATTACGTACAATCCTCCGATGCACCCATACAGTCTTCTCGTCGTACACTAGCACTGCACTTTTACGCCAAGAACTGACTGACTCACTTTCCTCCAGCCCGGCGTGTTGCTTATATAGGGTCAGCTGGCCGATCGAGAATGTTCTGGATTAGATGAAATATCCCGTAAGTTCAGAAATCAAGGCAGCGGAAAGAGACGGCACGGTAGTGTTGTTTTTCAGCCACCCCTCGTTACCGCTATAAGACAAACGAGGGGGCGTGTCCCAACGACTCCGTCTCCTGCTGCTGCCTCCAGCCGGTTCTATAGGGTGTTCCAACGTTCGGGTGACACTGCTCCCTCCTAAAAACTGGTGGTCCCGAACAGCACCATCGTAGCGTGCCAGGCGATCCAGGTGTACCACCAACATCTTCCCTCGGGGAACCTTCTGATTGTGGTAGACCACGTCGTTAATCCTCTTCACCACCCGGCATGGTCCTTGCCATGGCTGCTGGAGCTTCGGGCAGCGTCCATTGGTCCGGGTAGGACGGTAAAACCAGACCAGGTCACCTTGCTGGAACCCTTGGCTGTTGGCTTGCCTGTCATACCGGGTCTTCATGCGGTCGCTCGCTTTCTGGATGTTCTGGCGAGCCGTCTCGTGCATGTCGTGGAGATGGTCCACCAAGTTCTCCACATACTCGGTCGCTGGCTGTTTCGCTTCCGGAGGGCTTCCAAAAGCCAGGTCACAAGGGAGGCGTAACTCTCGGCCGAACATTAAGCTGGCTGGCGTCATCCCAGTTGTGTCGTGTGTAGACGAGCGGTAGTCCAGCAAGAACAGTGGCACCTTGACGTCCCAGTGTTGCTGGTGGCTGGCCACGACCTTCCTCAGGCGTTCCTCTAAGGTCTTGATGTATATTTCGACCATGCCATCCGACTGGGGATATAGAGGCGTCGTGCGGGTCTTGTTTACCCCAAGCCTTTGTAGTGCCTCCTTCATTAGATTGGACTCAAAGTTGGTACCCTGGTCACTGTGTAGCTCTAACGGCACCCCAAATCGACAGAACACTTGCTCTCAAAGGCAGTTTTTGCCTCTTGGTTTGGGATGGCATACACTTCCGGCCACTTGGTGAAGTAGTCCACGACCACCATTAGGTACTTGTTGCCTCGGTCGGAAACTGGAAACGGTCCAGCAATGTCAACGGCGAGCCGTTCGAATGGCGCTTCGACGTTGTACTGCTGCACGCGACCCCGGCTCCTAGTCTGGGGGCCACGACTCGCCGCGCACACGTGACACTGACGGCACCATCTTTCAGCATCTGCTCGGAGTCTCAGACAGTAGTAACGCTGCCGTAGTTTGTCAATCGTTCGGTTCGCTCCCAGGTGTCCTCCCGAAGTACCGGCGTGCACTTCCTCCAAGACTTCCGGGACCTTACTCCGGGGAAGTACCAACTGTTCTCTTTGCGTTTTCCCATCGGGTGACTCCCATAACCGGAAAAGCACGTCCTCTCTGGTCTTCAACGAGTCCCATTGGGCCCAGTACGACTTGTAGGTGACGCTCCTCGGTGCGATGTCCTCCCAGGTTGGTCTCGTCCCTGCCTGCACTTCCCTCAAGAATGGCCCCAAGTCTGCGTCCGCCAGCTCCACCCTCCTCAGGCCTGCGCTATCCCAGCCATCCGCAGGCACTGCCGTGACTACTCGGACTGCTGCGGCACGCTCCTTCTCCTCCACTATTGTGCACTGGCCGCACTCTTCTGGACAGGGTCTTCGGGACATGGCGTCAGCGTTACCGTGGCTCTTCCCTCTACGATGTTCCGAGGTGAAGTCGTACTCCTGCAGCCTCTGGACCCAACGTGCTGTCTGGCCTTCCAGGTTCTTAAAGCTCAATAGCCAGGTTAGGGCGGAATGGTCAGTCCTCAGGTGGAATGGCTGACCGTACAGGTACTTGTGGAAGTGCTCCAAGGTCTTTACTACCGCCAGTAGCTCTCGTCGGGTAACGCAGAAGTTCTTCTCTGCCTTGGATAGCGTCTTGCTGTATTGGGGTATCACCCGCTCATGGCCGTCCTGGATCTGCGATAGGACATCCCAATGCAATGTTCGCTAGCGTCGGTGTCCACAATGAAGGCGCCACCCGCTTGTGGGAAACCCAAAATTGGAGCACTGCACAGGGTCTGCTTTAGGTGCTGGAAAGCGTTTTCGGAGTCCTCCGTCCACACATAAGGCCGGTGTTCCTCTGTCAGGCGGGTGAGGGGTTTTGCGATGTTGGAGAACCCCTTTATGAAGCGGCGGTAATAACTGCACAGCCCCAGGAAACTGCGCAACACTTTCTTAATACTTTGAGCGAGGCCAATCTCTCACAGCCTGTGTCTTCTCCGGGTCTGTGGCCACTCCGGTTGCTGAGACTATGTGGCCTAAGTAGTTCACTTCCTTGCGGAAGGGTTGGCACTTCTTCGCGTTCAGCTTCAAGTTGGTCGCCTGCAGTCTCTGTAGCACCTTACTCAGATTCTGGATATGGCCTTCAAAGGTCTTACCGACGATGATGATGTCGTCCAGGTATAGCAGGCAGGCGTCGGAAGTCAGTCCTCGCATCACTGACTCCATGAGGCGTTGGAAGGTAGCTGGTGCGTTGCAGAGGCCAAAGGGCATAACCGTGAACTGCCAGAGCCCTTGGCCTGTCGAGAATGTGGTCTTCTCCTTGTCTCTTGGGTCTAGAGCTACCTGCCAGTAACCCGACTTCAGGTCCAGGGTCGAGATCCACTGTGCACCAGCTAGCGTGTCCAGGGTGTCGTTAATCCGGGGTAAGGGGAAACAGTCCTTCCGGGTGACAGCGTTCAACTCTCTGTAGTCTACGCAGAAGCGCAGCTCGCCATTCTTCTTTGTCACCAACACTACAGGGGAACACCAAGGGCTGTCAGACTCTTCAATCACTCCCCTGGATCTCATGTCCTCCAGCATGTCTCGTACCGCCCCTTGCTTCGCCAGCGGAACGCGTCTATGTGGTTGCCGAATAGGCCGGCCGTCCCCGTTGTCGATGGGGTGAAGCACTTTCTCCGTGCGGCCGTAGTCACCATCACCTTGGCAGAAGACACTCTGGTATCGCCTCAGCAGTTGTCGCACGTTCTCCAGCTGTTCTGCGGTCAGGTGGTCGGCCGCCATCTCCAGTAAGCCTTCTAGCCGGGGCCCCAGGTGTTGCCTCGGCGCCGGTTCCTGTGTCTCGTCGATTGCTGTTACGCTTACCACGGGCTCGCACGTTCCCAACTCCGTCCCGGCCTGGACGTCATGATCGGCGTCCGTTGGATTTAGCAGTCTCACTGGCACCTCCTCTCGGCACAGCAGCAATGCCCTGGCTACACACAGTCCGTGTACAGGTGTCTTCTGGTCCAGCATCATGTTCCTGGTTCTCTGGCCCTCCAGTCGCGCCGTCACCACCACCTCGCTCCTCGCGGGGACAACCATGACTTCCTGAATACGACCCTGCAAATTCCAAGGCGCTCTTCTGGTTGACGGAGTATAACCTCTTCTCCGTTGAGCCGCAGGACCTTCTTGCTGACGTCGACTGTCGCCTCTAGGCTCCTGAGGGCATCCAATCCCAGTATCACCTCCTCAGCCACTTTCGCGACGAACACCCACAGGCGTACGGTGCTCCTTCCCAAGGTCAGCTTCAGCAGGGCCTGCTTCTCCACAGGCAAGGTGTCACCCGATGCCGTGACAAGCTGGTATGGTCGGCTCGGGTTCCTTCTCGGCAAACCCTTCGCCACGTCAGGTCTGATGATGGTCACGGCCGCCCCGGTGTCCACCAGCACGCGGCACGGCTTTCCTCTTACCCAACCATCCGCGATGTCTGTCATCCATACGCCGGCTGATGGCGCGCAGTGTCACTCGAGGGGATGGTGGTGATGGCGCCGACGTGCCCCTCTCCACGACGGCCCTTACTCGTTTTCCGGCTGCTCTTCCTGGTGTGGGCAGTCTCTCTGCAGGTGTCCGGGCTGTCCACACCCCAAACACAGGCCACTAGTGTTTGCCGGCGTCCCTCGGCTGGTCTTCTGTCTCCGGTGTAGCGGACACTTCTCATTCTCGACGTCGGGATAGCTGTTACTTTGGCCGCCTCCATCCTTAATGCTGCTGTCAGCGCCTCGTGGATGGTTTTATAATCGCCGAGCATTAGGCGCTGACGTATCTCCGTGTCTCGTACCCCGTCCACGAAGGTGTAGGCAGCTTCCCGGGACAGGAACTCTGGTGGGAGGTCGACTAGGGCCTTGCTTACCAGTTGTTCAACTGCCAGGGCGAATTCCTGCAGCGTCTCCCTTGGCTACTATGACCGTGCCTTTAGCTGGCTGCGATACGCTGCGGCTAAGCGGTGGTTTTCGAAACGATTCTCCAGGGCCTCCCAAATGTCCTTGGGCGCCGCCGTTGTCTGCACCACGTTTAGGACTTCCGCGGCCCGTCCCTGGAGGCTGGCTATTAACTGTGTGGCCTCCTCCTCTGGGGACCATTTGTTGTGCCTGGCCACGGTGTCGAACTGGCGGCGGAAGACTTCAAACGTTGACGCGCCGTCATACTTGGGAGGTTTGACTCGCGCAGATGTCAAGTCCTTCAGTCTCCTGCCGACGACGTCCTCCACCATGGCGTTCAAGGACTTGACGCTGCTGTCGGCCTTTCCTTCCAGGTTGTTTACGCGGTTCGCGAGGTCTTCGACGTCTTCAACCATGGCGTTCAGGGACTTGGCGTTATTGTCGGCCTTTTCCTCTAGGTCATTGAAGCGGTTCGCCAGGTCCTCGCTGCGCTTGTCCACTTGGCCCATCCGCTTGCCCAGCTCCGTCAAGTTATCCCTCACGCCGGCCAAATGTTCTTCAAATTTGGCGACGAGAGCCTCGTTCGCCACCTTCATTTCCGTGGTCAGTTCGGCCATTTTTGCGGCCATTGTCGTGGCCAAGTTGTTGTTTGCCGTTTCCGTCTTCGCTGTTAATTTGGCCTTCATTTCTTCCATCTTCTCCGTGATGTCGTTGGCCGTCTTCATTTGTTTCAACTCTGCGGTCAGGTTGTTATTTGCCGCTTCTGTTTTTGTTGTTAATTCGGCCTTCATTTCTTCCATCTTCTCGGTGATGTTGCCGTTGGCCGTCTTCATTTCTGTCAGTTCCGCCTTCATTTCCATCATCTTCTCCAAAATCTTTTCCAATGCCGCGTCCATGGCTGTAATGTTTGGTGCCGTTGTCGTCCCGCTTCCTGACACCAGTGTGACTTTGTGGGTTCGTGAAATTAAAAGTCCAAATGCACCATCAAAATGTTCTTTATTTCCACTGACTTACAGTTAAACATTTGCCAATTACACAGAATTACGTAATGCGCACAATTATGATTCACCAGTTCGTCCGTTACAATTCCACTTTGCTCTCGCAATTACGTACAATCCTCCGATGCACTCATACAGTCTTCTCGTCGTACACTAGCACTGCACTCTTACGCCAAGAACTGACTGACTCACTTTCCTCCAGCCCGGCGTGTTGCTTATATAGGGTCAGCTGGCCGATCGAGAATGTTCTGGATTAGATGAAATATCCCGTAAGTTCAAGAAATCGAGGGCAGGGGAAAGAGACGGCACGGTAATGTTTTTTCCCAGCCACCCCTCGTTACCGCTATAAGACAAACGAGGGGGCGTGTCCGAACGCCTCCGTCTCCTGCTTCTGCCTCCAGCCGGTTCTATAGGGTGTTCCAACGTTAGGGTGACAGTATTTTCTTTCTTTGTGTGTGAGGAATGTTTCCTGAAATTTTGGCCGTGCCTTTTTGTAACAGCCTGTAGGTCAAACGCCGTGCCGCGTGCTTTAACTGTTTGTAAACATACCGCCATATTCCGCAGTAGCTTGCTACTTTTAAGAATTTCTTTGGCTTATGAAACCACAGTAAAGAAGCTATTGCTTAATTATTGCTTATGAGTGTTTAACGTGTTCCAAAATTTCGTTATAGCAGTCCATGATGGCAAATAAGCTGGTGGACATATGCAACCTATACCTTTTAGAGGTAAGTTAATGTTAGTGAAAATGAGGATGTAAGCATTAAATGATAAAAAGAACAGAGAACAATATAAAAGAATTGTAGGTAAAGTTAACCAAAACTAAATGTCTCAATCAATGAGACAAGCATTTTATTTCACTTTATTTAATAATACTAAATAAAGCACTTGTAACTGAAAAGGAAGTTGTTGATTTTACAGTAACTGGTTGAAAGCACTCTACAATTAAGGTCATAGCAAAATGGACAGCCGTGGAACTGTCCGAGTCATTAGTCGACTTTTTCACAAGTAACTTGCCCTTTGCCCCATTACCTGAAAGCGAGGCTAGGATCACTGATAAAGAGCAATGCTTTTGTTTATGTGGCGGGTGCGTCCGAATAACAACTTTTGAGGTTCGCGCACCAGTAGTTCCTGCGCTGCCTAGCTACAAAATCATGTAATATTTAATGCTGCACAATATTGTAACTTTGTGGGTTCGTACAATTAAAAGGCCGAGTTGCAGAAATTAAAATTATCCTTTATTTCCGTAGCAATACACTATTCAATTCTCACGTAAGAACATTAAATCACATATACACAGTCTTAAATTGTCGATCACAATAACAAACAGTGACAGCAGATTACATCTTTACCTCTCGTTACAACAACGCAGCTGGCTATCTCTCATTTCACAACTGACTCTAATCACTAGCCATGGCTTATTTTTATACACAAATTCATGAACCGAGAACCTTCTGGAGCAAACAAGAAAAACAATCATTCTCCGTTAATCGAGATATCTCTAGAACATTTCAACACTGAAACCCTATCTGAGTGGCAAGTCTTTTACCTCAGTTATCTTGCTTGCCGGCGATATCTGTTTACACTACGCGGTATCGTTAACTGCTTAGCAAGGCTCATTATTACCATGAAACTTTATCCGCCGATTGTTTCCTTATTTGTGCCGAAACTTTTATGCCTGTTGCCGTAACAATATTATGCCTAACAGAATTTCGAAGCTGCGACACCGAAATTCGTACTAGTTAAGTTATAAACTATGCAACGGCTATAATCATTCGGTGTCGTTTTGAAACAACCAGTAATACTATGTCCAACAAACCTAAACGAAACACCGGTTTGTATCACTCGCATCCACGTGCCATATAAATGCCGGAAACAGACACACCGGTAAACTCAGGTGTTAACTTCACCACTTCATCGATAGCAAGTTCTGGAAATATTTCATAGAACTTATTAAATACATCCAATTTTATTACCTTTTCACTACTTCGTAAAGGCTTTCCACGCGCATGTTTAACAGTACTCGCTATTTCCGCCATGATGCACAACTGCTTGCCTTTCTGGATACGCCTCTCAGCTTCAATATGAGCGCGCAGCGTGATTTACTTTAGTTACAAACTAACTTAACTATGTACTAGTATATGTTTTTTATAGTTGAAATATGCTTAGTACGCACTTGTGCGCTTTAGCAAAACAAACTCAGACTCCACACCTCAGTAGCATTACTTTTTCAACGTACTATTTACACGGTCAAAGCAGAAGGAAGGGGCGCGACGATCAACGGTCACGTGGTTTTGTTTACATATACTTTATTCTCCCGCTGAAAGCAGTATAGGTAGATATATTAATTCATTACCATGGTGATATGTCGATGAATAAGTAACATTATTAAATAGTCGCTGACAGTGTAGGAAAAAGAAAGATCTGACTATCGCTTCGGCATCCCGTTATTCCCTTTGTATAGCCTATTTTATAATTAGACTGATATCGCAACTACAGCAGTAAAGCGGAAGTACTTCTTAGCACGCGATATACACCACGTAGAGTAGATATTCAGATGTTTCTGATTGGTTAGAGCTAGTTATGAACCGATTCCTACTGGATGGAAGCGGGATAGTAATGAACTGTACTCCAGTCAATGAAGCACGTTTCCGTAGTAGAGTGGCAAGTCACTCATTTATAGTATTGTGATAAACTAAGTTATTTGCGAGGTCATGGGAAACTTTCAGCAAAAGACTGCAAGATGTTTGTGAAGCAACTGTTTGGTGAACGGAGTGCAGTGAAATGGGCACAAGATCCAATTAATTCTGTAGCAAAGACTAGGGTATTAAAAGATCTACTGTTTCCAGAATAATCAAAGCAGGGAACCATTAAAACCCCAAGAGGGAAAGATTCTGTAAATTTAATTTCGAAGGGACATCATAAGGCATAGAATATATTGTGATAATCTGTCTCTTATGATTGATTTGTACGTTATTGTTAATCTAGAATGCGTAGCTAAAACTCATGTTAATGTGTTTACACTGTTAGATTGACAGTGTACCGCGTGTTGTGAAACGTGGGAAGTCACATGACATTGCACAATACAGTACATCATTGAGACGTACAATTTTACGTATTTTAGATGTGGCGCATGATCTTGCTCGGATGTGCGCGAGTGACGTCATGCGAATCATTGGTAGGAGTAAGATATTTGCTTTCACCAACAGATTGCTGATAAAGCTAGTGGGGTAGATGACACATGACTAACCTGACACCCCTTTTTCTTCCAAATAAACAGGTGGACTCGACCATAAACTACTGCGTAACATTACGTCATACGCCACGCCTAAAAAATACATCTGTAGATGTAGTATGACGTTGCAGAAAAAAGTAAGATAAACTGCATATTATTTAATTTCTTGAAATTTATACGAAAGAATCAAGTGAAAGAAGATTGTAGTAACTATAGTTTTAAAATACTTGAACTTACCTAGTTTTACTACTATCATGTTGTTAGGACTTTCTTTTAGCTCTATCCCTTATGCCTTTAGTCATTGGATTGAGCCTCCGGATCAGATAGAGAACCCAGGATGGGTGATCAGCCCGACGCCTGGTATAAGAGTGAGAGAAGTAGATGACAGAATGAGGGCGAAATTTATGAAAAGAAAGATCCCGGCCTGCACCCTATTGTCCACCATGTCTCACATAAAGTCGTCTGGGATGGAACCTAGGCCGCCTTGGTGAGAGACAAGCGGTCTAACCCCTCGCCACGACGCGGCCTATGGTTTTAAAACACACTTCTAAGAAATATAAATGAGAGTCATGCAATGCTATAGCAAACGTGTGGTGAATTATGTGTTGCAAGAGTCAGATATCTATATACAAAATACATTTTCAGTTTAATTGTGGATACATCTGTGAAAAACCTAAAATCTACAGTTTTGGAAATTAATTGTTCTTTCACACTGGCCGTGTGTAGGCTAAATTGTGGAAACGTAGAGTCAGACTGAAAAATTCAATACCATAGCCGGGATTTGAACCATGGATCTTCTGGTCTCCGTCCAGCCGCCCTAACCATTGAGCTACTATGGCCAACGTGCCGACATGACATTAAATTCTCCAACTGACTCGTATTTTTCCCGGTAAACCACTTAGGAGTTCTCATAAATACATGAGACAACTACCTTAATGGTGACTTACAACATTTACGTTGAAATTTTCAGTCTGACTCTACGTTTCCACAATTTAGCCTACACACGGTCAGTGTGAAAGAACAATTAATTTTCGTTAATTGGCCTAATAGTGGTTAACTATAAATCCCGGGCCTTAAAGTACTTACAGCATAGTAAGTCGCCATTAAGGTAGTTGTCTCCTGTGTTTATGAGAACTCCTAAGTGGTTTACCGGGAAAAATACGAGTCAGTTGGAGAATTTAATGTAACGTCGGCACATTGGCCATAGTAGCTCAATGGTTAGGGTGGCTGGACGGAGACCAGAAGATCCGTGGTTCAAATCCCGGCTATAGCATTGAATTTTTCAGTCTGAATCTATCCTTTCATCTAAATAAACTGTTCCACACAATGCAATTTTAGAGAAAAATAATACTTTGCAGTTATACTCATTAATAGAATTTTAGTAAATTTATGAGATGAAATTTTAATCTGACCCTAGGTTTAGGATAAAAAATATTCAAATCTCATTTTATTAATGTTTATATTTGCCTGTGGAACATAATATGTTATTTCATTACACAAACACTGGTGACGTTACGAAAAGTACATCTCATAAATTTCCTTTGGTGCTGCTTTTATCAAAGCACAGCAATTTTCAAGCTTCTAATTTGAAAACTGCATCGTGTGGAGCGATTTATATCTTGAAAAAAAAAAAAAACTGAAAATTAAAAACAGGAGAAAATCACCAAAATAGGTGATATAAAACACTGCCACTTACAGTCAGCCACTTAAATAGTCACGTGTCACAGTTTAAAGGGCTGCATGTCATTAAAATAGTAGGAAACTGAAGTACAAGGACTACTCTATTTAATTTGCAAAAAAAGTGTCTTTGTTGCTCATTTTGACCAGTTTTCACAGATGGGTGTCCTTAAATAGTATTTACTTTTCTCTATACAGACTAATTGTAGTGAATCTCATTATGCAAAGATACACTATTACGTGTTATACTTAATTGATATGAGTCCCTGCCAACGCAAATTTGGACAATCCTATACAAATTACTGGCGCGAGACGAGCAACTCATAGGTGTCAGTCTGGTGAACAAATGGACTGTAACTACAATGAAATTGTGTAATGATATACTCTATGAAATTGAAACAGATAAAAATAAGCTTTTGGTAAAATTGGTTTGAAAAGAAATAAAAATAAAACCGATGTGTTGCACTCACATGACTTTCTCTACTTATTCATGTGCAAACTATTTTTACAAGCTTTTATTGTTCTACTACATGTTAATCGAGTTGGAAAATAAAAAGGGAATAGCGGGACAGGCTAAAGCGATAGCCAAATCTTTTTAAGATTTGGTCGCTCTGTGATGGTTTTGAAATTGCGTAGGTACTTTTTACGTAATCAGGAGGGGAGAAAACAATAAATCACTTCCATTTGAAAAAAGTACAAGTATTAGACAATTTCAATCAATAATTAAAATATGTCAGAAATGGTTAACTCAAAAATTATATTTGACGTAAATTGTGTGCTTTAAGGAGATCTAAACTTTTTCTCTCTCAATAGTTTTCAAAAGGAGGAAGACCGGAAATTTAAGATGTACATTTAATCTGTTATGAAAGGAAAAATAAAAATATTTGGCAATTTTTCCATAAAGGTGAGTTTAGAATGGAGGAGGATTTTCTTTTGTAATATTTCGACTTTTTGGTTGTGAGTTAATGTTGCTCGCAGAGGAACAGACCTGCGCGAATACACAGACATCTGCAATACTTGGAAATTTATCGTTCTTCAACACCAGCCGTATGAGGCGATGATTTGAATAGGTCGAATCAGAAGAAAAAATTCAATACCATAGACGGTATTTGAACCACGGATTTACCTGTCTACGTGGTTACTCTTAACTATTGAGCTACCATACCCAACATGCCAGCATGACATTAAATTCTCCAACTAACTCTGTTTTCTCGGTAACCACAAAGTGTTCTCATATACAATAAGATACGCACCTTATTGTAGCGATTTACCTAATTTACCTAAAAAGGTAACTATAAAGTCGGAGACTAGAGTTAGTAAGTCGCCACAAAAGGTGCGTATCTCGTATATGAGAACCTCTAGTGCTTTACCGGGAAACATAGGCGTCAGTGGGAGAATTTAATGCCACGCGAGCATGTTGGGTATGGTAGTTCCATGGTTAAGAGCAACCAAACGGGGACCGGGGCATCCGTGGTTCAAATCCTGGCCATGGCATTGAACTTTTAACTCTAACTCTACCTCTACAATACTTCCTCTACTTACTACTGTAGGCAGGAGAGAAATAAATAAATGATAGAACGGAATGTAACACACATCTTTTTCTTTTCCAATTCTTGTAAAATCCTTGGGAAAGAATGTTCCGAGTTTTATCCTTTTCATGGTCAACAACCTGAAATTGTAACACAGTAACACATAGTGTAGATAACGTGAAGATATTATTCTAAAATAATCATTCACTTGCTAAGCCATGTATCGATAAGATAACATGATCAGAACGTGCCTTAATTCCGTATCACAAAGATTTATGCTTCTCTATCACTCTGCCGCGATATGAAATTTGAAAATTCACGATAATACATTGTTTGAACTTTTGAATCTCTCAAATCCGAGAGAAGCATCTTTGGATGTGCTTGTTGTCTATAAAAAGTAATATCTCCAAACAAAAAGTTGGTTAAATTACAACCCTTGTATTTATGTTCAGCGACACGAAGGTTTTTCAAAAAAAAAAAAAAAAAAAAAAAAAAAATTCCTTCCAGCCCAAACGGTCTTAACTTAGGAAATAAATTCGTTGTTTTTAATTTTTCAAAAATGGTTCAAACGATTGTGTTTAAGTCATTATTTGCTTAAATACACCTTACTTTTCTGCGAATAATCTGTGATATCCTTTCATTCGGAATATATTTTGTATAATTTGATATAATTGATAAACTTTAAGAGACAGAAAGCATATATCACAAACACACTACTTATTTTGTATAAATTTATTATTGCCTAAACCATTTCCGAAATATTTGTTACTATTGGTTTGAATGTTCAACACCATTGCTGAAAGGCTAAGTCGATATTCGATTGTTTCTGGTAGCCATGCATTCCCCTTGTACCTATAATGAAAATGTGTAACCAAAACACTTCTGTTCAAATATTTACACCGATTAACACAAAGTAGATTGATAAACATAATTTATACAAGCACTAAAACAGAACGTCATTTGAACACAATACACAAGACTTTTAAACGAATTCTTTATTGAGATGAAATGAATGAGGCTTAATCAAACTTCGAATTGTTCTAGTAAACAGGTTGTTACCTAACCAAATATATGGAAAACCACAAGATTTACACTTCTTCCAACTATATTCATTTTCGATTATCATTTCCAGCAACCTAAAGGTTAAAAATCTTTGTTCCTTCTTAATATTTTTGCCAAAGATTCACTTTTTATCATATGACATATTAGTAAAACAATTTCGTTATTTCGCTATAGCAACTATAATATAAAAAGAATCACCTTCCCTTATAACATGCGATCAGGAGGTCTGTAACACTGGAAAGTTTTAAAGATCTTATGAAGACATGGAAAGATTTGATAATACTATGAAGTGTACCATAAATTCTATCCCAAGTTGAAAGGATTGGATATGAGTAATTAATTAGTCAACCAGCCTCTGATGTAACCGAAAAATATGATTTCAAGAATAATGTCTGTTTCCAGCACTGGTTGAAAACACTTTCATTACTTTTGTATTGCCTGGCATGTCAATAAGAGCCAATAGTTGTAATATTTTTGAAGTGAAAACTTCTTTAGGCGCGTTTAGAACTTTTTGTGGGTGTGAATTAAACTGAGCCGTCACGTTGGAATATGTGAAGTTCGGATGAAGTTGGCTCAAGTCGGCTCAATCCGAACTAACCCCCCCCCCCCACACTCAATCGTTATTTCAGTCTTATGTTGTCCATACCGCTATACACTGTAGATTTTCTGTCGCACTCAACAGCGTATCAACAACACGCATCCAGGTATGTTTTAACATATTTCAAATACTATGAAAAATTCAGAAACCCTACAGGAGTTTTATTAAAGGAATAACTGTCTTAGGACCGTTCTTAGGACCGGTTTTCTTATTTTGGCGTTTTGAAAAATTTATTGGGTATCTTTGGTTTGGCAATGCTATTTGCAGGATGCCATTTGTTGCGTACCTTGCGAGTATATATTCGTCTTTAGTTGTTAATAAACAAGCACAAAATGGAGATAAAGTTTGAACTTATACTGGAAACAAGATTATAAAGTCGCTGCCGCAGCTCGAAGAATATGTGAAGTGAAAGGAGAAGGTGTTAGTGAGTACATGTTACAACAATGGTTCCAATGTTTCAACAATGGAGACGAAAACACTAAAGATTTACTATGGTCTGGAAGTCCAAAGGTATGGAATATTAAGGATACACGCCAAGTTTTGCGAGAAAATCCGCAAAAAATTACCCAAAGTGTTTCAGAAGAACTTGATGCACCAAAAGATACCATACATCGCCACAGTAAGACACTTGGAAAATCACACAGAAGCTATTATTAGTACCTCATGAACTGACACCTCAACAGCCTGAACGTAAAATGGATATCTGTCGTCAGGTCGTCAGGATGATAGATTTGTCAGTACAATTGTCACTTGTGATGAAAAATGGGCATATTACCGAAACACTGATACCTCGAAACAGTGGCCTGATCCCCGCCAAACTTCCAAAGTCATCGTTAAAAAAAGTCAGTTCGGTCCCAGAGTAATGTAGTAAGTCTGGTGGAATTTTTCAGGTTTGATTCACTGGGAGTTTGTTCCAAACGGGAGAACTATTGATGCAGATCTTTATACCCAACAATTGGAACGAGTTCATGAAATTTTAAGACGGAGACACCCAGCATTAGTTAACCGAAATAGAGTCTATTGCAACATGACAGTATAATATCCTATGCTGCAAGAACAACTATGTAAAACATCCAGGAACTGGAAAGAACTGAACTCCTACCATACCCAGCATACAGCCCTGATCTCGCACCACTAAGTTATTAATTTTTTCGATCCATGGTCCATGTTCTATGTGGAAGAATGTTCGACTTTGAAGCACTTCAAGTGGACGTCCGAATACTTGGCAAAGTAAAAAGCAGAGAGGGGTACCATCGTGGTATAATAAACCTCGCTGAACGATGGCTCAAGACCATAGTCCATGGTCTATACTTTGAAAATTAGTTAATTGCTTGTCAGAACACATTTAAAATAATTTTGTCTTATAAAAACGACATTTTCTATACGTCTCTACCAGTGGTTATGCGTAAACATCAAAGAAATTTGTAAGAACATGCAACTACTATTAAACAAAATCAGAAATGTCATAAATACACAGCTTCCTCACCCATGCCTCAGAAAATTATAATTACAAAAGTTTATTTTATATACTTCATATTAATATAAATAAACATTTGTGGAAATAATTTTATTACATATTTTGTTCTCCTAGAACCAGTGCTTCCAAGCGGAAGGAAAATAACGCTGTTGGGTCGCAGACCAGAGTACTAATGAGAGATTAGCTGTCTGAAAGTTAATTGAATCACAAGGACCTCGAAACATGCATATAATTCAAGAAAATCTGTGAACAGTAAGGTTGCAATATGTCTCTCAAAACCCGCTTCTCACATTATCATTTTGAACTTTTCCAAGGAAAATTTTCGCCAAATCAGGGATGAAAATGGAGAAAGATCTTACCAAGATGTTTCAGAGATAAAATAAATATTTTGCTTGTTAGCGATGCTGTCAATTCCCAGAATAATGTCAGCTCCGTTGTGTACCGAAATTTTGTCCCGTAGAAGTTAATTTAGGTATAACAGTAGATCTACTGACATGGAAATATCACTTTTAAACATATTTAAAAGCCAGGCTTCTATACAGAATAGATAAATTCAAAAATGCTGTCATACTTTCTGATTCTAAAGCAGCATTATGTGCAATAAGTTCATATAAAATGAGGTCAATACAAATTAAAGAATGTCACAAAATGATCCACCAACTTCAAAAACGACAGAAAAGAATTATATTACAGTGGATACCTGCACATTGTGGAATTGCTGGAAATGAATCAGCTGATTTTCTTGCCAAAAGAGGTGCAAATTTAATTCAGAACAAAAGTAAATACATCCATAAAAAGATTAATCAAGAGAAAATATAAAAACAAACAAAACCAATCAATAACTTACAAAGCCAAAGATATAAAATGGAACATTTTAATTAAAAATCCAAAAATTATTCCAGAAATCCGACGTAAAGCTTCAGTAGCAAATTTTAGATTACTTACGGAACATGATTACTTGACCGAACACTTACACAGAATAGGAAGTTATACAAGTCCAAATTGTCCTCTGTGCAACAATGAAGAGGAAATGACTGAAGAATATCTTTTAACCTGTGAAACCCTACCTGCCGGACCCACTACACAGAAATATTGGAGAGCAAGCATTTGAAAACAACATAGCCAGGCTTTGAACCCGCGACTTTGGGCTCAGCAGGCCAACACCTACCAACTGAGTCACCTAGATTGATATGTTGCTGAGACAGAGAAAATGTATCAAGGAAAATGGAAATGCAATATAATTGCTACAACCTCACAAGAAAAACCACAAGAAAATGCATACTAAGCAGCCAACGGCAGAAATTCAACTAACAACAGCAGAGAATGCTTTTAAGTATATTAATTGGCGAATTTCACAAAATAAAACCATTTACTGCACATTAACGTTTTACTTAAAGTTGCCTAAAAGCGTATTCTGTTTACCAAAAACTGAGGATATTCGTTAAAATCAGGTGACATATTTGAACTCAGCACACAGAAATAAGGAATGTCATACTTACTACAAACATTTTTTGAAGTCTGCTTTTATCCAGTATTATTTTATTGTCATTTTATTTAAATGATGAGAGAAATGATGTAAACTGTATATGTCGCGTCAACATGTTTTTATTTTCATTTCCTTGTATCGGATATAATACTGGAGTGACTATTTCAAGATTTTCGTAGTAAACAAACAAAGCAATTAAAACGATATTAAATCGTATTCATTTCTACTGCTACTGCCACTACCAACAACATTACCACTACTATTACCACTTCTACCAACAAAACATCATTATTATCCACACTACCACTACCAATGCTACGACTATTGAGAATACTATTACTCTCCTATTATTGCACCACCAACACAACCATCAATCATATTTACTACCATTACAATTATAGCATTTACCATCATCACCATCAGAGGGCTGCCTGACTGTAATTCTTGCTCTCTCAGGGCAGCTTCATAAACGGATGGGATCTTTGATCTAGATGTGAGTGACATCAGCCTAGCTGCCTGCAGTTTGTAGCCTCCTGTGGTAACTTAAGTTCATCTGTTCCTCAGCAGAGAGGCCAGAATAGGAGGGAGACGCCGACTGGAACGAAGCATATCTCCGCAAGTAGGCTACAGTGGCCCTTTCTGCTTCTAAGGTGACACCTAAGAGGAAAGGATGATAGGGAAACCCCAAGGGCGACTTGATGCGGACGACGATGTGTGCAAGCAAGGAAGGGCTTCTATGGCCATCCCTTAGCCCCTTGCCCCTTACCCCTAGTCTGAGACACGTCTGGGAGAGAGCCCTAGCTAATCAATCAAACGTCAGGATCAAACCTGTTCAAACTGCATTAACCACCGTCCTGCTGCAGCACACAGAGCGCCGTCCTCTAGTCCTTCAACTTGAAACAGATGAAACGTGGTGATGGAACGGGAAATTCGTAGTAATAGAGGCACACCCCATTTGCCACCCAACCCGGAGAAACCAGGAAAAGTCGTATGTTAGAGTGGCCGATTCGCGGGAATCGAACCGGAGATCTTCCGAATGAGGGGCTTACACTATATTGCGGAGTTATTTCGCACGGTCGCGAGGGCCGGTAGGTACAGCAAATCTACATATATTCTGAAAAATATCTAAAGGAAACAGCAACATTCATTTGACCGACAGATGACAGCTTTAACAACATTTTATTGTCTACACGTAAACAAAAATAACGTATGAACAAAATGTCACTTTTATCAAAATAAAATAAAATTCCACATTTCTGAGGAACAAAATGGAATCTAAAAATGGTGCATGTTTTTACAAAATATTGCCATTCATTTCGTGGTCTTTAGCCTTAATTATAACTTCCAATTTTCTTGGTGGATAATGGACAAGCTTTTTAATCTCTATGTTTCGCCTTTAACTGGTCATTTCGGTGGCCGTTCTCCTTTGTTAACTCTTGTTCGGTTTTTTAATCATTAGATGACGCACACATTTGCACTCTCATTCATACTTCCAGACTCTGGGGAAGATGTGGAATTATCTTGGGCGGAGAAAGTTCCCCACCCCCACCGCCGGGAATCGAACCCGGGACCCCTAGCACGACAGGCAATTGCTCTACCTACTGAGCTACGCGGCCAGCCCCTTTACAGTACTTCCTTGTTGGAAATTTTCCTTTTCTTTCTGCGTTTTCCGCGATAATCCACACTGCTCGATATCTGCAATGGGAGAGAAGAAGCTGCTTAAGAATATTCTATAACTTCTATGGTCGCAGATTAGGCACAGTATCTTTTGGGCTATAAACATCCAATCTTCTTGGAGGCCCATGTTCTCCACACTGGTATTATACTTAACTCTTGTTCCGAATGCCCATATACTTCCTGTGATCTATTATTCCATCGAAAATATGGAGTTTGCTGACACCTGACACGGTGAAGCAGCCGCAAACAAGGTCGGTTTCTCCGCCTTGTTTCACTGAGGGAATTAGATTTGTCTCCAGTCTCGTATTGGTTTTTTTCTTTCTTTTCATCTTTGCGGTTGCCGACCGAACCACTTTAATGAGATTTCCACTATTATCCAGAAGTATACGGTCTTTTCACGGTACTTTCAAGCAAATTGATATGTGAGTTGGCACAGAGGTTCTTTCGTGGAACTCTGCCCTTGCATCCTTGATCATTGCAAGCATAACTTACGATGCTTAGTGAAACAGTAACGCATGCCCTCCTCAGTAACAATCTGAGGGGGAGTCATTCGCAGCTTCTTTTTAATGCAGACAACTCTGTTCTCATCTAGCCGCGACAATTTTAGGCCGATCACTTCTAGGACAGATTTCCTAGCTCCTACTTTGTCAATGATGCTCTCTACAGTTTACCGTAATCTCACTATCATCTGCGATATTTCAGAGAGAGATTTGAGATTATTGTACAGTTTAATTATAACTTTTCTCCATTTAATATTCCTTTTATTCCCTTTTCGGCACATTTTACTTCACTTCCGGAAATCATTGTGCTTAATATCAGTCTGTGCATGCAGGTCATTTGCTGTGAGACAAACGAATGCAGGCCCTTTGGTGTACAAATACCTTTTGTGCCTGAAAAATACACAAATTAGTTTTGTTCTTATAGATGTGACACCTTGTTTATAAGGTATTTCAATTATAAGCTATTTCTTTGTACATTTCATGTACAAATTTTTCTTTCAATAAATACAATATTATCAAAACAGCAAACTGCTAATCCAATAAATGTCGCTATATCCTTTAATACTATATTATGCAACGAGACTGTAATGGTAGTAATTAAAACACGGGTATTATTATTAACCGAGCGAGCGAAGTGAAGCGATACGAGAGTTTTAATTACCATTATAGTCAAGTTTCATACGATTGTTTATGCTCGATCATGTATCTAAATCAAAGGTTTCATTTGAAAGTATTCACTTCTGGTTTGAAGGATGTTGAAATCGTTATTCCTTTATCTAAATTGAGACACAGTACGTAGTACGCAGGGACAGAAATATTGATCACTTCCCTATAAACAATGTTAATGAGTAGCACAGTTTAACCTAAATGAAAGTATGGAAAAACTGAAACAAATTGAATTTATTGAAATAACATTTGAAATTAATGCTAATGATAATATGAACAGAACTGACTTTATTTCAAATATAGGTTATTTGTTGTACAATTAGTAAAATAAGTCAATTTGGTGCCTAATGTTGAGTGTTGATTTTAAAATAGAATAGTGAGCCCACAAGGTCGATGACTTCATATTTTGAGACAATTCTTCGAAATACACTCGGAATATCATTTTCTTTTGATATTCTCCTATCTGTGATTTGTGAAGAGAATTTCTCCTACACCTATATTGACTTTTGTGGTAAGTTATTGGTAACATTGAGTGTTTTTGCCGTTATTTCTGGGGGTGTAAGTTCAATGTCAGTGTTACTAGTACCAGACACTTGTACAACGAGATCTACCCAAAAGTCCGATGACTCCGGCCTCTATCAACCCGGGAGCGATGGAAAGCTCCGGAGCTCTTTCTTTGGGGCAATACTTGGAGTCTAAAAAGCCCTCCCCCCAACGAATCAAGACGGGAAGAAGTGGATACGCCACTTACGCGCGTCAAATCCCGCAGGGAAGACTACCGAATAACCTCGGTGGGGCCGCCTGGTGATCTAGCAGATCTCAGATCTTAATTTAATGCTGTAACTGATAACTAGGGGCGGATTTAGCCCTATTTGCCAATTTTATTCCTTTTTTCAGAAACGTAGGCTTTTAAGTTATAAGCACGTTTCCTACAGTTATTAGCCTAATTTCTTAGTTTTATAGCGCCTAGAAATGCCTATTTCATACGTTTGTACCTATTCTGCTTATTAGTGCCTAAAACTGCCTTTTAGCCAATTTCTTCTGTTTGTAATTTATGACAACAGCTTTTGCATTTGTTGGTTTCAACGTGCAAGGGACTCAAATGTACGGCCCGAGGTTCCTCTAGTAACGTCAGAGGTACCACGAGTGCTAGGGCTCCCGCAGCGCTCGCACCACAGCAGCTGAAGGGGACGGATCCCCTCTCCTACGGGGACTAGCGTCAGATATTTTGATTTTTTTCTAAACTGGCGCTAGCACCGTCGTCGATCGAAACGAGAATAATCGATACTTGCGCTTTCACAATGTTATGTGGCCACTTCTGATTGGTCGAAAACCAATACTGTGACTTTGTAGGTTCGTAGAATTAAAAATTCAACTTGCAGAAATTAAAAATGTCCTTTATTTCCGTAGAAATACACTCTGTTCAATTCTGACGTATCAGAATTACGTCACATACACAATCACAACAAACAGCGTTCTGATTACTTCTGTTTACAACATCAACTCTCGTTACAACACTTTACAACTGTTTACTACTCCCTATTGGCGAGTCGTCGCTTCTTTAAATACCTCATTGATAATTCGAGACTGTTCTGTAACAATCAAGAAATCGAATGCTCTGTCATCTGACGAAACTCGAATTTTCTAGACGGGAAACTTTATCTTTGCCGGCAAGTCTTTTATCTCCGCGCTATCTTTATTTGTCCCGGCATACTCTTTATCTCCGTGCTGCCTATCAGATCCTTTGTGTGTACAAGCCGCACTATCACGATCGGGTTCGCGACAGTACTTTAATGAACAAGTGTACTTTAATGAGGTCTTTTAAAGTGCTGCTACCAGTCGTATAAATACTAAAGTTTGGCACGACCAAGCATAAATATAATAATATGCTCCATTGCTTTACTCACCTTTGTGTCCCATGTAAGGCGTCCAAATTCATAATAGCTAAGAGGTACAATTAGATGAGGTACAATTTGTCACTTTCACTGTATGAAAGTTTCACTTAGCATTTAATGCAAGGACAGATGTTAAAAGAGATGGATTGCATTCAAATTAAATTTTTTCTGCTGACCTCGTGTTCGTTTTTTTTTTTTCAAACAATTTTCCTATCGGCCACGAACCAAGCGTTTGTAGAAGTATCACGTCAAAGAATGGCGTAGAAAGCCAAGGACGAATGCAAATTGCTCGCCTTGTCTTCTTCTGATATTCAGCTGATTATGCGCTGTACTTTCACTATACATTAAAGACATTTGGAAAATTAAAGAATGAAAGTTGGCATGCACCAGAACTTTGATTACTACTGGAACTTGCCAAACAATTTGTTTACAAATTTTGTGGGATTAAGTTTCCACTGAAGTTAATTTAGCAAAACTCTCAATTTGTAACAACAAAATATCTTAGGAATGGGACCGCGATACCACTTGTACCTCGATATTCTTGATACTTGCTGGCATCGATATATACATTGAAATTATTTTTCGATTCTTTAACACTTTTAATTTTTGCGCTTTTGCTTGAGGTACATTTATCGCCAATCGTTTGCTTTTCATTACGTGACAAACAAAGACGAAAAGAGTACAGAATGGATGAGGCAGTGCGTGTAACCTAAGTATTGTAGGAATTCGCAGTTCTTGACACCTGTCCATGACCGAGTTTTCTGCAGGTGAATCAATGTACTGTTCCATCGGTTCTTATAAAGTATAAAGTTGGGTCACCAGGAATATTTTTGGAGGAAATTCAAAATTTGGGGAAATACAAAAATACTGAAGTAAATTGACGTTGGTAATATACACGCCTAATAGAATGCTTAATTTAATTCTGTAACTGATAACTAGGGGCGGATTTTGCCCTATTTGCCAATTTTATTCCTTTTTTCAGAAACGTAGGCTTTTAAGTTATAAGCACGTTTCCTACAATTATTAGTCTAATTTCTTAGTTTTATAGTGCCTATAAATGCCTATTTCATACGTTTGTGTCTATTCTGCTTATTAGTGCCTAAAACTGCTTTTTAGCCAATTTCTTCTGCTTGTAATTTGTGACAACAGCTTTTGCATTTGTTGGTTTCAACGTGAAGTTATGGGGGAAGAGAAATTTCTTACTGTGGCACATTGGATATACAAAAAGGGATTTATTAAGGAGACACGTCTGTGCAAATTGGCCCAAAGCTTACAATACCAAATTTAGTTACTTTTTTCTTAAAATTAATATAGACATACCTGCTTCAATAATATAACGCTTTTTTTTTTCTAGGGGCACCACCGGAAACGTCTCATTAGTATTTAAATAGCCCTACACCTGTATCGTAGCTACTATTACGTAATTTTAACCTCAGATTTCTCAGATTTTCATTTTCCTAACTTCAAAATGTTCCACAGAATGCAGTTTTCTATTAATCCGTATGAAATTCTAAACATGCCTCTAAGGACAGATTGCATATTAAGTGTACCCATTTACATTTGTTGTATTTTTGTTATTTGTATTGGAGAGGATTATAATGCTCATTTCTTACTGAAAAAGCTTAGGAAAATAAAAATTGTTAAATAGGTATGATTATATTTTTCCCTTCGTTGATATGGAGAAGGCATAGTTTAAAATGGGTGCAGAATCTTATACCCCAAGCAATAATTTTTAAAATTACAATATGTGGGACATTTTGAAAATCGTCTGTAATTTAGACATAAACTGTAAATTCCTCAGAAACTATTGTAACTAGAAAGCTGTAACTTGGTATTATTCCATTCTTGATGATCACAAAGATAAAATGGTATACATTTGAAACAAATCTAACAAAGCTTCAGATATTTCAATTTTCACCCTTAAGCGCCCCCCAACCCCATGTTTTTGTTTTTTTGACACTTTTCTGCACATTATGGTTCTTATTTAGTGAAGTAGATTTATATGTATTTTAATTATACGACAATATCTGATATTATAACTTGCTGTAGAGCCATTTATGAAATTTGGAATAAATATAGAACTATTTCGCCTAGGGAACTGCAAAGTAGTACGTGCTTAAGGAATTTGTTGCAGCATATGTTGCAATGATTGCCATTTTGTTATAGGGCATTTATAGTGCATTTTAGGAGCCATTTTACAAAAATTATATATTTCTAAGAGTTTCCTTAGCAAATTTTTAGTGCCTATTTGAGTGCCTATGTTGCCCATTTTAATGCATTTTTGCCTGCCTATTTCACACATGTTTAGTGCCTATTAATCCACTCCCTACTGATAACACAGGTTCTATCTTAGGTGTGTATATTTGTAGAAAGGAGAATATTATTACACCTGCCGAATAGTTCATTGGTACTTTTATCTAAATATCATTACAGCGTATTTTTTAATTTTAACATCCCAATTAATTGTTTAAGTTTTGTGTATTGGTACCATAATGTCTGTTACAGTATCTATAAGACAGCTCGATGCATCAAAAACAGAGGCAAATAGGTGATAATGAACTCTCAGAAAAATAGGCAACGATTGGAAGGGATGTAGCCCCTAGCTGAGACACTAAACACATTGTTTTTGCAGTCATCTGGTAAATGATTAGGTAAGAGTTAGTCAATTAAATAGACTGAAGTCAGTGAATCTGGAAGAACTGAAATCAATTTGGGAACGCGTCTGAAAATATCTTTTTGTTTACTACTATACCTTACAATCGCATTCAGACCGTTCTTAGTACAGTCTATTCTGAGAATAACACGACCAGTTTGTTAAGGGCACTGGGAGGTTACTTTTACCCAAACAGGGCTAGCGTTTAACAATATTGAAATATAAATATATAAAAAAATAAACATTGCTAGAAATTGAAATTTGGTGTGATTATATTATAAGGATGTGTGCATTTATCTACGGTATAATATTTACATTAAGTTCATACAGCTCCTTACAAAAGGGGTATAAGACACTCTGTGTATCCTGAAAAAAAGTATTACACACTATACTTCAGGTCTAGGTTCCCTGTAGGAATTTAAAGCTATAGGCACCATTCTTTTTCATAAATAACATAAAGTACAGTTTTATAATCTAAACTAAATAAAAAGAATACATAATTTATACTGTGCACATGAAAAATTATTTAGTTGTGTTAACAAAAAAGATAACATTTTTGAGGACTGAAACTTACTTCCCCTCCATTTTATAAATCATATGAATATAAAAGTTAGATTAATGTGTCCATGGAACATTAACAAATAAACAATAAAATTTATATCAATATCTTTTAGAGTTTTTGAGAAACATGCACCTAAAGTATGAAAAATCAAGGTTTTGGGAAATCACGATCAAAGATTAAGCATCATTCTTTTTAAATTATACATATTCTCAGAACATGCCTGCTCCATATTCCTGCTCAGTTAGGTTTTCCTCATCTTTTCTTTTCCTTTTCTTACATCTAGCTCTACTTTCAAGCAATTGAGCTGTTCTTTTTGCCTCTGAAAGTCGACGCACATCTTTTTTTAGACATGCTGCCCTCATATTTTCACCAAC
This sequence comes from Mantis religiosa, assembly GCA_030765055.1. Classification (NCBI taxonomy): domain Eukaryota; kingdom Metazoa; phylum Arthropoda; class Insecta; order Mantodea; family Mantidae; genus Mantis; species Mantis religiosa. The sequence continues at coordinate 179,640,964 of CM060949.1, read as the reverse complement.
ATTTATATCAATTTTATCATTACTTTATGCCTACCACTGTACCCATCATTATAAGAAATAACATTATCATATACACAAATTTGTAAAGTTTTTGGCCGAACATGCACAGTTTTTGGAATTCTTTCCCATATTAGCTGATGAAAACTTTCACTTGGGTTTTGGGTTCCACCATGCAAGCACTTTCTCAGTAATTCATCTTGAGAAAATTCCCTAAATACTGGTTTGTCAAAAGAACCTCTTCTGGAAGAGAGTGTTTATGTTTCTAAGTAAGTTAGTTCAGAAATTTCGAGCTTTGGAAGTATGCTGAGTGAAATGTGTATGCAGAAGATCAGAAATATATGTATATATAAATAATATATAAATATATATAATCATTTAAAAGTTGAAGAATAATATAATTTTTAACACTAAAACAAAAACTCAATTTTTTGAAGCACATCGACCTCCCAGTGCCCTTAAAAGTTTTGATTCATTCAGATTACTAGATTGCATTAGTGATATGAAATAAAATGAATGAAGATGTGGAACTATATTGAGGCGAACGTCTAAATAGTGTGTAAACCATGTAGAAAAATATTTATGCATGACAGTAAGTTACTTGGTACGTGAAATATAAAATTGTTTAACCTACATATTGAATGGAGTACAGTGCATTACCTCAGATTTTAAAACCAATTTACGATTTTCCACTTCTTATGCCTGATATCTCAAAATCAGAAGCGATATCATTTCAGCAATGACGCAATTTTAAGAAACTTGTATTTGAGAGCAGGTTAGTTGGCGGCACTTGTATGGTGGGCAATTTACGATTGACGTCATTCGCTGCAGACTGATATACTATCAGTGAGAACATTAGTTGCATTACTTTAGGTCATATTGTGCAATAGAGACGTATGAAAGAACCTTAACCATAAGATATACAAAATAAGTCTTTATCACTAAAATTGTCCCCATTGTACTAAGGCATATAATTGGTGGAAGTCTTATCATGAAGGTCTCATGGTGTCAAATCTAACGATGATCTGAAATATACTGCAGTCAACTTATAGTTTGACAGATTACAGGAATGCACCACTGAAGTGTAATGAAAATGTTGGGTAATTGTGTTTAGGATTGTGTGTTCCAATTTCAACATATATTTTTTCATTTTTAATATTGTAGATTGTGGAATATTTGGTATAGGGCAGTAAAATTCATTTTCCGGGTTCAAGTCTCGTGGGCAAATCAAGCTGTTCTTTTCCCCTCAAATCACCAAAGTAAATGCTGAATAGGCTATTTAATACCACAGCAAAAGCTCCATCTTAGATCTAATTCAGCAGTAAAAATTACAACAGGTAGAAAAGGAAGGTGAACTAGACGATACCCTAATGCCATCTGCCGTTAAGTGAAGAAGTAAAGTAGATTTGTTTAGCACTAAGCCTTTTTGGACACAAATCAGTTATCCTCTACCTGTCACGTGTAGAAGCAAAGCTATAGATCTCTTTTACTATGCCATCTTGACTATGAAGATGTATCTTTCGCCGTACACTGAATCCCTTCTCCCAAAATAAAAATAAAAATATATCTTCTTAGAAAACAGATATGCATGCGCCTGTGTGTCCGCCTCCATAGGGTAGGTGGTAGGTTCAAGACTACCAAGTTGGAATCTCGGTCAGGGTGAGTTACCTGGCTAAGGTTTTTACCGGGGTTTTCCCTTATCCTGAAATATGGATATCTGATAACTGCAAGCTCTATGAACTCTCGGCTCATTTGAGCATCATTTCACCATTGTCATTGATCGTTCGATATGACTTAACGTTGGAGGACGTAAATTAAAAACTGTGCAACTTCGATCAGTCGGTCACTTAAACAGTATGTCAGTCAGTCAGTCAGTCAGTCAGTCAGTCAGTCAGTCAGTCAGTCAGTTAGTCAGTCAGTTAGTCAGTCAGCCAGCAAACCAGTCAGTCAGTCTGCCGGTCATTCACTTAGTCTCTCTGTCAGTCAGCCAGCCAGTCAGTCAAATAGTCAGTCAGCTAGTAAATTACTTAGTTAGTCAGTCAGTCAGTCAGTCAGTCAGTCAGTCAGTCAGTCAGTCAGTCAGTCAGTCAGTCAGTCAGTCAGTCAGTCAGTCAGTCAGTCAGTCAGTCAGTCAGTCAGTCAGTCAGTCAGACAGACAGTGACTTAGTCACTCTGTAAGTCAGCCACTCAGTAACTTAGTCAGTCAATCAGTCAGTCTCTTAGTCAGTCAGCCAGTCTCTTAGACAGTCACTTAATCACTCAGTCCCTCTGTGAGTGAATGGCAATCGGGAAAGATGGTAATCAGAAAAGAAAGGTAGAAAACCACTAAATTTCATGCTTTATCCTGTCACATTTTAGAATACAAGGAAAGATGTTAAAAAGATCCCCATCTCCCACAATCTGTTACATGGAAGCGACTTCGTGGACAGTTTTGACAAAAATATACTATGGATAGAGTCAACATGAAAAATTCAATGCCATGGCCGGGATTTGAACCACGGATCTACTGGTTTCCGTCCAGTAGAAATGATTAATTTCCATCAATTAACTAAAATAATAAGAGTTAAATGATGAAGCCTGGGACTTAAGTACTTACAATAGTAAGTCGCCACGAACGGTGTATCTCGGATGCGAGAGCCCCTAGTGGTCTACCGGGGAAATATATGAGTCAACTGGAGAATTTAATGTCAGGAAGGCACGTTGGCCATGGTAGCTCAAAGGTTAAGAGCAACTGGACGGAAACCAGTAGATCCGTGGTTCAAATCCCGGCCATGGCATTGAATTTTTCATGTTGACTCTATCCATCAAATATCTTAGCCTATATACGGCTAGTGTGGAGAAATGATTAATTTCCATCAATTAACTAAAAAAATATACTATGTTTGAAATAGTGAATGACGAAGTGCACATAGTGAATTTTCTGTAAACTCATTTCAAGTTTTTTTCTTACTTCATTTTCAGTAACTGAGAAATCGTAACTGTGAAATTAATATTTCCTGATATATTCGACATCGTTTAATTTTACTCTTGAGTTCAGACAGAGAGTTTAGATTGTATACTCTTTTGAATAGCTGTTATCATCAGCGTCAGTGTGATCCTCACAAATCATCATTATTTGAAGTATTTCTCATATGGGTTGAATCTTCTGAAAAGGATGAACCAATTTGAAACATTAACGATTTGTCATAATTTGAATTATGTACCTTCTCCTTGCTGTGTCCTCACCCTCCTTATAACTAATAATGTCCTAAGCTTCAGGAGTATGAATATTTATACACTATGGACCATTCTAGTAATTGCTAAACTAGAAATCTGCTTAAAGTAGAATAATTTGTGAGTTACTTCATTGCATTTGAATGCCTTTCTGCCAATGTGCTGTATCACTGATGCCTTAATAATCAATTGGAATCGGATTTAACTGATAGTTTTAAAGATGTGCTCAAAAATCAATAATCGATCGTTTTCTCTCAATTTTTTCTGTGTATGCCTCTGTGGTCTGACAGCATGCAGACTTCCATCACAGAGATACCAGGTTCAATTCCCGGTTGGAGGAGGGAATTTTTCTTTAGTTACGATTATTCGCCACCATTCCTTGGGTCTGGAAGTATGAATGCGTGTAAATGAATTTAATATAACAATGAAAGTAACAATAGCTCAAAGATAAAACACCTCTTTAAGTGAACTATTCATCAAGTGTTCCAGAGGTAGAGATATAATAAAACTTTCTATGCATTTTACAGCAAATGAATCGAGGTAATAAGACCAATTTATTGTATTCTGCTTGGAATACAAGCTAATGGAGTTAGTGTAGGTGTGCTTTAGGAAAAATGAAGCAGATAAGGCTTCAAAGATTACTATACCAAAATACAATAAATTGCATCGTTTTGGCATTGTAGTTACGTTATGCAATTTACTTATCAGTCTCGCAATAATTAACACGATAACAAGCATTCATTAGTCTCAAAAAATGAAAAGTTATCAATATTCGTGGTATCAGTAAAGATTATCTCATTTCATAAGATTTTAGAGAACGTTTAAAATTATTATGAACTACTAAACAATCTGCAATTCATATTTCATGAGCTGCATCTTCATTTAAGAACCAAGCGTTCTCAAACTTTCTAATCCATACTTTGTTAAATTTGATGTTTATTGCACGCATCCTTTGACCTGTCCTGTGTATTACCAAATAATGGTGCTCACAAACAATGTAGCTTAACAAAGTGGGAAATTAAGGAATGTAAATTCATTATTTCTGAATATATTGATTCTGTGTTTTTCTTCACATTGTTTAATTTTATTCTAATTTTGCTCAGTTCATTTTTCTGAAGAGATCGCGGAATCTCTACGCAGCACTCACCAAAATCGGTTTCATATCTGATAGCTTATAATGAATATTTATGCAATTAGATGCGTTATCGTCTGTAACTCAGTAGGCCATAAACTGGATATCACTAGCAAGGTTCTCTGCATCTCTAAATCTAATATTAAAGGATGAAATTAAAATATTACTTCATTCATTAGGCTGTATCAAAGGTAATGTCCTTTTTTATTTTAGTGTTTTGGAAAGTCCCAGAGGAATGAAGCGCAGGGGAGAAAATGCAGTTTCGATACCCTGCCGTTTCAATTGGGGCCAGGGAAGAAGGTTTACACGCGCAGGCTTCTGCGCCATTTACCCAAACCCCCAGTGACAGCAAAACCTGACAGATGACAATAGAGTAAAATGAGGAAGGAACAGAAAATAATCTGTGGATTAGAGTAGCCACCTTAGAATTTTCCTAGCTACAAAGGAAATATGGAGCAAGCATAGTGGTAATTGAAGATAAGTGAGACTGTGACCTTCCAAATGCGGGCCACAGACGTTACCGTCTAAGCTATCCCACTTGGTTTAAGTTGGTGTCTACGTCATGTTCGCCCGCCTCTTCACTATAGGTGACAGCCTGTCTGTTATGTTCAAGAGGTTCCGAGTTTGAATCTCGGTCAAGGTGAGTTACCTGGATTAGGTTTTATTCGGGGTTTTCCCTTATCCTGAAGGATGAATGTCAGGCAACTCTAAGTTTTGTGCACTCTGGGCTCATTTGAGCATGATTTCATCCATCGTCCAATATGACAATGTTGGAGAAAGTAAATTAAAAAGAAAAAAATTCGCTATGTCTGTTCAACAAACTAGGGAATGAAAGACTTTGCTATTTGATATTTATTTATTTGTACAGTGTCCATTACAAATTCAGTACAATAATATTTAACATAGAACATGCTGTATTATACCTCCTGTACAGATACATAAATTTGCAGACCTAAGATTTACTTGCTGACTCAGGTCCCCTGGCCATAAGCCTTTGGTTTTCCTGAGCAGTTTGATGCCATTTCTTCTTGACCTCTACTTCTTTTATCGTAATCCACTCTTCCCTTATCCTATATAAGAAATATCCTATACATCTATTTTTCTTTTCTCCCATCCCCGTTAGCATGCGTACCGCCAATATCTCTTAGCTCAAACTGTCCCATTTCTTATCCCATTTTTTGTCCTGTAATTTGTTAGCTCCTTGCATTCTATCAGGTAATGAACAGTGCTCTCTTCATCTCCACAAAATTCACATATTCCTACCTCATTACTTCTCAACCCTTATAAATGTAATATTCCTACTCTCATCCATCCTATGCCTTCTCTTTCAGTTTTGTCACATTGATCTATATATTTTTCCCTACCCCATTCTGTCTTTAATTGCTTATAAAATTTCAAAGATTTCTTTTCTTCTATACTTTCCCATATTTCTTGCCTATCTATGTCTTGTAGTCTAGTTCTCACTTCCTTCCAAAAAAAAAAAAAAAAAAAAACGCTATAATTTGTCTCCTCTGCTCTCCATAGATTTCCTATACCTATCTTTAATACCATTCTTTTCAATTCTGACCACCAACTATTTGTATTTTTAATGATTTTCTGTTACTTCATGTCATGATTCAATAATTCCCCTTTCTGTCCTTTAATACACTTATACCAGAATTTCGATATTATCTCTATTATTATTCCCCACCTTTTTGTATTACCTAGCTCTAATAAAAAAAAGCTCTGTTTCATATAACCTTGCACCGCTGACATGTATCGCTCCGCGTGCAACTACTTTCGCCCTCATCCTAATTGGCTAATGCTTTCGCGCCATAGGCGGTGCCTTCCCGTCACATTGAAACCTGCAGTAAACGTCATAATAATTGCCAGGAAGATAGATAAAATCATACAAATAAGAATATAAAGGCATGCAAAAATAATGAAGTTTATCATGAAATTGAGCAATTTGAAACTGAATGAATGAGCAATGAAACTGGAACAAGTTTATAATGAAAGGCCTTCGGCCATATCTACTGGGATTTTTTAAACCAGTACACATGCCTTGCAAAAATGCTTGTCTTTCAGTTGTAAAAGTCGTGTCACGCCATACTTGTCGTGTGTCCTTCATTCACCTAAGTCTCGTTGAGGTAGTATATTTTGCGACTTGTATCTCGGTACAGTCTGATTGTCCTTTAATAACGTTTTCGCCACACAGCAATATCGCCCCTGGAGTGGTAAGTTTTCCTGTTGTCTCAATTTTATGTCGCGATGTTCCTACGCATCTAACACCAACACCTGTAAGTTCAGAGCACAGCTGTTCCACTTCTCTCACTGACAAAGACGGATTCTTCTCTGTGAGTGCATTAAACACATGCACCACAATTCCTCTTTCGCCGTTTTGTAAAGGTTTTCCCTTGCGATGCTTCAGCGAAAAACTGGCGCTAGACTCTGCCATTATGCATATAATAAGTACACGCGCAATAAACGATCAATAAAATAATTTAGCTGTCGCACTCGGCACAACACACCGTCGAATGGTGATATATGACTAATCCAGTTCTAAACATGGTCAGTGATAAAAGTCATATAAACAAATATGTCAGCACTACAGCTAAATCACGTGCTATCATGTCATGTGCTTGAGAGCAAAGGAACCTCCTCTTTGCTTCGTTTAACAATTAATATGCATTTCAGATAAATCAACTGTGTTGCGTAATATATTTCAATAAAACAGTTAAGAAAATACAAATTTGACAATTCTCTTCCATGTTAAATAACGAACTAATTTTTACCGCACAACAGTCTGCACCACAACAGCAGCCAATGAGATGTGTTAAGGTCACGTGATCGTTAAGAGATACGGGGCTAGCTTATGTAATAGCTTTATTAGTAATGCCACCTCTCTTGGTGCCGATTTTGGCAGCCCTAGTAGTTCTTTGCAAAATAATCCGTACACTTGGTCTAATTATGTTCCTATCGCTGATGTGCCCCATACCTCCACGGCATACATTGTTCTGGCTTGAATGAAAGACATAAGGATGCGCATAACCAGCTGGAAATCCCTGCTATACGCTTTTTTCTCATTCCATCCTCTTTTAAAGTTACCTAGAAATGGCACATGAAAGGACAACAAATTGCTGATGAAAAGTCCTTGAGAGTTAAGGTTTTCTTATTGCCTTACGGGGACAAATAATTGCACGCTATGTAAAACATACACGAAGACTGAAGAGAGGGCATAAATTCCGGAAACTCTAGTGAATGTCACGGCAATATAAGACTAGCGGAAGCGCTACTTCAAAAATTCGCTGGAAACTTGCTGCAACACAAGCAGTGTACTTGTTGTTTGCCACGTACAAAATGAATAATTAAACCAATTGTTTAGGCAGCTCAGGAACAATAAGCAAAGAAAGAAGAATTGTTGAAATCTAGATTTTAAATAAAGAGCTCAAAGAAACCCTCAAGGAATATAGAGTCAAATTTTTCTCTTACTAGCCAAAACTATTAATGCTGTACTTTCCTACTCAGTAATAATTGTGGAGTGTGTTCCTAGTAAATGTTCTTTTTATGTTACTTTTGTCTTTTAAGTAAGATTTATTTCCTCCAGGTGTTCTTTGCAGATAAAATAAAAGTAAAACGAGATGTAATATTAGCTGAATCTTTCCTGGCGGCGTATATGTTCTAGACGTTCTCGGACTTCGAGCCAGGTAAGCAGATGTTGAGACATCGACGTTTCGGGAGCGTCATATTCACCAACGCGAGCCCGCTCGCTGAGCATATATATGGGTCACCCCAGCCCTAAGTCATTCAACATCCTGAAGATGGGACAGATGTACGCTCCCGAAACGTCGATGTCTCAACATCTGCTTACCTGGCTCGAAGCCCGAGAACGTCTAGAACAAGATGTAATATTATTTAATCCTGTTGTTATAACTCACAGTAATACCATAATGTAGTGATGCGTTGCACTTCAGGTGTCTTTAGATTTGTGTCGGCCTAGTATTTAGTGGGCATTATGGGAAATAATCCTAAAGACGTATCTTCTTGTTTACGGGGTTCTGAATATAAAATATTCCTAGCTTTGAGTTAATTTCCTAGCAAGTATGTGCCAGCACATACTGTTCTTTATCCAGTGCTTGATATTGTAAGCAGATAAACTATTCCAAAACGTAATAGCACAAAGTGGGCCCGGGCCTACCCTCCCGACTGCCGGCCTAACGCTTACTTACGCAGGCAGAGGTGGGCGATCATCCACCAATACATTTTTGAAAACTCAAAGCGATAACAAGGAACATCTGGGAAATACTTAAGGCCACAAATATTATTGATGACATAGATTGTATGATTTAACAAGATTTATACCATTAATTTATTGAGAATAAAAAGGGATCAATGAACTGTTCCCACAAAATTCATTTTATAGGTTTCATTTATCATGAAAATAATTCAACATAAGACATTTTAATAATATTCGTTAGATGATCATTTTTGACAAAATCAAAACTAAGGAAAACTTTTCTTTATAAACAGTTGCTCTGGGTGGAAGATTTTCTTGAAAAACTTCGGTTTTCGTCCTTGGAGGATCTTGAACTGAAAGCACAAAGTTTCATGGGATATAAGGCAATCTTAGTTTTTGTTGTGTTCTTCTTAGACACACACACACACACACACACACACACACACACACACACACACACACACACACACACACACACACACACATACACACACCACAGAAAGAGAACGAGATAACCACACAAATCGATAGACATAAAATTGCACATTTCTTCCAAAGAAATGTTGCATTTTTATTTCAGAAGCTTCAAAAGAAGTATTTCTGGTGTAATCTCACCCACAAATGTTTGGAAGGAATGCAACACTTGTTACTCTTATTGTAAGAGCTTAATAAAATAAAAATATACTTTTCCCTGCACAAAATTTGAAAGAATGATCAGTAGGCTGCCTTCTCAACCCAAGGGTATCAAGTTTGATTACTGGTCGGGACGTATAGGTATATTTTTCTTTAATTGGAATAATCCCTTCCCTTTCCCAGGAACTGAATGCTGTGCTTCATAATCATAATCAAAATCTAATATTTCCAACAGCAACTAATAAAAATGTCAAGGTGTTATTTCTACAGTTCAAAGGCACTGATGTTTCTCTTCCAAAGTAGGGTAGAGAAGGGAACAAAATGCACTGGCATGTGTATAAATCGGTAGACGAGTTACGTGTAGAAATACAACTCCAAAATACAGTTCAGTACAGATTACATATGTGATTACACTTCAAAGATGGAGCCGCAAATGTGAACAATGCACTGAAACACGTTGTTCATTATGCCGGAAATGAAGTGGCCACCTGCAGAGATGTTCCAGTAGCAGCAACGAAGCCCCAAATCATACAAAAGTGAGTCGAAGAAAATAGGGGTAACAGCGGACAACTGAACACCATAATGCCATTCCATAGTTCCTACCTGACAGTCAAGAGGCGATAATTCGCAAAGAGATACTAACAAACAGTTTGCTGAAATTAAGTTTGGTAATCATGTTTACTCGGATTTGGCACCTTGATCAAGGGTCGAAAGCATCGTGTGGTAATGTGAGTTCTCACAAAAAATAAACAAATGTGGTTGGAAGTATAACCATTTTTTGGTCGAAATGGGGAAAAGTTAAGGAAATCCCATTTTCCAAACAGAAACAATCAGATCATGGCATATGCAATTGGGATGCCATCATCAAGGATTTCAAAGAATGAAAAGCTTGCCATCTATAGCGAAACTAGGAAAACATTGGACGACTGCTGTTCGATTTGTTCAGCGTAAATGTGACAACTTCCTATGAAAATAGTTGTGCTAAGCAAACGTGTAGAAGATGTACCATGTCATATTAAATGAGCAACCTCCAAAAGTAAAAGTTTCATCGCCCAGATTGTGTTCATGGCAGCAGTTGCAAAACTTAAGAACTTACTGTCCAAAAAATGAAAGCAATGACTTGTTAGCCTACATGGTATTTGGCCAATTTTTGATCTGACGACTTCAAAGAGAAAATTAAAAACTACCCACTCAACTTGTGCTATAACTCCCAATTAGTTTTCCGTGACACAAACTATATGCCCGGAAATGTTGACTGACATGGTCTTTCCAGCAATATAATGCTTTCAAGGATGTTGGAAGAACAAAACTAACGTAATTCAATAGGCCAATGCAAATTTCCATTGTTTTGAGGATGACCCTGATTCTCTGTGTCATAGTCTAGATGTTGGGTTTTCTGTTCTACCTAAGACAGCAACACATTGGTTATCATGTGATACCGAAATTAAAGGATGCAATGAATAATGAATCGTAATGGATTTCAAAGTAACATTGTATATTTGATAAAACGCAAGCAGGTGCAGTTGGGGTGAATAGTTTCACAAAGTTCTGGGAGAAAGCGGCTTCTTAGCAGGGATTCTAAGTGGATAACACTTGACTCCGTTTGAAAAGGCATTGTTCGGACCCTTAATAATGGCATGACCGAGAATAATAATATAACAATGGACAAAATAGTCACAAAAGGAATTTTGGTGTGAATAAAGACATGCTTCGAGAGGTGAAAGTCACACACAGCTGCAGTGCCCCAGTGAGGAACACATAACTGGGTTGGCGGTCCATTAACAAAGACACAACAGGTTCTGTCTTCGGTGAAGGCAGACCAGACCCGAGGAGAAAAGGTATCTGTCAGTTCCTACGTAAATAACGAATTAAGTTTTATCGCGTAATATGCATTTTACATACGGTAAAACTTGGTAACCCTTGGTCGGCAACTTCGCGAGTTAGATGATGATAAAACGAAGCAGTTTTTAAACCAGTTTTAAACTTGCATTCCAGTGTCATTAGAACCATCCTTACTCCCATAAATATCCACGATAAATACCCTTTGACGGAACTCTTGCTCTACCCTGAGGATAGGCCACACTGCTTCATCATTTAAAACGTAAGAATAAGCTGCATAAAACTAGCGACCAATGCGTGCAGCAAACTTTTCCAGTGTATAAGCAATTGATTTGAAAAGCACGTGCATCATACGTAACTTAAATCAATAGAGAGAAATTTGGACAATGTTTTCCTCACCTTGCAGAAGTGTATGTAATGCGGTATGTTGCAAGAAGGTGCTGATACATCCTACAAGTAGGAAAAACAAAAATTACATCAAGGTACACTGCCTCTCTGTCATCAGTGTTCTCCCGAGGCTATAGAAGCAACACAAAAAGCACTAGCCTAGTGCTGCTTCACACACAAATGCACTTTGATGGTCAGTGGATGCCAAGTTTCCTCTTGTAACATTCCAGTAAGAAGCACGGTTTTGAGAGATTCTATTGACAATCAATAAACACTGTCCACTATAATTATGTCTTTGCTTTATTTCAAAACACTATTTAAAAAGTGGTTTAAATTAGTTTACACATTGTTTTTATTTTAATTAATTAAATGGTGCAGAAAATGAAATTAATTGAACTATTCCTACGTTCATTTACCATATGATCAAGATGTACTAAAATCCTTAATTTGCTAAGAACTTTCATGATACGAATATTTTGAACCTTAAACATCTCACCTCAACTATGTAAAGCTAAACTTTAAAAGCTAATAAAGAGTGTCAGTTTTATCCTATCATGTCAGTTTTTGAGCTATGTGACTCTAAAATTACATTTTAATAAAAAAACTGATCATTATCGTAAAGTCAGAGGTATACATTGAATTTCGTTGTATATATCTTGGAATTATTAAATGATATTGTTTCAAATAAAATAAGAAGGTATGCACTTACAGTATGTAATAATAACTAAAACCTTTGATAATAGTGTTCGAGATCTTTGCCTTTCTGTTTATATTGGAACGTAGTTAAATCGCTACAAAAGTCAGCAAGGATCACCCATCATATTGGGACTGTATTTCCATCGCTGATATTCCTCATGGAATCTCCCACATGTTCATCACTTACACGACCGAGATTTCATGGAAAAAGTCAAGGTAAGAATGTAAAAAGTACATTTTAAATGACATGCGATAACCTCGATTCTGAAGTGTTCTAATTATTAGGGTAATTATCAGCTCGAGTGAGTGAGTAAGTGTTAATTTCCTAAAACTCTGGGTGTCACACAACCAAATATTCCATGCTTCTACTTTAAGAGCCGGAAGGTCATGCCACACTTTATCTGTCGTATCTTCGGCCCAATAAAAGTTCCTGCCTTCAATTTTGCATCTCCCAATCTTCTCTTTCAGATACTTCAAGCTCTCGCCATCATGTCTGATTGTTGCAGAGCGGCTTTCGTGATCCCTTTGATCTAATATACATAATTACTCAACAAGAAAATGTTTGAATTTATATATAAATAAATGAAATGGCAAACTCATTATATTCCATAAATGACTTTTATAATGTGGCTTGGTAAGTTTTAGTTTATGATGTTGCTATACTGTAAAGTTAACGGCAATAAAACCTATCTATCCAGAGACTCAATAATACGCAATTCAACATATTATTTGAAAATGTTGGTGAATTTATGTATGGAATACAAATATCTTTTCTACCTACTATGTACGTCGTAGAGTAAGTAAAACGGAAACAAGAACAAATGAAACAAAAGTTTTGTAAAAACTGGAATTTTCATTAAAACCTCTGATATAAAATTATTAACATTCGCAAATTATAATATAAAATAAAATCATATAAATTATAATATAAAATAAAATCATATTATAGTTCACAAATTAATTCCACAGGTGCATGTTTAGAGATAGGTAGTTCTCATCTTTTTTCTTGAAAACTCTAAAAGTTAAAACGTTGTGTCAGAAATGTAGGGTTTTTTTTTTTTTTTTTTTTTTTTTGTGATTTACGTCCTCCAACGTTAAGTCATATCGGACGATGAATGGAATGCGTTTAATGATGCTCAAATGAACCCGGGGTCCATGGAGCTTAGAGTTACCCGACATTCGTATTTCAGGATAAGGGAAAACTCCGGAAAAACCCTTACCCAGGTAACCCACCCTGACCGAGATTCGAACTCTGGACCTCTTGAACGTGAGGCAGACATGCTACCACCACGCTACCGAGGCGGGCAAAAATGTACGTTGTAATTGTACCTTGTATCTTTGTACCTCTCTTATAGGTCTCTGTGTTGGGAATTTCTTTGGTCAATAACATAAAGCTATAAACTACAAATATCCACTTCCTAGTCTTTATGCTCCATAGATACTATGACTGTTACAATGTATTCATTAAGTTTGTTAATTGATGCAATTAATTTATTATATATTCAAACTAAGCAGAGACCCAGTATAAATGAAACAAATGCATTACGATTTTTCAAGTAGAAGTTTTCCAATTGTCTCTTTTTCCTATAAAAATTCATCAAGGATGGAATGAGTATCTATTCCTCTATAAAAATAAAAATATTTATTAGACTTTACAGGAAACAATTTAGTTTTCCTCAAAATATATCCCGCTACTTTGAGCTGTTTTCAGTGTTCTGCTTTCAACAAATTCCGTCAATCAAAAAAGACATAATTCCGTTAGAACTATTCATAAAGTATGATTTTTTCCCCCAAATTATGTATTATTCTAATCAGTAGTGAAACAATTTTTTAAATTAAGACTTCGAAATTACATAAATAATGATGAAAGTTGAATATTTATGGGCAAACGACTACACGATTAATAAAATGAGGCTCTGAGAACCATAAGGGCCCAAAGCCCTTTGAGAAAAATAAGATATTAATCAAAATTTGTTTAAGAAGTACTTACGAACGTGATGTAAAGAGTACATGTGTTGGCAACACTAGATAAAAATTGAACAGCGCAGAGCCAACAAAATTATACTTTGAGCTCTTATGTAACTGAATTTCAGCAAAAACAGTTTCTTATGGGGAAACAGTTTCTTATGAATTTTTCATTAAATGAGAAAGGGCCTAAAGCACAGCTACAGCTAGTTGATCACAAGGTAAGAAACTGTCAGGAGCATGTATACATGCTAAAATCTCAAAATCGACGATATTGTGCCTTAGGCCCTTGTGGTTCTAAGCGCCTCAATTAGTTAACTTACGTGCATATCGAGCTTTACGAGTTCTCATATAGAGGAGTACATATCTTTAATGGTGTCAAATATTTTGGGGAAATCTCCCAAAACCAAAAGTGTACGAAAGCTATGAATGAGGCTCTGAAGACAATATTAAGGATTACAAAATTATTTTGAGTTGGCTTCCTCTTTCTTCGATGCATAGTTTAAGCCTGAATTTCACGAAAAATCCACGTGATTGCATAAATATAAATCATTATTAACCTAAGTAATTAATGAGTTATTGACGATCAAATAAGGAATTTTTTTATTAAATCCTATGATATTGACCGCAGTTGACTGAAACTATACTTTGGAAAGCTCTGAAAGTACAACGTAACCGTTTTGAGTTTTGTAAACATGACGTAATAAATACCGTGCAAAACCCAGCGAGATTTTTTGTTGTTGCAAAATTTTGCTGCAAAATGAAGATGAACAATCGTTGAGTAGCTGCTGTAGATTTGAACACGAGGGGTGACACCCACGTGACTTGCCTTCTTGAGGGTAAGCTCCCAGTTTTCTAGTTTAAGTACCGTAGAGCCGATCTAACGATCAGCAAGTTAGGTTGAGCTTTAAATGTTTAAAGGGGAACGAATAAGGTGAAAAGTATCTCTAGCAGAAAGGAAAACCCAAATCACGGAGGACTACGTATAACTAGTTGTGACAATTTAAGAAAACTGCCAGCGAATAGTGATTTGAAAATAGTAATCGTACCACTTTTGTCAACTCAATTGCCAGGACGACACCTGTCCGTGAGATTAAAAATGTGACGCCAGCAGATAAAGTTAGCTTAAAAACATGGTAACAGTTTTGGAAATATAAAAGTGAAATCGTGTGCAGTAAAAGGCAGTGGAAACTTTTTTCTTGTTACAAAGTGACACAGCTGTGATTAGCATAACTCTGAAGTTATACCGAAATAAGGTACCGCGTAAACAAAGCACGGCGATGAAATAATTGAAATAAAACAGAAAATTACGTGCCAAGAATAGACAAATCGTACTAAAGAATTTACCGAGATGATTTAACAGCAACTGAATTGCGTCCTAAGTGAGAGGTTCAGGGATGAGTGCGAGTGCAAAGTGCAGGAAAGTTAAGTGTGATGAATTTACATCTTGCAGGAAACTTCTGCATTAAATGTGTGCTGAAACTTGACTAATCTCACGAACACCTCCATTCTGCCTCCTACTTTATTAACCACTTCATGGATCGATCTTGTGCTACATGCATCAACCAGAACCACGTCGAACAGAGGACACCTACCGACGCCGGGTAGAGCTGCGCAGACCATCGCGATCTTGATAATAAAGTCGCAGGTGAAGTTATAAGAATACCACTTCATATACCACTGCGCACTCTGTTACTCTGGAGTGTTTCATATTTGGTCAAATCCAGTGTGAATATCCGATAGATAAGTCCTATAAACTGTAAATACCCCCTCCCCCAGACAAACACATCAGTTGGATTCAAATCAGGAGACGGGGCAGACCATGGAATTAGCCCGTTCTGTAGTGCAGGTGGTAACACGTCTGTTTCGTGTTCAAGAGGTCTCCTGATAGACTCACGGTCAGGGTGAGATATCTGGATAAGAGTTTTCCCTGGGCTTTCTCTTATTCTGAAAGATGAATGTTGGGTAACTCTAAACTCTGTGGACCCTGGGCTCATTTGAACATCGTCTCACTCATTTCATTCAGTGTCCGATTGACTAATGTTGTAGGACGTTAGAAAAAGAAGATGAACCACATTTTTTTTTATAAAAAGTAAGGATATTTATATTTTAATACATTATGTGTGGACTTCCGACTGGAATGAGCTGGCGCACCATCGTGTAAAAGCACAGATTCGTTGTAGGACACCCCGAGGCACATTGTTAATTAAACACAAAAATAATTTGTAACAAACATCTCCGCATTCAGGCCCATAGGCAAGAAATAGCGACCAGTAAGATGATCATAAATGATTTCACCACAAGCGTTTGCGTGGAACCTTTGTTAATGTATGTCCTACGTCTTCACGAGCATCTTCATAAGTCCAGAGCATTATAAAAATTGAAGATAGCATTGGGAGTCAACCGGGCCTCATCAGTGAAGAAGGTGTGCATGGCAGGAAATTCTGTAACATGCGATGGGATCTTCTTGACTCAGAGTCCGTCATATTTGATTGTTGTAGTCACTGAAGAGTACATGCAAAATTCTCCAGATAAAGCCTTTCCTTACTGCAATAGGTATTTACTACCTGATGGGTTTACGTGCATATCACGAGAACTCGTTCCTCAACGCCAATGCTTCGTGCCATTCATGTTCTCCCAACATTCTAAAATCTCTCTCTCCCCCCTCCCTCTCCCTCTCTCTGTCTCTCAAGCGTTGGTGAAATCGTAAGAATTTTCGTAGACAAGATAACTACTTTGTTAGGGAAACTTTCTAAGCTCACGTACTCGTGATGTAGTCTTATCTGCAAACCCATACATGTAGTGTGTATCAGTCTGTTTATTCAGAGAAAACATTTTCTTCATTCTATATTCTACAACAACAAAAACGATCAGCGTGAAACGTCAAAAAACAGTTAAGCAGAGTACGGCGATTTAATTTAACTAGTTATTATTGTCAACGAACTGGTAAATCCTTTAATAACTTACACCCATGTGATTAAGATTTGTTCTTTTTTCTTGTTTTCTTTTCTTGTGCTGTTATGATGTTGGGAGATCGTCCCGAAATATTTTAATTGACATCAATAAAGACACACTTTGTAAAACGGTCTTATTAGATACATAAATACAACAAATGCACATCACATATTAGAGAGATAACAAAGGTACACTGCATTTCAGAATAGAAATTACCTTATACCATATTTTGGTACAGGATGATGATAATAACTGGAAAAATTGTTTCGGTTGCTTCAGCTCATAAGTCACTAAGGCTATCTCTAAGTCTATTGTTTGGTAAATACAGTGTCAGTGCCAATGTGCACAGTGGAAATTAATTGTTCTTTCACACTGGCCGTGTGTAGGCTAAAGCATGGAAAGATAGACTGAAAAATTGAATGCCATAGCCGGGATTTGAACCACGGATATTCTAGTCTTCGTCCAGTCGCTCTAACCATTGAGCTACTATGGCCAACGTGCCGATATGACATTAAATTCTCCAACTGACTCGTATTTTTCTCGGTAAACCACTTAGGAGTTCTCATAAACACATGAGACAACTACCTTAATGGCGACTTACATGTAAGTACTTTAAGGCCCGGGCTTTATAGTTAACCACTATTAGGTCAATTAATGGAAATTAATTGTTCTTTCACACTGGCCATAAATTGACCTAATAGTGGTCCGAACTGTAAAGCACGGGCCTTAAATTACTTTATATGTAGTAAGTCGCCATTAAGGTAGTTGTCTTATGTGTTTATGAGAACTCCTAAGTGGTTTATCGGGAAAAACACGAGTCAGTTGGAGAATTTAATGTCATATTGGCACGTTGGCCATAGTAGCTCAATGGTTAGAGTGGCTGGTTGGAGACCAGAAGATCCGTGGTTCAAATCCCGGATATGGCATTGAATTTTTCAGTATGACTATCTTTCCAATGTGCACAGTGTCCGAAAAGTGACTCCATTTATGTAGATGGTATCCTGTACCAGCTATTGAATTTCTGTTTACTTTAATCTGAGGGTGGAACTTTGGATAATGCACTGAAATTCATGGGAATAGAAGGAACCTTCCAAAGCAAGAAAGAAGGAAGGAAAGAAGGAATGTAGGGACAAAATAAAGAAAGAAAATAAGAGAACAGAGATACATTTATCATTAACGTTATGTCATACAAAAAGCATGGAATCCATATTCAGCATACACCGACTACATTTTGAAAATATGACCAACGCTTCGGTCTTTGCATTCCTAGGAGCTACAAGAAAGTATAGCAACTCACTTTTCACAATACTTTATTACTTTATGCCACTTGACATGAAGTAGACAGAACAAAATATATGTTACAGTCACATGAACCCTCTAAATCCACTATTGTTTATTTTTATATAATTTCTACAAAATGTTTTGTGAAGGATTGTTTTTTCTATTTACTTCATATTAATCAAGATAAATCTTGGCAGAAAAGTAAATAGAGAAAACCGAATCAAGTCAATGTATAAAAGTGAATGGTTACGTGCTGGCCTTCCAATTCTATATTAATTTCATGATACTTCAAGAAATTACTGCATAGAGGCAGCACCTTATAAAAATGAGACGGTTCAAACATTTTTTCTTTAGGTTGTTCTTTTCTAATCTTTACCTATATAAAATTGAGTATTTCCCCGAATGAAGAGAACTTGATGAGCTAATACAAGAGAATTCATGATATAGATGTTCTTTCTTTCTTTCTTTCTTAGATATGCGATATTTTGGATAACTTACAGCCATTTTTGAGAAAATACATTCCTACATTTTACTCACAAAAGTGTCTTTCGGGCGAGCACTTTTCTTGAAAATCTTGCATTTTCATCTGTGGATGATTCAGCTTAACCATCAAATTTGGTATTTATTGGATTATTTTGTTTTGAGTTATACACAAACCGGTCGAGATAGCTCCATGGTAATGTGTGAAACTTGTATTTTGGATGTTTGGGGTCCAAATTCCGCTAGAATTGTCCTCCCTGACTGAGATCTCCTCTTAAATGACAAATGCTGCAGAGAACCTTAAACTTGGACTCATAACGTTTCCCATATATTTCATTGTAAGTATCATAAATTGTATATAATAAGAAGACTTTTTAAAAACTGCAGATAAGGACGTTTTTCTGTAAATGCTAATTGGATTCGTGAATCTTAGAAACTCGTATTACTGATGAAATCTCGACATTCATTTTTGTTTATTGGGATACAGTAGGTACGTTTCCTACTTGCTTCAAGTAAATAATAGAGGCAACAAAAGGGTTTGGAACTGTCAAAACTACTCAATACTTGCTTTACAAATGTTAACAAATAATTCAAGTCTTGATCTTGACATTGAAAAAGCAGCCATCATACAATAAGAAAAATTAATCAGACTACCTTATAATGTCTGGGAAAGAAGAAAGTCACAAGTAAACTTAAAAAATTACAAGCTTCCTTACTAAAGTTAAAGAAATCAAACAAAAATTAAAACTTCCTTACTTAAAAGAAAACGTACAAGTATGAATCATTTACAACTATTTTATATTGAACACTTTCTACACATAACTGTAGAAGCTACAAAATCTGAAACCTTTACGTGATCTGAAACAATAAATAAATAATAAATATTAAATTTAAGATATCTGCCAATGAATGGCTACATGTTTACACTGACAGTTCCAGCTTACCAAATGCTGGTGGTATTGGCGCTGATATAATATGCCCACTTTCCTCTTTCTACAAAACAGTAAGTTTAAATTCTAAAAATTTTGATGGAGAAATTTCGGCAATCCTTCAAAGCTTACAAAATCTTCTATATCATATAAATAAATTTGAAAAATTTGTATCATTATCAGATTCTAAAGCAGCATAACATCTGATATAACAAATAAAGACCTAAATATTGCAGAATGCCGCAAAATCATAAAGCAGTTAATTAATTTAAATAAAAGATTAAAACTTCAGTGGATACCAGCACATTGCGGAATACGTGACAATGAAACAGCCAATCTTCTTGCCAAAAAATTACAGCAAAATTACGTCAAACTCATGAGCCATTAAGTTATCACTCTATCAAAAGAATTACTGCACTGCGATCCATATAAACCTGAACCAATTCAATAGGCCATAACATTTCAACCAAAAATAGGACACACATGCACCTTTGGGAGAATATAATACACAATTGGGATATTACATTACACTATTTATATCTCAGAGAAAATATTGGAAGTGTCCTCCACCAGCATCTATACATGTTTGCACATTCTCTGAAGTTTTACGGAGAGTATCCTCGCCAATGTTACTTATTTCGGTTCAAATGGATTCCTTGTGAACATCAATTGTCCGTGGCCTATTCTTGTACCCTATATTTTATAGATACCCCACAAAAATGCTTTGACGTTAGTTCAGAGGATCTGGGAGCCACGGATCTTTTGATATTATTCGATTATCAAAGAAACTGGTTGAAAGTTCCGTGGTATCATTAGATCTATGGCATGTTGCTCCATCTTGCTGAACATAACCTTCTCTCAATTCGATATCATCCAGCTGCTCCACAAGTGTTGAAGATACCCATATAAACTTCAGTGTCTACAGTCGTACCAAAGAAAATGGGAGCAGCGATCCTGGAAGCTGACACCACACACCATACTCCAAACTTTTCATCATGCTTTGGGGTTTCGTGGATCACTTAGGGGTTTAGAGGCAGCCCAATATCTGGTGTTTTGTGTGTTTACGTAGCCTGACAGATGAAACCATGCCTCATCTGTAAACCACGTCATGGAGAGAGTGTCTGGACGTGGAATAAGACTACCCTGAAACCATCGACAGTAACTGATTCGTTTATCATGATCTGCTTCTTTCAGCTGTTGCATCATATGCACTCTGTAAGGTCGTAATCCCGATTTCTTCGCAATTCTCTGACATAACGACGCAACGATTTGTTTGGAGATTTCAATAGCCTTCTGCAAACATCTGTAACAGTCTCTGCATTCAGTAGCAGTCTATGTTTTCCACTCTCACTAGTGAGTGTACAAGTTGCCTCCAGCTTTCTTACGAACGATAAAATTGTTGCCTTTGTCGGAACATTGCGTACATTAAATTCTCTTCGAAATTCCCGTTGTGTTGTTAACAAGAAATTTGTCTTCCAATATGTTTTCAAAATGTAAACACGCTCTCGTATTGAGTACTGCATGTTGCTGTTATGACTGCATATTTAAGACTGTCAACTGTCAATAATAATTGTTAATTATTATCAATGTTGTCAATTCTCCCAGAGCCAGTGCACTCATTAAAACAAATTTCTACATTGTACGAGCTTTCAAAGGGTAATTATGGCCTATTGAAATGGTTCAGGTTTATATGGATCACATTGAATATCAGAATATGATAAAAAATTAAAAAAGATAATACGAGGGCTGTTCAATAAAGAATGATCACAATTTTTTGACAACGTACGTTTACTCATCCTCATAATTTTGATGGTCCTTCTCAAAATAGTCTCCCCTGAATGCGATGCACTTGTCCCAGCGTTTCTGCAAGTCTTCAAAGACATGCTGGAAACCATTTTTGAGAGATCCTTCAAAACCACCTCCGCAGCCTTCACCACTGCTTCTGATGATGGATAATGCCTCCCACGAAGGCGTTTCTTCAAGTTAGGGAATAGAAAAAAGTCACATGGGGCTAAATACGGACTATTGGGAGAGTGAGGAATGCACTTCACGTTGATTTTTGCAAGATATTCAGCAAAAACATTGGAAACATGCAGCCGCGCATTATCGTGGTGCAGCATCCAGCTTGCTTCACGGAAATGTGGTCTTTTGTGCCTGATATGCACTTGCAATGTTTTGAGGACATCCCTGTAGTATTATCCAGTTACTGATGTGTGTGCAGGTACAACATGCTGATAAACCATTCCATAAATATCAAAGATTGAGATGACCATAACTTTCCTAGAAGAAGCAACCACTTTTGCTTTTTTGAGGGGCTGGTGATGAAGGAGATTTCCACACTGAGCTTTGCTGTTTGCCCTCAGTATCAAAATGATGTAGCCAAGTTTCATCAGCAGTGATTACGTTTGAAAGAAACTCCGGATCTTTCTCTAACATGAACTTTAACTGTATGTTATCTCCATTGCAGCGGTAGACGATACTGAACATGTCTGAACTTGCCTGGTTCTCACAGGCAGGAACCAGGAGTACCAACAATGAAACGATTACGACGTGTTTGTTTCACATTAAGCTAACAGAATATAATAAGATGGAATTTTAGTGTGAAAATTATGACAGTGAAATAATTATGATCATTCTTTATTGAACAGCCCTCGTATGTTACAAAAAATGGGAAAATTTATGTAACAGCACGACTAGATTTAGTACACTACCAAGAAAATCCTTTGTAGCAACTTTTAGACTTCCAACAGGCCATGACTGTCTCAATAAACGTTTTTCAGGATTGGTATAGTGAGATATCTTCTCTGTCCTTTCTGTAAACTTAAAGAAGTTATGGATGGAAGCCACCTACTCCGCTGCCCAACCTTTACTTAACAAGAGAGCGAATGGTTTCATTGTCAACTGCTTAACCTTAGATACCAACCAACCACAAGCTTTTGTAACAATAATTCATAGAGAAGGTATACAAATAAACGATGATGGCTAGAGAATGTCATAAAGATAATATAGATATGATAAAGATATGATATGAAGATATGAAATCTTTAAAGTGCACCATCAGACTTAACTTTTCACTACTCAATAATTCCATATTGCGGTTTGTTTATTAGTTTGTCATTACATCCGACTTCAGACACGAGTTGACTTTGGTCTCTAGTTTCTACACTTCAAACTTCCATTATATCAAAACTGCGACATGGGTCACTGGCTGCCATGCTACCTCAACAGCAATGTAAAGGAAACTTTATTGTCTATTAAATACACTGCCGTTTTGAAAATACAAAGCTCAATAACAATAACTTGAAACATGTAGTCAGCAGGCCATCGAGCAATGGTCCTGAAGTTCGTTGGAAATATTGAAGTTCAACGTCTTAGATCAGTGTGTTCTTTTCAGTGTTCTCTTCGCCGGATTTAGCTGGAATTTATTGAATTAGATGATTCGGATGTTTCATGAAGATGCTCTACAGTCTACTTTAGCTCTTGTGGAGGATTTCATTGTCCTCCGGGACTATCAAGGGAAACGTATAACAAATTTCATTCTAATACCGTCTATGCAAAAACGTCTGAGAATATCGTGACCCTTCGCGCAGGTCTCATGAAATTAGAGGACTTTAGTGAAATGAGTACCTAGTCCATTCGACCAGCCCTAAAGACGGTACCTAGTATAATTCATAAGAAGTCTCCACTACTCCACTACGAACTGCAAAATTGCTTGTGTGAGTGAATCACTTTTGAAATAAAGACAACGTGAAACATAATTAATAAATATATGAATAGCTTATTTAGTTATAACTAAATTGCTTATAAAGAACAGAAGTGCTGTATATAAAATTATATATTCAATTAAATGGTCATATTTTGGGTAGTATATGACCTCCTCTGTCCAAAATGTAATAAAAATATGTAGCTCGGTCCAGTGAGAGTTAAAAGGCTCTGAAAACATAAATCGAGTATGTGATTGTGAACATAAAACACATTTTACATCTTTTTTGAGTTATAAGAACATTTCAGCCATTTCGGAAATAAGGACCTGCTGGGAAATTCTGCAAGTTCTCTTACTTAGTTTTAGTGTCTATGCAGTATGAATGCTGGGAAGCCTTTATTTGGGTAGTAAGATACAACTTACACAATATTTTTACACGTACTCAGGAAATAACCTTTTATTTCGTAGTTTGCATTAAATTTGCCTTCTCATTTTCCACCGTATTAAAGTTAGCGTGCACATATTATTGCCAAGTTGCAACAAAATGCAGACAGATGAGAGTTCGACAATGCCAAGAAATACACGTGTCTTTTCCAGAATATTCGAAATTGCGTTTTAGTTCAAACATATAAACGAATGACCTGATTGTTACTGCAAAATAAAAGTCATTCATGAATCATTCTATTTTTATTGTTAATGAACAAAAAGCGTTTAAATTTATTGATTAATAAAAGTAAATAGTAAACTTTTGCAGTATTTAAACTTGCGACTTTTTTCGCTAATCCTTTTGCGACGAGTCCCCATATTGGCTGTGACGACGGCGTACACTGGTTTGTAGACAATGTGAGAAAATCGAGAGCTCTAATTGTCTATATCTATACTAGTATTGTAAAGACGTAAAAGTTTATGAACGTGTTAATTAGTTCCCCAATTCGACCTTTGAACGAATACATTGGACTTTTTGTTAAGAATACCATCTATTGGATCAGATATTTCACGGAAAATACACGTAAAATAAAACAAATTCTGCGAAATTTCATTTTAAATGATTTAGTTAATAAGAAAACAATGCAGAGCAAACTAAAGAAAACCAAATCTGGTCCTAACATGATTATAATGGTACGGTATGCATGTGATAACTTACACCAAAATAGCTTTCATTTTTTTTAATTATAACTTTAATTAATGTCACCTGACAACACAGATCTTGTAGCGACAACTATTTTTTTAATTTACGTCCTCCAACGATAAGTGATATCGGACGATGAATGGAATGGGTGAAATGATGCTCAAATGAGCCCAGGGTCCATAGAGCTTAGAGTTACCCGACATTCGTCTTTCAGGATAAGGGAATACCCCGGAAAAAACCTTATCCAGGTAACTCACCCTGACCGAGATTTGATCTCGGGACCTGTTGAACGTGAGACAGACACTCTACCACCACGCTACCGAGGCGGCCAGCGACAACTTGTAGTTACATTGTTACAGTACTTGAAAATTACAGTTATTAAAACATATTGACAAGTTCGACATGTGTTTGACTAGTGTAAAATATATTAAAATGTAAATAATGATAGTAAATTAGTTGATTCATCTAATGCTACCTGAAGATCTGCAGAATTTGGTAGTTAATCCTGTAGTCGCAGTGAAGGCCACATTCAGTTATAATATGTTTTGCTGTCAAGTCTTCCATTGGAACGTTCACACAATGGAGGTTCCAGTCTGATAAATATTCCTAGGTAGTCAGTCATGTGTTAATTTTGTGTGGGTAGTTCTTAATCAGGTGAGCAGCATCTTTTTTTTGCCGTTTTTATTATTTATCTTCATATCAGCTGTCTTTCCATTGTTGACTTAGATTGTTCTTAATAACATCATGTGGGACAGTAACAGGAGGGTGGTTGTTTCGTTGCTTCCTTTCCGCTTCATCTGCTTTTGTATTGCCATCTACCCCTTGTTGAGAATACATCCACACTAGAAAAACCATATTGTACATATTTTGCATTTCTCTGGCTAAAAATTATTTGATGAGAGATTTTAAGCAACTAATAAAAGAACATTTAAATATGTATGGACTACATATTTTCTTCTAGATTTAACAGATTCCAAAGATATCTTAGTTCCAAATTGTTCTCTAAAAGAATAACGCTAATTTCTGATAATTTGTATAACATTGTATGTTATGGATTTACGCAGTGCATACACCTCCATTCTGAAATTGGGAACTATATGCAGCCTTCATTAGTTACACTTATTTCTGTAAACAATTTTAGTGAACAGATCTGTCGACTTGCTTTATGGTGCAAAGAGGCATTTCCCAACTTAGTTGTGAGATTTTGTGTGCATTGTGTTTAAGATAATATAAGCTTTCACCAAATGAAAGTTGAAGTATTCGCAATTTGTTTTTCGTCCCATTTATACCTCGCCTTTAACTGCAATATCGGCGGCCGTTCTCCTTTGGAACATACCGATGGTGTTAACTTGTATTCGTTGGGTTTTAATCATTAGATCACGCACACATTCGCACTCTCATTCATACTTCCAGACTCTGGGGAAGAGGAGGAATTATTTTGATCGGAGAAAAATCCTCACCCCACCGCCAGGAATCGAACCCGAGACCCCTAGCACGGCAGGCAGGTGCTCTACCGACTGATCTACGGGGCCAGAATAATATTTGCAAATTGTTTGTTTCACGTATGAACTATCAGGATTTCTTTACTTATAGAGGAAGCAGATAGGTAAGAGTTAATTTTTTTTCTCTTACTTGGAGTGATGGTTCGTCTGCTTCTATTTGCGCACTTCCAATAGGCTTTTGCGATGACTTCCAAGAATTATTCATAGTACTGTTGTAAGGATAACATCGAAAAATCCGCAGCAAGAAAGTTTTCGTTTATTTTGTTTGTGTGTTGTGATCAAGTTTATCAGCAGGACATATTAAATTATTGCCAGAAAATTATAACCAGCTAACATTATAAATCAATCGAAATTTTTAATCAACAATTGGAAAGGTTACTTTTCTTGATAGTCTCAGACTATCTCTTCCAAAGAGGCTAATCTGTGTCCCGAAAGCTGTATATTCTTTATATTATGAAAAATATATAGTCTTTATTTTATGAAATAACAACGATACTAAGGAGAATATAAGGTTGTTTAACATTTTAGATACTCTAATTGTCTAAAAATTCACTCTATCATCCGACCTGCAATATTTACAGAACTTGGAAGACTGTCAGAGGAAGGTAGAGGAAGGTAGAGTTTCCGCCGATTTCACATTCTTTTGTGTGAATATCTGGGGATTTTTGTGCCGAGAAATAAAAGAAGAGAAGGCAGAAATGGCAGCATTCAAGAAAGGGGTTTACTCATTGGTTCAGAAAAAGTAGAATGCTACGGGAAGAGATCAAACAACTTCAAATAACTATATACTTCAATGTAGATAATAGAGAGTTTTAGACCCTATGTGAGAACAAGAACACGTAACTATGTTGGTCATGCATTACTTTAATTCACTAAACATGACCGAAGAACAGCAGCTTGCTAGTGCAGTGCAGAAATTCACATGTTAAATAATTTGGATTCGAAATTAACGTGGAAACAACAAATGTATGGAGTTACCAAGAACTGCGGAATCGCATTAGACAGTTAAAACATCCCATTTTACAAAAATCATCACTAGCCTTGTAATATAAGCGAATGATCTACACGTCATTGATTAGACCTGTATGGCAGTATGACTGTTCTATATGGGGTTCTGCTGTATATTCTCAAATACAAAAAATCAGGCTATCCAAAACAGATATCTGGCTGATGACGGTGCACCTTGGTATGTGTAAAACAGCGTGCTGCATGACTGCAGCACATAAGAATTCCGGAGCACAATGAAGTGCTATAATGGACTACAGAGCACCTTCACAAACATTCGAACCATCTAATTCAACAAATTCCAGCTAATTATCCTCCAAATCTGGCAATGAGAGAACTCAAAAGAAGACACGCTGGTCTGAGACTTTCAACGTCAGTATTTCCATTAGAACTTCCTGACCATCGTGGATGGTCTCCAGAACACGTTTAAAACTATAGTTATTAATTTATTATGCTTTGTATTTGCAAATCTGCAATGTATTTACTGTACAATAAAGTTTACTTGAATTAAACGTGTGAAACAAGTAGCGTATTATAGTACAAACAAAATATGCAGAACGACAATGAATAAAAAGTGAAGGCAGTGTATTGACGGTGTATTGACAGATGAGACGCATGATTCATAGCAAGTACTGCAATGACGTCTTTGAATATGCAACAATAGATTAAAGTCGCCTGCGGAAGTGCTCAAGAGAATAGGGGAGAGGTTTCAAGCTGCCGGAAACACCAGTCGGAACGCTATCACGTTTTAGACCTTCACTACACTGAACAATGGACGCCATTAAATGACTCAAACGTTTTTTGGTCTTTGTTTTTCTTTCATCTGTTTATTACTTTCCGTAGTAGTACTCGGAGTGACCTTTTTCAGAATGTACTGCGTTAACTTTAATTTTGGTCATTTCAGGAAACACCTAGATGAAGTAAGACTCTACAAGGATGAACCCATCTGTAGAAAGTATAATGAGAATGCATGTCCTTGCATGTCCTGTTTGATTGCTCATTTCTGACAAAAGAACGAATTTTGTATAAACAGAGAAGACCGAGGAAATGATTAACCAAAATATAGAAACCTCTTTAGGGAATAGATTTTGCGAAACATGGCGTGTCAGGATTTTTTCTAACGTGATTGCACAATAATCCTGTCAGGCTAATGTCCTGAAGGTAAATAAAACACCAGCGAATTTCCCTCGGTTGTGTAATTTGATGCACAATAAGGCTGTATTCCATCCAAAAATCGAATATGGAGATTTGACTAGAAATATATGTTTTGAAATCCCCCAAAATAATTTGTTTAAAACACAAAGGTCAATTGGTGTACATCTTGGCAGTAAAACTCTAAATAAAAACTCTGAGAAATAAATTTGGCGTTAAAATTCAATACCTTTTAAAGAACCACAGGAAAATCTTCAGGATTCAACAATCTTCAACTATCCTTTACAAAGTCTGCATGGAATATACTTCGAATCTACTATATTTTTGAAAAATGGTTGCAACCATTTTTATTAAAATAGGTACCATGTATTCAAAACAAATACATGACAAAATACACACCCTGAGAATAGCCTGAGAAGAACTCTTCATTCGGAAAACGCTTTGTATAATCTCGCATAACTGGTAAACACTAAGCGATAGAGGAAAACGTATTTCAGAAGAAAAAAAGATAAGATTTTAAAACACACAATTTATTTGATGCTATTTTTCTTGTGGCCATTTCCAAGATACACGTTCGAATTGTTTAATGAGTACTACAGGCTGAACTGTGGCATGTTCCTCTCAGCAACTATCTAGAGGACTTGTTATCTCACATCCAATCATTTCAGGAAGATAAACTCTCAGGTCAGCTACATACCAGGGAGTGTGTATCAGTCACAAGGTAACATACCAAACTTCTGGGCTTGCTCTATACGGCCATTAGGTGGCATAGTGCACAATTAAACAACTTAGTAAATTTAAAAATAAATTTATTTCAAAGATTGTTTTTAAATATTTGATCTGTTACATTCAAATTAATTTCCCAGCCATTCAATAAACTATTCTTATAAAGTGTATTCTTCTATTTGTTTTAATCAACATAAACATTTGTACAAATGTTTTTATTACATAAAATGAGACCTGAAGTTTCCTGGGGACGAATATGCTCACTGTCTTGTCGGGCAACAAGCCAGGTGGAAAGACGATTAGATATAGACGTTTCGGGAGTGTGCATCTCTCGCACCATCAGGATATTTATAAAATGTTATAACACAAACGAAACACTGGATATAACACCAATATAAACAATGACAAAACACTATCAAAATTCGCATTACTGAACAAAGGACTGGTTTCAGTAAATTAAATGCCAGGTCAGGAGATGGCGTGGGTATAGAAAATGGTGTCAAAGAAACGTAACTACTTAACTTGATTACCAAGCTGTATTGATCTTTGCTTCTTAAATCGACGGATTTCCATTTTAAGGCCGGTTTCCTAGAGGATTTCAGTTCAGCTCCTCTTGGAAACCGGCCTTAAAATGGAAATCCATCGAATTAAGAAGCAAAGATCAATACAGCTTAATAATCAAGTTAAGTAGTTACGTTTCTTTGACACAATTTTCTATACTCACGCGATCTCCTGACCTGGCATTTAATTTACTGAAACCAGTCTTTTGTTCAGTAATGTGAATTTTGATAGTGTTTTGTCTTTGTTTATATTGATGTTACATCCAATGTTTCATTTGTGGTTATAACATTTTATAAATATCCTGATGATGGGAGAGATGCACACTCCCGAAACGTTGATCTCTAATCGTCTTTTCACCTGGCTTGTTGCCTGAGAAGAAAGTGAGCGTTTCTATTACATATTTCCTTGTAGATGCAATAGGAACAGGGGTATACAGTGATACTCAAATCTTTTAACAGCTGGTCGCTATGTAATTGTTTTGAAATTCTACTCTCTTTGCATTATCAAGAAATATATTTAAAACGATTTCTAATTTCAGAAAAGTACAAGTATTGTAAATTTCAAAACCAATAACAAAGAATAGCTCGGAGATGGTTAAAACTAAACAAAGCCATGGCATTCTCTATTCATTCTTCAACAAAGTATTCTTACAAAACTTACTCTTCTATTTACTACTACATATTAATAGACATTTGTAGACAGTTTTTAATTACACATTTCCTTGTAGGTACAAAGGGAATAGGAGAATACGGTAGGCTTAAGCGATATAGCTGATGGCTATATAATGGCTTTGAAATTCCACTTTCTTTATATGGCCAGGGCATAAAAAGATGAATGATGACTTAACACTTGTAAAACGCATCTTTGAAAATTCAAACTAATAAAAAGGAATATCTCGGAAATGGTTATGTCTATAAAAGTCTATTGAACATAAATTGTGAGCTTTAACAGATCTGTATTTCTTTGTGCATGGTTTACCATTTACTTAGAAGTCATCTAGAATTAAGATGCTGGGCACTTCTGCACTGGATACATAACATCTGTTATGTTAATCAAAATCATTAAGAGACCTTTTAAGAAAATAAGTTTCGAAACATTTTCAATGAAAGAATTATTTGAGGAAGGAAGATTTTCTTTAAAAAGTTCGTGTGCATTATTGCAAGATGCTGAAATTAAGTAACAAGTTTTTGGTGTTACGCTGTCTTTTGGAGTTACACACATATAGGCCCTTTTCTTGAACTGTTTTTATATTCAAGGACTCTAAAAACGTGTACTTTCGGTAAAATTTGAACATGGAATTTTTGAGTGGAATGCAATATACGTGTAGAAAGTAATAATATGTTCTTTTCACATTCATCAAGTTGTCTGCATTCGCTTGAGAAGCTATTTATGTAAACTATACGATTATTCTATGTATCGCGGAACACACGTACTGAAACATTCGGGGCTTGAGTTGGCAGTTCATGCAGAAATTACTTAATGTACTTATAGTTCACAATCACATGCAGCGCACGCCCTTTATTCGAAGCCGGTATTTGTAAAGAGAAAGGATGTGTAAATTTATTAGTTAAGATATGAGTGTGGGAAAGGAAACAATAGATAGCATTGTTCTCGGAGCTACAGCTGTTGTAAAGGCATTCTTCTCGCCTTAGGCTTCGGCAGTTATTACCAGTTCTAAAGTGCATCGAGCAAGCGGATCAGCAGACTTCAAGAAGCACGTGAAGAAATGAAGTGGGAGATACAGCAAGTGTTCATAAACGAAGAATAGGGAGAGGGAACTGGTGAAGACGAGGGTTTGAGATGCAAATTTAATATCCAAGTGTAAATAAATTCAACCTTGTGAAACGCATCTTCGTGTTGTGCTTATTTCAGCTCATTATTAACTTCCGTTTCACTTCTGGCGCCAAAGAAGTTAAACTAGCCTAAGGCGACCAGAAATTCCGTACATCTGGGACCAAGAGCGTACGCAGAGAGTGCATTTGGGGGAGCGGGAGTTCCTTCAACCTGGAAACGAGACCAGTTATAGATCTATTCACGTGAAGAGGCTTTCAACAGAATCACTGACAGGGTATATTGAAAAATAAAGGTTTTGACAGGTCACAAATGGGTTTTTATATGTTTCTAGGACGGAAAGGATAACGGGAATACTTAAAGGCTACAGTCATACTTGTAGGTACATTAACTATTAGATTACGGGCAGACTCACTTAGAAATTGCCCATTCAGTTCTCTAATGCCCGCCTCGGTAGCGTGGTGGTAGACCGTCTGCCTCACGTTCAAGAGGTCCCGAGTTCGAATCTCGGTCAGGGTGAGTTACCTAGATAAGGGTTTTCCGGGGTTTTCCCTTATCCTGTAAGACGAATGTCGGGTAACTCTAAGCTCCATGGACTCTGGACTCATTTGAGCATCATTTCGCCCATTCCATTCATCGTCCGATATAACTTAACGTTGGAGGACGTAAAATTAAAAAAAAAAAGTTCTCTAAACGTACATGAGCTGCTGTTTAAGTACCTGTGATTAAACGTAACCACTTAATAAAATGAGCGCAGCGAGCTGTTTAATCGGTGTTGCCAACCAACGAATTGGATTGCAAGTTTCCAAATAATTCATTAAATTCCATCTCAAGCCCAATATGTGTCACTTTTATGCCCGATTTCACCAACAGATGTTAAATCGATGTTAACAAATGTAACGTAACAATTGTCACAGCGCTAACAAAGCTGTTAAATTTCTTGCATTTCACCAACCTGTTTTCTTAAAATGTTAACAAACCTGTGTTAACGCCAAGAACCTTGTAAATATCACAGCTATAGAAGGCTATGGATGAATCGTATTATTTTCTGAACGTACTGCAATGCGCTTTTGTTTTCATTTTCGTCTGCACAAGCTGAAAAATGGCGGATGAACAAAATCATAAATAAAGCCGTGAGACAAATTTCTCATCGATGGAGAAAGAATTGTTAATTGAATTGGAGACGAAGTGTAAGAATACCGTGGAAAATAAGAGGACGGATGCGGTGAATGTAAAAGAGAAACATGTCACAGGAAAAATATTGGAAACGAATTTAATCCAAATGCATGTGTCACTACTGTACCTTGAACGTTTCAAGACGGGAGATGGACAATGTATTATCCACATAATTCAGTGAATTGTAAAATCGGAGAGTTATTAATACTTGAAGCAAAGGCGAGATCGGCATATTCCTTTCTATGAATATTGTAACTCAGTATTACGTAAATTTAAAACGAGGAGCGAAGAAAGGCATGTGACTTGAACGTTTCAAGACGGGAGGTGGACAACGTATTATCCACATAATTCAGTGAATTATAAAATCGCAAAGTTATTAATACTTGAAGCAAAGGCGAGATCGCCATATTCCTTTCGATGCATGTTCTAACCTCTCTTGTACTTCCGCAGTAACTTTCATAGCAACTTGTTTCGACGTCTATACCTCCGTAAAAAATTTTTTTCGGATAGCTCCTCAAAACCATTTCTCCTCATAGGTTGTACTCTATTGCGAATGCCATTTAGACGGTCTTAAATATAGCAAATCGACAACAGCCGAGTTCATGCACGCCATCTTGAATATTTACAATTGTTAAGGACTTAACAAAAGAAATTTCGCTTGTTAGTTTAACAAGAGATTTAACACGAGTGTTACGCTAACACTTGTTGGTGAAATGCAATTTTTGTTTTACTATTGCTAAACTCGTGTTAAGTCTTAACATTTGTTGGTGAAATCGGGCATTAATGTATATAATTACCGTTTATTGGCAGGCACGATGTGGTATATAAAATCTGTGCGTGTAATATTATTATAGAAAACAAAACTGACACTATAATATATCAATTATAGGTGAGGGCACTGCACGATGGGTTTGAGATCCCAAGGTCTCTCTACCTATTCCCTGGCGATAGAACCCTCTTCGACCACAACCATTTTGGAACATTATGCTTCTTTCCACCTTTAAAACACCTTAAATGTTAGAAAATAAAAACAAGTGAAGTAAACCTCTAACATCCGGTATGAGACCACGAAAGAAATATTCACTTGTCTGTCCAGATGTGCAGTAAGGTTTTAACGGCATCCAGCCTCACGAACTGGAGTTTACCTTGCGTTTATTCACCTTCCGCATTGAACTGGTGGTAACCGGCTTAGATAGATTGGACTTACCTTGCTTCATCAACGACTGTCCGATTCAGCAGAGAAATCTCTCAAGTCCACACGTACCGATGATTATTAGTGCAGATTCGGATCCAGCGACAAAGGTGTTCATTCCACCACGGCCCGAGAGTAACTAAAGCCATTACAGATAAGACGATCTGGTGTAGGACCTTGGCAAAGAACAGTTGTCATTGCTAGCGGGATCAGCCTTTGTTTATGGTCACCTGCTGTTGAAAATAATAAACATCTCGTGCGTTTTATTTAACGCGTTCATCCGATTTGTCTGGAATAAACAAACAGTGAACTATCACCCAATCGAATACGTTTGCAGAGTGAAAGCAAAGGATTGTGTAGGTAGGTATGTTAATCTAGAAAGCTGTGTCTAAAAGGAAACCTATTTGCATAAAGAACGAAATAATTCAGGCAGTAGCTCCGTTGCTTCCACTCGAGAGAGCAGCGGTTCAGTTCTTTACTTTCACTGTAGCATAGGGTTGCCAGATTTCCAAGGAAAAAAACGGAGTGACTCAGTTTTTAACATCTTTTTAAACTAAAAAAGATAAATTGGAACACACATGTTATGCTGAATACATAAACATTAACCAAGGAAGAAAACGGAGTGACTCGTTTTTTTAACATTTTTTAAACTAAGAAAGATAAATTGGCAAACACATATTATGCTGAATACATAAACATTAAATTATGCACATTATTAACCTTCCAAGTGCTCTTCAATCTGACATGCTACATTTAATTGTACTTTACTGAATTCTTGGCATGTTTTAATAAGTCCACATCACATTTTGCAGAATTATAAAATTCTGAACAGAATTTATTCTCATAGTTCACTGTCACCTGGAGCTCTTCCTTATTGTGTTTTACTGCATGATACATTAAACCAAGTTCACAAGCGTGATGTCATATTCTTATTTATTTTTGAAATTAACAAAATAATTCGAAAGTTTATTTCCAGCTCCAGCATTACAGTTTCCCTTGTTTAGATGCCCCTTATGACGTTTATGCTGCCTCAAGTCACTTTGTCCACATGTGAAATTCTGACATCTTTCCTGCACGTGGTACAAAATGCCCGATTCTCGTACGATGCCGGCTTTACCCACGGAAATATATCTTCCCATTTCTTGAGATGCCTTCAATTTCTTCCGTGGAGGAGTCTTTGATGGATCGTCTTCGCCCGCAAACGTTTTCCAACTATTGTTGTACACGATTACCAAAAATTTGGGCTTAGCTTCCAACAACCACGCTTAAAATAATTTACAACATAGAGTACAACGTTAACGGAAGTGGAACTGAAAGAAACTTAAAGACAAAATCAGAGAGACATTAAATGCGCTTATTATCGCTGGCAGAAATTACTGCTCTACTGCTACATGAAGTCACACACATGTACCTACGTTGATTTAGAAGGCACTTCTGCTGCCAGTATTCCCGAAATGAAACAAAACAAAGTGTCATTTTCCAAAGATTACATCAACATTATAAGAATATTTAAGTGATTATATACATTTCAATCATTTGCAGTAGGCAAATAAAAACGAGAATTGCGTACTATGGGTAAATAATAAACGGAGGAACAAAATTTGGGAGAAAAAACCGAGGATTTCGGGAAAAACGGAGCACCTGGCAACCCTACTGTAGCACCACCTATTCTATCCAAAAATCGCATACCGAAATGTTACTGGAAATACATGTTTTGAAGTATATCCTGAATCTCCTTCATTTTTAGAAAAAGGTCTGTTCGTGTGTGAGGATTAAAACAGTATACTAACCTAAAACTATCAGATCAGAACTATCTGCTAAATATAGATAACTAACTACGCATTTAGGTGCAGTATCTTACAATCTTCTCACCTCAAACTATCTTCACAGGAAATATTTTCCTAAGATATTTGCATGACAAAATCGAATTATTTTGAAAGCCCTGTAAATAGCCCTTGAAGTACTCTACATTTTGAATGACTTTTGTATAGTTGGTAAATCGTAAGAGCTAGACAAGATAGATAGTCTTACTAAACAAATGCAGATCTACCTAAACATACCAGTTAACTAATGTTTGCCTTGGTAGTGTAGGTGGCAGCGTGTCTGCCTCACGTTCAAGAGATGCCGAGTTCGAATCTCGGTCAAGGTGAACTATCTGAATAAGTTTTTTTCGGTATTTTCTCTTATCTTGAAAAATGACTGTCAAGTAACTCAAAGTTCTGTGGACCCTGGACTCATTTGAGCATCGTTTCATCCATTTCATTCTTCGTCCGATATGATTTAACTTTGGAAGACGTAAAATAAAAAAAAAAAAAAAAACGAATATTTTGTGCCATTAACTAATGCCGAGATATTTCTTTGTAATGGTGTGAATATTAAAAAAAACTTATACTTTTTCGAGTTTAACATCCAAGAGAAGAAAATTTCAAACTATGACATAGCAGCTTGTCTATTTAAAAATCTGACTCGCTTTGTTCTTCCACTACCAATAATGTGCAATGAAAATTTGTCTTGATTAAAAATAAGTAGATTTCTTAAGTAGCTTTTGACGCCTGTTCTTACTACTTATGCGCTATAGGTGATGGACACTGATGAAATGAAATTATAACTGGCAAAGAAAGTTTGGGAAGGAACTGCCAGCATTTGGCAGTTAAGGAGACTTGAGAAAACCCGCAAACCTCAGCCAGGGAGGGTAGGTTAGCTACAACACGCCAACTATTCCTTTTGTGTATATAGAGCAAAGACTACTCGAATGTAGGATGCGTCGAAGGTGTCGGAGTCGTTCAAAATAATACTCGCTCCTTGGGAACTGTGAAGTAATCATTTTAATATTCAGGACTGGCACTTCCTTTGGGAGTTCGATCCATGATATTTACTTTTTACTCCGTCGGAGTAGTTTCGAGAAATTTAGGAGTTAACTCGAGACTTTTACTTGCAGTTCATTGAAGTTACTTTCATGGCCGTTTTAAACCGCTCCGTCGGAGTAATTTCAGTACATGTACGTTCAACTCGTCTATTATAAGTTTCAAATGGAAAGGTGTTTGTCCTTGAGTGCTACTAGGCGAGCAACCAATGGGAGTTCTGCGGTGTTGTCGTATTGCATTCCCGCTAAGTGGTCTGTGACGAGCGCCAACCTAATTAATCTGCATGAACTACTATTCGCGCTAAGACAAAAGTTCAGATTTTGCCAAAACTGATCCATGTGGAAGGTAGAGAGTAATGTATCTAGCATAATCATGAAAACCCCATATTTTTAGCTCAAATAGTTTTTCTAATTCAAATAAATAAACCACTATTACCTGCATTATAACAATAAATCGCGACGTAAGCACTGTATGAATATCATTATTGGTTGGGATGTATGCATGTACGTATATTTGTAATTACTCAGAGCTGAAACGTAAATGTTTGACATTATGCGATAAAAGAATTACTTTGTCTAAGCCAACTCGAGCGAGAGGAAACAATAAATGTCCTGCTGCCCTGGCAGAACGTGTCTGGTCACAATGTATCCTGTTTATGAATGGTTCATAATCTCTATTTACTCTAGAGATTTCAAAATGGTTGGTGCGTATGTATGTACATATACTTTTCATTACTCAGAACTGAAGTTTAAACTACTGCATGACGTGATAAAGGAATTACTGTGAATAAATCAAGGTGTTAAATTCGAGAAAGAGCAAACACTTCATTTTCTGTTAGTCTGTGGAATGCTGTATGCTTATGTTTATGTTTGAATGCTGGATAAGAAGTGCTTATTTACTCTGGAGAGTTCAGATCAATATCATTCAGTTGTTCTTTACACAACAGTAGAGTAAGAGTCAAATAGTGCAATGGCTTTTTGCGGTGAATTTAGTGGCGAGTCAAAAAGACAATTATTGCGAAGTCAGGCTCCAAGTATTGTTTTCAAGGTGTACACGTTCTTCAAAAAATTGGGCAATGAGGAATATAGAAATCAGCTCGATTTCAAAAATGCTCAAAGGCTTACTGCTGAAGCGTGTGGTGTAAGTAAAACAAGTGTGTCCCGTATTTGGATTAGAAAAGCAGGTATTTCATAAACTATAATTATAGTTATAGTATTTAAAAATATACATAAGTTGCGAAAATGCTTTTTCCAATTTTGATTTTGGTAACTGCATCATTGTAAAAGTTTCTAAAATATAATTCGCTTACCCTTACATCTAGCGCCAAGCAGACCTGCATGCTGTATGAGTGTGCGAGAGAGAGGGAAATATAAAAGGAGTGGGGTAACAAGCTGGCAACGCTGAGTGTGATACGGCATTTGATTAGCTGGACTCAAGAACCCTTCCCATTTGAAACGCATTATAGGTTACTTCCGCTTCCACACTTCTAATTGCATCATGAGTATTAGAATTTTTTAAAGGATATCGTCATACCAATATGTAATCTATTCTGTATTATTTTTGCGTATAATTATTTAGACGTCGCAATAGAAAATGATACTTCTATAAATTTATACATAATAGATTTACAGCAATCTATCAGACTTACTGAGATATTGTATGGCAAGTCAATGGACTCTGTGTTAAATAATTTGATAAAAGGATATTATAATAACTTATGTCAATGATTCTGATTTAAATATAGATGTATAAGAGTTTGAATCATTTATGGACCATTTACTTTGGCATACTTCATATACACACAAATGTAATGGACGTTTTATTTGAACCTTACATACTGTGACTTTGTGGGTTCGTGAAATGAAAAGTCCAATTGCACCACTCAAAAATGTTCTTTATTTCCACCGACTTACAGTTAAACACTTGCCAATTACACAGAATTACGTAATGCACACAATTACGATTCACCTGTTCGTCCGTTACAATTTCACTTGCACTCGTAGTTACGTACAATCCTCCGATGCACTCACACAGTCTTCTCGTCGTACACTAGCATTGCATTCTTACGTCAAGAACTGACTGACTGACTCATTGAAGCCCTTTTTATAGAAATGTCACTGTTTTTCTAGAAGTCTCTGGTTTTTCGCCGATCACCACGAAAGTTCCGGAGGACAGGAGAAGGGGAGAGAAGTATCCAGGGACGAGTGACATTTCCCTAATCATCCCTCAGTTAGTGACAGATTAATGGGCGGGGGCGTGGCTCGGCTGCCTCAGGTCCCTTCCAGCTGTCGCCGGTCGTACCTTACGCTAATTGGGGGACAATACAGAATTTTAAAAATACACAGAAGCTTGATGCTATAGTTGTGTTTTCATCTAACCTGCTTGAACATGAGCAAACATATGTTTGTCTATTTTGGTCTAATTAAATTCCCGTTATACCAAATTAACCACTAATGACACTATGCAACGCGCAAGAGCACCGTAAGGAACTACAGAAAATTACATTTAATCATGAACTGTACGTTGTCATCATATAGCCTCATTTAATTTCAGTTGATAAAATGATAGATGAGAGAACGTAAGCTTTCACGGTCGGAGTCCTTAATACAATTAATTATTTCCGGCCTGTTTCGTGCAGCGAAACTCTCTGCAAGGAAACTTCGACCGCACCACTGAGGATGTTTACCGCAGTTGTGGACGAAACGTTTGGACGAAACGTTTGGACGTTCTTACGCGAACAGACCACGGCAAAACAGCCCGGAAATAATTAATTATATTAAAATGATAGATGTTTTCCAATTTCATCACCTTATCGAGCGGGATGGCTCAGACGGTTTCGTCTGTGGCCCGCATTCAGGAGGTCCGTGTTCGATTCCCGTGGCTGACCTACCTGACCCGTGGTATTTGTCGGGGGTTTCTCGGGTCGCTAGGAGAATGCTGGGTAGGTTAATTACATGCCCCGAATTTCCTGTCCCTCCATTTCATCTCCATTATCACTTCATACCATCTCTCATCTGGTGGTCTCTTTTAGGGTAGAACTGATAAGCTCTTAGTAAAACTTCCTCATCTGGTAGAACGGTCTCCGGTCTCCAAACCCGATCTGGAAGTACTTTCTTGAAACAGCTTCGACTCCGGAACGGAAGTGATCGAAGTGGTTCCGGTAAAATGACTCACTGGACCCATCACTGTTTGAATGTAAATTCGATAACTACGTCACCAAACCAGCGCTATTTCTAAGTATCCAATAGGTTCTACATGGCAAAGCGTGGAGGCGTATCGGAAAGTATGTGGAACAACGAGCCTACCACACATGCACGGCGAGTCAGTATATGTACACTCTGTATTCTGGACAACAATTCGTTATACGAGCCGTGGCCGTAAAATAAGGTATCAAATTTTTATTTAATATAGAAGACATGTTTATTGTCAAAGAATGTTACATTGATGGAAAGGCGGAACTTAGAGCTATTTTTCAACGTAATCGCCATTGCGATCGATGCTTTGCATGCGCTGTGGTAGTTTTTGTATATCCTTGTCATAGCACTCTCCCGCCAAGTTGCGCAGGTAGCGCTCAACTTCGTTTTTCAAATCATCGTCGGTCTGGAAATGCTCTCCACCCAGGTGTGACTTCAACTCAGGAAACAGATGATAATCACTAGGTGCTAAGTCTGCACTGTAGGGGGGCGGAACCATCCTTACTGGGCCAGGAGAGCATTTTGGGGACCCACCTCGCACACACCTTGCGATAATGCAAATATTCGATCAAAATCTTGTCAATCGTAGTCTTACTGACTTCAGGGATAAGTTCGCACAGCTCGCGAACTATCACACGCCGATCTTTAAGCATTTCTTGCTCCAGTTTTGCAATTGTTTCGGCTGAAACCGAAGACCGACCAGAACGCTGTTCGTCATGGACGTCTATACGTCCGTCTTTGAACTTTCTGACCCACTTTCACACGTTTTGGCGACCATGCACTGTACCCATGGACTTCGTATAACTGACGATGAATTTTAGTCGGGGTAGTGCTCTTGGCACTCAAAAAATGGATCACTGCACGCAATTCGCTCTTGGCGGCGGAAGTGATAGGAAGCTCCATCGCAAACGGCTGCCAATCCATGACTAATGGTTTGAAGGGGGTTCGTTATGGTGGGGATTTGAAGGAGTGAAACCAAGCTCACGCCGGTATTGCCGGATCTCGCGTAATAGCGTTCCTCACGGCTTCAGCGCCTTGAAGACCTTATTTTACGGACACACTTCGTACATCTGTGTGTAATAATTAATTGACTAATCTTTCATATTAGACACATAGCTCCCATGTGCTTAATTTGTGTTTAGTACCTTACTGTACGCCAGGTTACTGCAAATTCACTGCTCGAAGATTTTTTGTTTGTTTGTAATTTACGTACTCCAACGTTAAGTCATATCGAACGATGAACGGAATGGCTGAAGTGATGCTCAAATGAGCCCAGGGTCCATGGAGCTTAGGGTTACCCGACATTCATCTTTCAGGATAAGGGAAAACTCCGGGAAACCCCTTATCCAGGTAACTCACCCTGACCGAAGTTCGAACTCGGGACCTCTTGAACACGCTCGAAGTGAAGGATAATACTCCTCATAGCTTTTCCGTGTAGTATTGATGTAAATGATGTTTCAACAAGATTGTCCTACCTTTGGAATTAAATAAAACACGTTCTATAAATTATAGAGGTTATTTCTTTTTTGATTTGGAACATAGTTAATGTCATTGCGTGTAGAAGAGAACATATTTAAGGGACTGTCGCGACTTCGTTGGGTTGTGCGTATATGGTTGACCCATTTTTCAATGACAAGAACGTAAATTAGGTCCAGCTTCAAGAATAGCATGCGTGATGTTATTCATAAGATCATTTACGTTTTTGGCTTGTTGTAAACTCGAGATTTAACTTAACCCCACAAGAAATAATCCAACGGCGTTAAATCACATGATCTCGGGGGCCAGTTAACATCACCTCCCAGAATACTTTTAAAACTCTGAACTTTTTCAAAGGATCGATTGTTTCTAAAGCAGTATGACATTTGGCACCATCTTGCTGGAACCAGCTGTTTCTGAGATCCATGCCATCCATCTGAGTCTAGAAACAGTCCTTTATAAGAGCACGGTATCATTGACAGAGCTTTTCCACCTTCGTCTTGGAAAAATATGGACCAATAATTACACCATACCAAAATCCACACCACACAGTAACCTTTTGGGGATGAAGTGGTCGTTCTTGAATCTGTTGTAACAGTACTTTTTGGTTGTGTTTGAGGTATGAAAGGTTTATACATTTATAAGTGCTGGATATGTAAATGTATTTAATAATTTAAATATATAAAAATGTATGTAGTTGTGTGATTGGCCGAAGTAGTAGTGGTGTGACGTGGTATGACGTGATGTGGTGACGTGCCAGTGGATCGGCCAATCACAAAATAAAGTGGAAGTAACTATAGTGACAAGAAAATCAATAATCTTGAGAAAAGTGTTATAATCTTCAGTCTTGTTTCACAACGATTAAAAATGTTGCGGTGAATATAATTGTAAAGGAAAGTAAATAACATTCAAAAAGCGTTATTCGATATTAGCAATAGTAACGAGTGTATTATACAATCAAATAATATATAGTTAATCAAATTCAATCATCAAGAAGTGCAATTTAACATGCAACAAATTCCTGTTACAGGGATGAAGTGGTCGTTCTTGAATCTGTACTGGATTGTTATTGCTCCATTAGAGGCAATTTTGTTTGTCAACAAAATCATCCATCTAAAAGTAGGCTTCGTTGCTGGAGATGATTTTTGGACAAAAATCAGGGTCAATTTGCACCATAGCACAGTCAGCGAATACACGGCGCAACCTCTGGTCGTTTGGCTTTAGTTCTTGAGTTAACGCCATTGTGTAAATGTGCAACTTCAAGTCCAGATACAGATACAGCCTAGTTGTGGTCGGCGAAAGCCTCAATCCTTGCACTCGACGAGCAACTGATTTTTTCCATTCTTGTGTACACTCTCACCAAAGGCGCCCATATTTTCGTTGGAGCGCTTACGTCGATTACGTACAGGCATTCTTTGATCACTGACAGAACCACTTCTTTAAAATGTATGATCAAACGCCAAATAGTTCTCTCGCAGGGACGATTATACACATCGTAAACTTCACGCAATACACGGCTGAGGTTGAGACATAGACAAATCCCCTGGTTTCCCTCTGCCAAATACCTTGGCGTCCTCCTCGATCGCGGCCTCACCTACGTCCCTCACGTCCGAGTCAAAGCCGGACAAGGGCATGCAGCACTTAGGCAGTTGTACCCCATCTTTAAATCCACAATGTCAACACACCTAAAACTACGCCTGTATCGGGCAATTATCCCGCCCCTGATTCTTTAAGGCTGCGAAATCTGGTGATCAACGGCTCCCACCACTATTCGCAGGCTGCAGCGCGTCCAGAACAGGGCGCTGCGAATTATCTACGATACTGGACGTAGATTCCCGTCCCATATCCTCCACACCTACTCCGGAGTCCCATACATTGTAGACGTAGTGCGGGAGAGATCCAGTACCATCTACAATAAGCTAGGCTCCCACCCCAATAACCTGTTGAATACCCTGGACCGGTATGACCATAGGATTCCTCGCCGCAGACCAAGTTAAAGGGCTGCCCAAAGACGCTTTGGGCAACTAAACTGAGCAGGATCACTTTTCCCTGACTTTGTACCCCCGAGCCCAGAAATGGGCTTGGTAAAACCCATAACTTAACATTAGTTCCTTTTCCTCTAGCCTGTCAAGCGGGCTGTGCTCAAATGCCTCTCAGGCAGGTGGAAGAGTGCAGCCAGCACTGGTCGCACACAACCCCCCGGGGCACTTGCGTCCACACACGGCTAGATATACCACTACCCAAGACAACCGCCTGTGACACAAGACAATTCTTTTATACTGTCCAGATAAAGCCGCACTAAGCGGCTAGGTGCCGAGCAGCAAACACCCCGCCCAGGTAAACCTGGACGACTCGCATCTTCTGCTGGTCTGTGGAACTTTTGGCGAACAGATTATCCATTTTAATACTACATTTTCACAATTTCTACGCGTTGCTGAATGCTGTCACGTTCCATGGCTATTTGTCAATAAGAACCGTAACCACATCAAAAATGACTGCTATAACTTAATAACAACGGCAGCTATCACACGTTAAAGATAGGACACTATTGTTGAATGACCCTTTGTTATAATGCTTACCATGCTATGCTGATAAGTTCTTCAAAATCCGTAACATCTACTCACTTCTGTCCCTGGAAGGGAAGGAGTGTATAATGCCCCTCTTGTTTATCTGTTTAATACACCACAACAACAAATGAAGTGCTTGGAGATAAGCTAATATCTCACTCAGGTATGTCAGCGATGGATGTCGAATTTTTCATGATTTGTTTCCCACAATTTATAACATATGCTTGAATTACATAAAATGTTACATCCAGTTGGAGTGACATTTGTGGAAACTCGCACGTACGACAGTGCCATAATCATTTTTCATAAATTACCATGTATTTTCTGTCTTTTTATGAATATCAAATAAGGCTCGAAACAAACATTTGTCATTTTCATTTTATATATCTAGTAGGCCTAACTCTTAAAGGTAATTTAGCTACACAACAGTCTTTTTTATTTCATAAATTCATCATTTTATATTTGAGGGTTTTGACATTTGATACACACGACGTAAGTTCAGTGATGTGGACTTTCCCTGATGTGCATACTCTATCTACAGGTTTGTAAAAGCTGCTAGAAAACTGAATGAGAAGCAGTTCAGTCCAGAGCACATAAACGCGTTTACTCTGAGTACTGAGCTTTTCATACGTAGCTAAACGAAATTTTAGTGGAACAAAGGCAACCTTAACCCTAAACAGACTGCATAAATTCGAACTTAGTTGGTGATTTGCCAGTTGTATTCTTCGTTTTTATTTTATAGAGCATGTTTGGCCCTTTTAGTTCACTTATTGCAATTGACAAAGAACCGGCTACTTCTAACTTAAAAACAAATTGCAATATAACATATTGACTCCCTGAGATAGCTTCACCCAAAGCGCAGAATATTAGTGTGATAGGGGTTGTGCAGAGGAAGGGCTAAGTGAACCTTCTTAATATATCTCAATCCTTGCATTTTATAAGCGTCGAGAACTAGGAATTTAACATTGGTACTAACACTATAGTTAAACTGTTTTGACTTTTAGCATTTTGAAATTATAAACTTAGCACACGCTTAG
Source organism: Mantis religiosa (assembly GCA_030765055.1). Taxonomy (NCBI): domain Eukaryota; kingdom Metazoa; phylum Arthropoda; class Insecta; order Mantodea; family Mantidae; genus Mantis; species Mantis religiosa. The sequence goes on along the minus strand of CM060949.1, from coordinate 179,596,166 downwards.
CATTTTATGACGTTTATATATTCGCAGTTTATTTTGGAAAACATAAATGATGTCAAAAACAGACCAAAATAAGGACCCCATTTAACAAAAATTAAATTGGATATTTTCGTTTCATTCAGATTATTGGGCTTTCGGTCACAGGATTAAAACTCTACCAACTTCTTGACACACAGAGAGAGAAAGAAAGAAAGAAAAAGAAAGAAAGAAAGAAAGAAAGAAAGAAAGAAAGAAAGAAAGAAAGAAAGAAAGAAAGAAAGAAAGAAAGAAAGAAAGAGAGAGATAGAGGGGGGTAAGTATGAGAGAGAATATTTTACTAATTTTTTCCCACGCGTCCAATATAACTTTTGCTACACATGAAGTATGACGTACATACAACCAGGCATGACGGGGAGGTGTTTATCACTTTGAGCTTTAGTAGATCTTCGTTTGTTGTATCCTTGGGAGGGAGAGGTGAAGCGAGAGTATCAGGAGTCGCGACAGAATAGAGAGCATGGCCCGTACATTTCTGGAGGTTCTCCGTACAATCGGCTCTCCCCTTCCCTTTGCACCTCCCATTAAAAGCTTGGGACTCGGATATCGCTACTATTCCTGGGGACGAAGTTTACAGAAAGTAATCCTTTTCTCCTGCTATGCAACACCGAGATTTGCAACTCTAGAACAGCCAACCGGGATGAAAGGTGAACTGAAATGAAATAAAGGGTCAGGAAATTCGGAGAATGTAAGTAACTTTCCCAGCAATGACCTAACGACCCGGAAAAATCCACCCACTCCAAAATTGATGGGTCAAAAAGATCGACCTTGGATCGAGCCCACGACCTCCCAAATGCTGGTCATACGCGCTCTCTTGCTCAAGTTTGTTGCACAAAAGTACTAATTCAACAAATATATTTTGCTAAACAAATTTTGCATTTTACATTTTACATTTTATTTCAGAAAAAAAAATAGTTGATTTGCAACACTTTTTGTATTCAGATATGTCGCGTTTAGCATATTTTTCCCATTATGAGCCAATTTCATATTTTATCGTTTTTGAAAACACATTAAACAGTAGTTTAAAGGTTTTAAAAATATAACAGTACTAGTCTTTATGAGCATTTTGCACAATATCGCAATGCCAATACATAGTGTGTACTGAAACGTCGTGCAAGGTATTGGCCGCATGAGGTACAGCCGACTGATACATCATCGGGTTGCTCTACTATACTGACCTTGACTCTAGAACTTGAGCTCACGGTGTAGCTTTTTCTGGTGTTGGCAACATTAGAGATTAGGACACGTTAGAGCTAATTTCGAGAGCTGACAGTCGGGATGAAGCTATGAACTACAGCACGATGAACCGATGTAAAAATACGTGATCAAGGAGCCATTTTAACAAGCGCACATATATGTACATGAAAAAGAAAAGGCAATCACGTAATTTTCTCTATGCACTGTAGTTTATTATTATATATATTTGCAAACTATTATTGCGAAAGCTATTTTACCTCATGTTAATGGAGAGAAAACTTTACAGATATAGTTTCAGTGCATGTTGTGTCGTAGGCTCAAAACGGCCAGAGAAAACGAATTGATAGTCAGATGTTTAAGCTTTGTTCGATATATATCGCATTTACAGTCCATGTGTACTCGTGCATGATATTGCCAGAAACAATGGAACACTTCAAGGAAACGAAAGAAGCACTGACAAACTCAAATCTTTGTAACCAATAATGTTTTGGTTCGGAAATGGCTGATTAGAAAAAAAATAACACTATTTGGCATACTTTTGGGTTTTAAGCATAACCAAATTTTTTGTGGATACTGTGTTATTGTTTATCTCTTATGGTTTACCAGTGATATGTAATTAAAACAAAATTTCTTCTGAATGAAGTCTTACAGGCGATCAGAATTTTCCCAGAAAATTACATTACAAACCTGCCTAAAACGGACCCCTTAAATGCCATAAACTTGGGAAAACGGAAAATAAATTTCGAAAAGGAGCTATTTTCCATGTAAAATTACACGCTAAGCCTGAAAACTGCTTAACAGACGAATTTATTTTTCGGAAACCTTTTGTGTAAATAACCTGATTAAAACGGATTACTTTATGTGTAATTTTCCCTGGTACGTATTTTAACACTATGTATTTTAAAAGGTGCAATAGTTTTGAGAGAAACTGCACTTGCACCGAAGTTCTATGAACCATTCAGCCATAATCTGTAATCCTTCGAGAAAAAGCAAAAAACAAACATTTAGCTCTTCAACTCTCTTTCAACACACATGGTGAAGGTACAGCTGTTTTGCAGTGCGTTCATTCTCAGTTAGCTTGTTATAAGCGAGTATGGATGGAAGAAAACTGTGAACTTTAGTGATTTTTTAAAACACAGTTTGTGTGTACACAAATTCTGTAAAATGAGTTCTAAACATAAGACGTTATCACTGAAGGAAAAAATTAAGGTTGTTGAAAAACACCAAAATAACAAAAGTCCTGCTAAAGAATTAACTGTATTTTTTAAAGTGGGAAAAGCTCAGGTTTATGAGATTTTGAAAAACAAAATAAGAATAATTAAAGACGAGTGGCCAAACGAAACAGCAGGTAATCTGAAACGCATAAAAAGTCAACAGAGTATAAGCTAAATGTGCAGTGTTCGAGTGCTTTGTTAGTGCATGCCTTAAAGGAATTCCCATTTCTGGAGCATTGCTTCAGACTCAAGCTTTAGAGACAGCAAGAAAATTAGGCAAAAACAATTTCAGAGCTTCCAATGGATGGCACGATCGCCATTGCTGTATGTGGTGAAGCAAATGATATTGATATGGTGATAGTTGTAGATTAAAGAGGGTAAATTGAAAACAGAGAAACTAGGCGATAAACTACACTTATTGTAAGTATTCTCAGCTTCCGATGAAGGCCACGTCATTTTGATCATACTTGCCGACGTTTCGCTCATTCTGTCGTGAGCTTCTTCTGGGTTCTTGTCCCAAGAGAAACTCACGACAGGATGAGCGAAACTTGGCGGTCTTCACCGGAAGCTAAGGATACTTAGCAAGACACAGGCCATGGAAGCTTACGCATTCACACAATTATTGTAAGTTGAAAATATAGTACTAATACATATCAGTCCATACAATTTACACTACATTCTATATTATACCTTCACTACAAGGGACGATAGCTTCTGTAATTTATTTGTATTCAAGCACCTCAGCTAAGGAGTTCACAGAAGTACATTATAACCAGCCCCTATCACGTATTTACTCCACGTAAGGGGATTGATGTGAACACCCTAAATATAAAACTGACTATACTGGATATGTGTGAAGTGTGTAGTGTTTAACGCCCGCTTTTACTACATACGGCACCGCAGGCGGTGACACTGATGATGCATGAGATGAAGATGGAGGACCGGTGGAATGAGATGGCGGGGGAAACCGGAGGTCCCGGAGAAAACCCGCCGCAACGCCGTGTTGTCCATCACAAATCTCACTTTGCGGTCACCTGGGATCGAACCCGGGCCGCCTTGGTGAGGTCTAACCACTGAGCCACGGCGTGGCCCTATACTGGATAGCTTATATACCTAGCTTATATACCTAATGAGAAGTATATTGGGTAGCCTTTGTTTGGCCTCTGGTGTAGTTATTACGTGTAGAAGCAGTGTTTTTGTACCTAGAGATCCAAATATAACCTAACCGGCTGCGCGATGTCTTGCGTGTCTCGCCCTTGGCGCTGGTTGTCGTCCGCCGCTATCGTAAAAAGACGCGGTTGAGACCAAGCAACATTTTCAAAAGTACTGTTAAAGGCTTTACTTAACCATATTATTCATGGAGATGCTGAAACTGAACACCGCCATAATTGTCCATAATTGTTTGGCATCTCTTTAAGAAAACTATACATCACTCGCCGAAGTTCACGTTGAGGAATGCGGTGGCCAGTTTTCAGCGTCTCCTGCTTAAAATACCACGCAGCTGGTTAGGATGTATTTGGATCTCTCGGTAGCTTCCTGGCGGTAGCTTCCTGAAGCTTGGCGATTACGTGACTCGGTATAATGAATCCAGAATCAATTGTGTGTTGTTAGTAGATATCACTGGGCAACAATGAAAATGTTTCAGGCTTAAAAATAGTGAATTTACATGTATTTCCATCTGCTCAATTCAAAAATCACCATAAAAATTATAGATTAGCTCTTGTTTTGAAGATAAAGTGACATTTCAGTTTTTTAGAGTGAAGGTTTTAAATTTGGGAGAACTTTTTGGGGAGTTGGCACACCTGTCAAATAACAAAACACAATCAGAGAGAAGTTTTGGAAATTACGTGATGCAAAAGGTAAGGAAGGCATTTTAGTCGGGCCACAAATAAGAGAAATTGTAAAGGATCCTACATTTGACCAAATTTTGGAGGGGAAAGGAAAGGAAGCTTGGGAAGCCTTCAAGCGTGTTTTTCATGGATTTTTAGGCAACAAAAGAGATGAAAACTACAAGTGCTCCTGCAAAAATACCGTAACCTTGGATGCAACATGTCCCTTAAGATCCATTTTCTTCGCTCCCACCTAAACTTTTTCTCTCCTAGTTTTGGAGCTGTTAGTGATGAACATGGGGAGAGATTCCATCAGGACATTTCTGTTATGGAACAAAGATATCAGGGCCGTTGGAATGAAGTAATGCTTGCGGATTACTGTTGGTCTTTGTATAGTGATTCTGCGGAACTCCTCACAAGAGGCAAGCTAAAAGACGACGAAGTCAATAGGCCACGACATCATTCTCTTCAGACACGACTATCTGCGAAGTATTTTTCCAGCAATTTAGAACTCTTAGCATGTAATTACTGGTTCAAAAAATCAAATGCACTTTCATTGTTGTTAGCATATATGTAATTAAAATGTATCATTTTCTCCCAATCCGTTAATATGTAATACTTCCACCTTGTGTATATCAGAGAAACTAGAGCTAATACAAATTTTTCATTGTCATATTTGATTTTCTCAACCCAAAATTAGTAGGAATTGCCTCATGAAGTGCTCGAAACATTCAAAAATGATTTTTTTGTTACCCAGTGTATTTGGTGTAATAGCGGACTAACACGAGAGCTTTGTAACCAAAGGCATCAAGATAGACGACATCCTATATCCATCATTTAGAAAAATTGCGGAATCATGGTCGTCCGCATGCGTCAAATCGCGTGCGACGTGTTTGTAAATGCCGCAAATCGTAGTGCCAGCTGCAGAACTATTCCATCGTGTGAGTGCACAGAATAATAAAGCGAAACTGTTGATGACACCTGTACCACACTGCGGCATTGCCCTGTTCTCCTTGTCCACTTTAAACACTTCGAAATAGGAACAACACTGACAATGTTTAGAAAATAAAATTTAGTATTGCTTTAAAAAATACATTATTTTATTGTTTTCAAAATATCTGCTATTAATACGAACCCACATTTGCATTCGATGCAACCAACAAGGATGCCATTCTTGAGAGGCACTTCAGAAGCTACACGTCCTAAGAACGAATGCAGACGGCCGACACAAACAGAAACGGCGTTACGTCATCATTCCCTGTACTGTTCGGCAATACGGAACGCAATAGTTGCAGCAGTTGAGTTTCTTGCAGTGGACGGGTTCGAATCAAGTCAAAGTGCAAACACCGCCGCTCGAAATCACAAAGTAGAAAATTAGTATTCAATGTGTTACAGTTTTTTAAAGATGAGAAACGTAAAGGTCTAATTATTATATGAAATAATTCTACATCTACAGTGGGGAAACGTGAACTGTATATAATACAGTAAAAGACGTTCAAAATTCAAAACGTGTGAGAGAAAAGTGCTCAAATATCGCGCACATTTAAAACGGTTTGAACTCGATCAGTTCGAAAAATGTGTTATACGCAGAACTTTACTTGTGTTTTAGAGCAGAGAGGAGAACTTCCTATTGTACGTACGTGAACTCATGAATGCTGTTAAAGAAAAGATCCCTTTTGAAGGTACACACTTTCTGGGGAATACTTAAAGGCACGGGATATCCATTTCGCAACTCCTAAAATATTCGTGTAACGTACGCTGTGATAATCAGGCTGTACTGCACTACATTCCCACCTTCTCTGATCTCTCTAAACCAAGCGATGCTACACCAGCGACATACACTCAGATGTTTAATACAGTAAAACCTCTCTAAAGCGGAATGTGATCGTTCTGGTATTTATTTTCCTTTTATATAGGTTTCCGTCTTACAGAGGGCTGTGTTGGAATACGAAGGAATTACAGTAGTTTCTCTTTCAATTTTCCCTTTCCAATCTGCAACTGTCTGCATATCAACATCATTTGCTTCACAACATATAGGTACAGCATTCAAAACAATGTTATGGCAATCTTTGAAACTCACCAGCCATTCATTGGAAGCTCTCAAATTGTCTAGGCCTAATTTGTTTAGAATTCATTTTACATAATTTGTGTACACACAAACTATGTTTTTGAAAATCATCAACGTTTACAGGTTTTCCCCCTCGTACTTGATCACTTATAACAACGAAACTGAGGATGAACACACCCATATCACGTGTTGGCAGAGAGTTGAGGGAGCTAATTGGTTTGGTTTCCCTTTTCCTCAAAGGATTACGGTTTATGACTTCATGGTTCATGGAACTTCGATGCAAGTGCAGTTGCTGTTAAAATTATTGCACTTTTTAAAATACGTAGTACGTTGTAACCCATGGCACATTAAGTAATCCGTTTTAATCCGGTTATTTACGCAAAAAATTCCTGAAAAATATTTCCGTTTCCGCGTTAGACAGTTTTCGGGCTAAGAGTAGATATAATTTAGCTCCGTTTCGAAATTTATTTTCCAGGTTTCCGGCATATAAGAGCTCCTTTTAGACAGGCTTTACTGTATTTTAACGCCTTTCCATCTGCTGTGGTGTCAACCTACGGAGATTAAAACGGCGCAGTAAAACACGCCACGATGCCAATGGGGATGAACTATAAAGCTCCATCAGTATGTTTTGCACAGAAAAAAAAAACTTCCAGCCGCCGCTGTATCATGCAAGAAGTACCGTACGTTCCCTGAGCAACCGGACCGCTTCCCGGCAGCCTTGGGCTGGGTGATGAGTGGCGAGCCTGCCGTCAGAGAATAGCACTTTACTACAATTCATGATGGTGACATGGTCCCACTTTTAACGTTCTACACTGACGACGCGTGGTTTTATCTTCAAAGTTTCATTTTTCCCAAAACAATTGATACTGGACTACGGAAAACCCCCATATTATTCATGAAAATCCTCACCACGCTGCAAAAGTTGGGGTTTGGTGTGTGTAGTTAAGTACGCGCAGAATTATCGGTTCCATATTTTTCGATACAACAGTTGATTCACACATGTTTATGTAAATCGAATTTTAAATACTTTTTTCCACAACTAAGAAGAAATGAACGATTGTGTGCTTGATTTCAGCAGGACTCAGCTACAGCGTACATTGCTGTGAATTCTATGCATGAAGTGGGAAGTGCGTATGATGACAGAGGATTGTGGTCGAGGATTGTGGTCATCTCGTTCCCCTGACCTATCTCCATGTGATTTTTATTTCTTGGGAACATTTAAGAATAAAGTGTACGCATCCAATCCGCACATGCTACAAGAATTGAAGGACAACATCACGAGAGATATACAGGCAATCAGGCAAAATGAACTTCTTCGAGTGAACCAGAACTGTTTTCGGATATATAAGGAACGTATTCACGTTGAAGTCCATCATTTTCAACATCTATTGTGATTTCAGGTAGGCCTAACGTAAATAAATATCAGTAGTTAAGGGTTCCATACGAGTTACCTGCCGGCCCTGTAGGCTTAATTCTGGCGGAGAGCGCGCCTGGCCTCACACATTACGATGCCGCCGCAGAGCGGTACGGTAGCTCGGGAAATTCACGATACATCTTAAGTTTCAGCCCCAGCCCAGTGTATAATGTAAACACTGTTATTAATAGCTCTGAATATTTTCGGTTTTGAATATATGTATTGTTTATTTTTGGTATCAAGATAAGAACTAACGAACGTAATTGTACATTTAATATAGTAATATGAGTTGCCAGTCTTCCAATATGTTTGTATCTTAAAACGCCAATTCCTGTGTTTCTTATGGTTAATAGGAATAACATGTAGTTTGAAGGAAAACATGCCTGACTCGCAGTCACGCTTACATCCACAACAAAATGTGGAATAAAACAGCTTCAGTAATTGCTTAATTTAAATTTAAACTAAATGGAAAAATAATCATTTGGGATAGAGAGGGCTGTGAAAGAAATGTGTCCACACAGCATTAAGTTACTATAAAAACGCGATGTTACCCGGAAATGTTTATTTTAGTTATATGGATATCCGCCAGGAGGGACCTTTTGCAAGGTAAAAACTACCAATCAATGCCTGCTGCTGCCCAAAGATGGCTCTACCTCTAATTTCTTATACCGAGGAAGAACATTTATAATTATTTACAAAGCTTTGTAACACACTGTAATTATGTACATTAAATGCATTAGAGGTGAAAGATGAGACCGCAGCCTCGAGGGTGCGGATGCTCTGAATCCTGGAGTTTGGTGGTATGGAGGTGCGGAGGCAGTTCCTTACGCCTTCCCAGTCGACCTCTCGTGTTTGAATCGAGAGGTCATGACTGGCAACCCTAGTATTGATCTCTGTCAATACTGTATTATGATCTGAATGGAGTGCATTTAGTGAGGTGAGAGTGAGGTGAAATGGGAAATGCTTGGTGATAGCGAAGTCGATGACCGAAGCCAGCCCTCCACCTCGCGGGTGGTGAGTGGGTTGCCAGGGACCCTGTACTTGTAGTTGTGGGTCCGCATCTATAAGGCGGATTATTTCGTTGCCTCTTGCATCTCGGCGTCTGCAATGCCAACGCTCATGCTTGGCATTGAAGTCGCCCGCCATGATCACCCTAGGGTGCAGAGCTAGGATGGATCAGAAACCGCCGAGGTCAATACCACTCCCCATTTTAGGGTACACGGGGTCTGGCCTATGATCCTAAATTCAAGGCAGATGTATTTGCGGATTACCTTGAGCGTACAATGTGCCCCAGAGAAAACCCTCAGGACGATATCTTTTCGGAACGTGTCCGAAGGGAGGTACGTCGATATTTTCGTCGACCCCCGGAGGATGCGGACCGACTATCCATAGTCCGTTCTAGTGAAGTCCAAGGCGCTCTGCAGCATCTCAAACCTAAAAAGGCGGCGGGACCTGATGGGCTTACCCCACTCATGCTCCGTCATCTTCCTTTCAACGCCGTGCTGTTCTCGACAAAGGTCTTCAATATGTGCCTAACTCTCGGTCACTTTCCACGCGAGTGGAGGGAGACCAGAGTGATCTGCATATTGAAGCCAAGAAAGGACCCGGTGCACCCTTCCAATTACCGTTCCATTAGTCTGCTATCTACCCTCTCGAAAGTCTTCGAGAGGATAATTCTCACCCGTTTGTCCCCAGTATTGGGTGACATTCAAGCCATACCTGCTTATCAATTTGGATTTCGTCCGGGGCACTCGACAGTCCAACAGCTGCTGCGAGTCGTGGAGACGGCTGCCCTGGGTTTCCAGGAACAGGCGTTCACGGCAGCAGTGTCTTTGGACGTCGAGAAGGCTTTCTCTACAACCTGGCACACCGGACTCCTTCACAAGCTTATCCACCTGGGCCTACCAAACCAATTAATCAACATCTTACACAGCTTTCTAAAACATCGCACTTTTAAAGTCACAGTTGCGGGGCAAACATCTACTCTCAGACCCGTGAGAGGCGGAGTCCCAGAAGGCTCTGTATTATCTCCCACACTATTTAGTGTATACATGGCAGACTTCCCAACCGAGCCGCGCGTCGAAATGGCACAATATGCTGACGACGTGCTGCTGTTCTGCAAAGACAGAAATATTCGCAGAGCCTTCAACCCAATTCAAAGACACCTCCGTCTCACACAAGAGTGGTGCAGGCGTTGGCGGATGTCCGTTAACCCGGACAAAAGCCACGCTATTGTATTCACCAAGCGCCACAGCCCCACAGACTGCCCTGATTTCCATTTCAGAGGCCGAAGGATAGAATGGGTACCCTCTACCAAATACCTGGGAGTAGAGCTAGACAAGGGTCTGACTTTCCGTCGACACATCAGGGAACTCTCGGCGAGGGTTCAGGGAGCTATTGCATCCCGGTATCTTATGCTGGGTTCTCGATCGATGCCAGTCCGCGTAAAGCTATACCTTTTTCGAGCTCTTATAGTCCCGTTGATGCTATATGCCTGCGAGGTCTGGGGCATGGCCGCAGATTCCTGGCTGGCATATCTTCAACGCGCTCAGAATAGAGGACTTAGGTCCATCTATTCAGTAGGCCGATTCTTCCCAGTAAGGTTCCTCCATGAAGCCTCGGGTCTTCCATACGTGGAAGATGAAATTAGACGCCGGGCTACAAAATTATACGCACAGTTACCTTTGCACAGAGGTGCCCTGGTTCGGTCTCTTGGTGATTATGATCCCACAAGACGTCGTCGCCGACTATTCCGGGTCCCCCGCATGGCTTGCGGGCATCCGAGGTAACCACGGAGCATTTCCAGCAGCAGCAAAAGCTGAGCTCCCATAATCTACCAAGACTTGTTGGTCTCAAAATTAAACAAAAATTCAGTCAAAATTCATTTCAAACTAAAATAATTCTTTCTACGCCAGAGTGCTAGTGATAGCATTCTATCCTTCTAGAGGAGTCAATAAACTACCTCATATGCCATCCACCATCCTCAAAGAAAAACAGCCATCCTAACCCATCCCGAAAAGAAAATCCTATCTGTGGTTAAACCCTATCCTGGGTGGGCACACAGCAACAATCTTCAGGCTAACACAAGCCTACCAGTGCCTGCGAGCGAGCGAGCGAGATCACATACATATTACTGTTTGAAAATAATTGACTTTCTTATTTAAACTCTTCCAAAAATTTTATCACACTAGCGGTGCACACAAGCGTTGCACCCTAGTTGGTTACCATGAGGAGCTACCGCTACCTCCCTTCTTTTCATTTACCTAAATTTAAACAACCACCCTGCATAACCCCACATATCCTGTCATTAAGTCCGTGTAGGACAGGTACACGAATGACACACATCGTGCTGACCCTCAGTCAGCCGCCAGCTGCTTGATTGATTGATATCACATACATTATAATCTCTCGCTATGGATTCATTATGATGGGATATATTGGTTGTGATTTTATGGAATAAGGGTGAGCAGGCGGACGTTTTTTGACGGACGTTTGCCCTATCCTTTGTGTTGTTACTATTCTCTTTCGTGCATTTATTCATTTACTTATTTAAAGCTGCACACGAGTGGAAGTAAATTGTGAAAATACGCCGCAACACATGCACTATTAAACCAATTATTCGTGTGCTACAAGTGGCCATGTGCAAAGAGAAACAGTGCGAATAAAGTAGTAAACAGTGGTGTTCTAGTTGAACCTAGTTTGTGAGTGAACAGTGTTTGATGCAGTAGAGTACATTAGTGACACGTATTAAGCATAAACCCACCACAAAACAGCGTGGGACGCAACAAGAGGCGTCCCTAAACAACGTTGCTTCCAGCAGCCACTGCGGCTGACAGACACTGACTCCCACCACAAGATGGCGGCGGCCGCAGTGACAATTGCAGCAGTACTATCACCAGCTGGCAGTCTGCCGACTGGCAGCGCACTGATTCCCCGAGGCGGTAGGCCGGCTGGCTGTTCACCCCCTTCGCTGGAGCACTCCAGCAGCGATCCGACTTCCGGCCCACCATTGGCCAACCGCACAGCAGCCACTACCCCAGCCCCGATGGAGCACAGCGCCATGGAGGACGAGGCAGTTGCGCGAAAGTACGCCCAACTGGAAAAGGAGGTAAAAGACATCCTAACAGAAATATCTTACCTCCAGGAAATATTGGAGAACATGGCCCCAGAGTCCCGGGACTATGGAAAAATAGATAGTGATCTGGCATGCTGCTACCAGGAGCACGCAATCAAAAAGCGACCCCTGGTGCAGCTGGGAGAAGGCTGGCAGGCAGCATCGCCCAGAAAGCGACCCCAGCACCGTAATAGCGACTCGGATGCCGAGCTCAAGAAACACAAAACGCAACATCTGCCTCCCAGGTCACTACCAAAAACAGGTACGAGGCGCTGTCCTCATCCGAGGAGGATGACAATCTGGAACGATACACTGCCTTCACTGCCCTTCCGACCACAAAACCATAGGCACCCAAGCACCAACGGCCAACACGGCCAAACACTACTGCAGCAAAACCGCCAATAACCACCCCCATGCCTACACCCATCCCCCCAACATTCGCCTTCACATCAGCCGCAGCCGCGGCTACAAACACAAAACAAACCTCACGGAAACCGCCGCGCATCGTCATTCCTGACGGCAGGCAGGCAACTCCGGGGCTCCCACCCAGTTGGCGCGTACACGCTTCAGAATACGCGCAACTGCCTCAAGCTGTTCCTCAACCGGAAAGAAGACGCCATCCCCACTATGACCAAGCTGAAGAACGCCGGAGTGGAAAACTTCAGCTTCACCCTGCGGAGTGATGAACCTCTCCGCTACATCCTGAAGCGTTTTCCCGAGGACCTCGAAGAGGACCTTATCCGCGAGGACCTAGAGGCGAAGGGCTACACCGGCGTCCTAGTTCGTCAACTGAAATCACGCTGCAAGCCTCTGCCAAACTTCCAAGTTACCCTTGACAGGACCACTCAAACCAGCGACTTCTGCAAGAAAGATAGGTATGCCATATACTTGTCACAGTGGAGGTCCTGAAGACAAATAACAACATTACACAATTCTTCAACTGCCAGCAGCTAGGGCACACATTTAAGATGTGTCACATGACCTCCAGATGTGTCCTCTGCGGTGGCCTTTACCGCTTATCTGACTGCCCAAAGAAGGCAACGCAGGACGTTGTACTCCACTGTGCGAACTGTGGGGAGACGCATCCTGCCAGCTACAGGGGTTGCGAGACGTTCCGCAACGAACGCCACCGCCGCCAACTGGCAGCCATAGCCGGGGCACCCCCAAGTGCACAGCTAGGTCCACGACCCATTGCCAACCCGGCCGTGGTCGGTCAGAGATGGCGTCTCATTTGCAGGCACCATGAGAGGGCAAAGCGCACGCGTGCCGCCACCAACTGGCCCACATCCAACAGCACCCCCTCAGGTGACCTGGGTAGCTTAAAAGAATTGACTCTCTTTAAGGAGCTCAACCTTCAAAAAATTATACCAAAAATGCAACCATTCATCGGCAGCTTTAAAGGCTGCACTAACACTTGGGAGAAATTAGAAACTCTCATATGGCTCCTCTCGGGCATCTTAAGAGTAAATGGCTCAACCAAGGGGAGGCACATTTTTAAGTCGCGCGCTCCTGTGGAATGCCGACGGCATCTGCAGGCAGCAGCATGTATTTGAAAGCTATCTGCGGCTTAATAAAATTGACGTTGCATTTATTTGCGAAACAAAATTAAAGCAGGAGTATATTTTTAAAATCAGGGGTTACCAAATCTTTCGGACCAATAGGATTGGCAGACAGGGAGGGGGAACAGTCATTTTACTAAAAAACAAAGTTGATCATGAGTAGTAGGGGAAGACGGGGACTGGCACAGGAATGCTTGTTTTAAAGACCGTTCAATGCATTGTAAATGGGAGAAAAATTGTTCTAGAAACCTATGACGGATTTTGGAACAGTCGTATCGTTGTTTTTGAAACAGCCTATACGAGAGGAAGGCAGCACAGCGATGCGCAGATGCCTGAAACATTGTTTCAGAATCCCTTGGGTGGATTTTGGAACCGTCGAATCGTTGTTGCTGTTCTTTTCTTGGAGTAGAAAAAAAAAACCTATGCTAGAGTAGGCGGGACGATATGTTTTTTCGGGTCGGAAAGTTTGGAAATGTGAATGAAGAGAACTGTGCTAATCTGTATGAAAATCATTGCAATGCTGGAGTGTGTAAATCGGTTTATGTGGGTAAGGAATGACATAAATATGTTAAAAAATAAGAATTATCATCATCTCTTAGGAAGTCGTATGCATGTGTGTATGATCATGAGAGATGGCAGTTGAAAAGATATGATTCATGTACAATCCTCGCTTTGAAAAAAGAAAAAAAACTAAGATCGCCCTCCCCCCACAAACTGTCGTTCCCCGGTGCAAGAATGAACATGTTCAAATCATTTCCCATTCCATCCAAATTGCTCTTATAGCTTTATGAGCAATACGTGACCGAAAAAAGGTCAACAAAAAGGAGGTCATCAAGTTATACACGTGTACAGAGAACGTCCTCCTCCCCACCATCCCTACCTTGATGCAAGACTGAACATGTTTAAATCGTCTCCTATCCAGCCACGTCTGATGGGTGAAAGTATGATCGAATTGTGTGCACAGTTACTTGTGAGCCGTCAAGATGAACAGTGAAATAATCAAAAGTGCTATCGAGAGCGACAATGCATGCTGGGTGAATCTTGCCGATTACGAGAAGATGAAGCAACACTGTCTGGAAAAGCACGAGGAACATTGTAATGGTGATACGCATAGCATCATCTGCAAGGAACCTTCACAACATGATCAAATGACCACATTCTTTCGTTGTGGAGAATACTGCGATGTGTACCATAAGTTAAAGGGGTAAGTAAGATAATGCAAAAAATATATTTTTGACTGATATTACTATATGAGGTATCAGAACTAAAACAATACAAACTGTGTAATTGCAGAATGTATGAAGGCGAGGATGTGCCACCCTATCAGGATGTGGATCGTTCGAAGCCTGTGCCTGAAAGAACCGTGCAGCCCATGGACGAGAAAGAATGTGTAGAAGAAGAAGAAGAAGAAGAAGAAGAAGAAGAAGAAGAAGAAGAAGAAGAAGAAGAAGAAGAAGAAGAAGAAGAAGAAGAAGAAGAAGAAGAAGAAGAAGAAGAAGAAGAAGAAGAAGAAGAAGAAGAAGAAGGCAGGTTAGTACAAATAAACAAGACAGACATAGTGGCAAAAGAGCAAGCTATGTTTTATTTTTCATTTTTAATCGTCTGTACATATGTCTCCAGGTCCGATAAGAAGCCTGATAAGAAGAGGAGCAAACCGAAGATCGTCAGCAAGAAGAAGGTGAACGACGCTGCTCTGGATAATATTATAGTACTTATCTTCGATGCCATTCCAGAAAAGCCCTTGAAAGATGAATCCAAATAGCGTGTATATGCTTGACAACATCTCCATCAGTGTGAACTGTCATGTGAATGTAGGGCTCCACTACGAACTCCCCACCCTATACATCATAGCAGCTGACGAGACATTCGTATACATAACAAAAGACTGGGTGATAATACTTGAAAATATGTCAGTGATTGAAACATATCTTAGACACGGTAAGCTCCCAAGTGTTTCATACAGTGAAAATATAATATATGGTTATAATATAATATTGCATATGAATAAAATCAGTGAAATAGTTTTGAGAAATACTTGTCTAAACGAAAATATTATAAATCTAGACATAGCTGCAATAGTTGGACTCAAGAGACTAATTCCATACATTGAAAGACATTTATTTCAATTGCATGAAGCTCATAAATCAGGCTGTTCATATGACATTTCAGGTAGGAGTATCAGGAAAAAGGTTAAGGAGATGTATGCTAAAATCAATAAAAAGATCATATAATTGGTAATGTATTTTTTATTGACAGCCAAAGAAAGAAAATAAAACATTTTTCCTATATGATAGATTGAACAACATGAGTTAGAGGTTTGTAAGTGAACAATTTGTCGTGAATAATTAAACAAAAAAATGATGTTTGTGGAGGAAAGTTTGCTGATGCTTGAACTTCTAGTCTGATGTTAACTGCTCCAGTAACTGTCTCCTCAGCTTGGTGAGAGCAGTCAATAGCAAATAGCGGTGCATATTTCAGAAAGTCACTTCTCTTCAAAAGGGGATAAATCTCCTTACCGTAGTAAGAGTATTGAAATTTAGAATACTGATCATATAGAGAAGCAAACTTTGAATTTGCGAAATCCAAATTCATGTCATGATAGGGATAACATTCACTGTTGAGATAAAGTTTCAGGTTTGTGATATTACAATGATCAAAGAGAGAGCTATCTTTAGCGAGATAATTTAATCTGTCGATTTGTGCACCGATTATGACAAATCGAGGTTTCTCAAGCTTTGTTGTTGTTGCAACGTTCCAAGTGAAAGCTTTAGTCTGTGGTAGTGCAGGTTGAGTATGAAGGTCCATCGTTCGAAAGGCCACGTGTAGAGGCTGATCCGACTTGACGAGTTTAAGTTTCTCCACTCTCTCGGCATCGGAAAGTCGCAGTACTGGCATCCTCCATTCGATCCTGGTTAGTTTAATAACAGTTGGTTCATTGCCCACTATACAATTATTAGAATTTTTCGATCTAATGAGAACAAGTTCAAACTTGCTATTAAGTATGACTTCCCTGTGATCATCGGCAAAACCCAAAAGCATCGAAAGAGGAACGATAGCGTTGAAGATACCATTCGATGCGTTCACGATGTCAACATCGTCTCCAGGATGGGTCCATCCTGCGTTCTGCAAACGATTGGAATCCAGAATGTTGAGAGCTGCATAGTTGCGCATGGTTGAAGAAATGCCAGGATTTCTAGTTCTATCAATAGTAGTACCATTCATATCCAATCGAATTTCATCAAACAGAAACGCCATGGCATTGTTGCTCAGCTTTGCAGAAGAGGGTCCTCCTTCAGGCTTAGCAAGAGTTCCCTCTATGTACAAATAACTTCTGCTAGGAAGCGTGTACAAATCTTCAGCTTGGCAAGGTATTCTAATTTCATCATTCGCTTCAAGGGCTGATGTGTTGTAAGGTAAGAATATGTGTTCCTCCTCTTTACTAATCTTATCGTCAAATGCTGGAACTCCCGTCACATCTTTAACATCCATTACAGAACCTTGAAGCCTAACCTCTCGAGGAACTTCCGATTAGATGATGTTAGCAGTTTGCGTGCTGAAGAGCAAGTAGGCTTCATCCTCGAGATAAGCTTCTTATTATAGCAAGATCTCTTAAAATTTAGTCCCATTCCGTCTTATGTGTAGTCTCACGGTAATAGTCTCGTTTCTAAAGTCGAGGGTATCACCGTTCTGATCTACCACTCGAATGTTGAGATGATCAATGAGATTTGTATCAATGATTGGTAGATATATAGGATTGGATGGTTCCTGCGAGATGTGGTAGCCTGGGGGGACAGATGGGAAGAATTCGTAAAGAGAGTGGCCGCTTTTGCCATCGATGAAGGAACCGCTTGCAAGGCTACACTCGATGCGTATTATGCTAACCTTAAAGATGTTCACCAGTTCATCAGACTCTGTCAGAATATGAGGCTCCACCATTCGTCCCCCGGTGAAACCGAGAATAGAACCGATCGATTTCTCTTGAGTAAAATCGATAGCGTAAGGGCATCGAATCTCTGCTTTCATAGTGTTATTGTTGGGGCGTAGAATGAAGTCATCGCCGACCTCCAGCCTTTCCTTGAGTAAACTGTTTATATCATCCAGTTCGTACGTACCAGGCGGAATCACTATGGTCTCCAGCCTTCCATCGCGAACAAAATGAAAACGGTTATTACTCTGATCAATATTTGGTATCGAGTAAAATGTCTCAAAATTCAAAAGAGCAATCTCATAAACACCATCAGGATCTAGATGGAGTGGCGGATTTAGAAAAGTAGAGAGGCTGGAATCAGAACCGCTCACAGTGATAGTATAACTCATTTTGACCATGCAAACACTGTAGCTAAAGCGTTTTATGAGAGAAACTGCAAGCACAAGTGACCACAAATTACAGAATCGAAATCTTGATACCTTTGTCTGTTATACATGATTCTGACTCCTGAGAGATATGACTCAATCTCCGCCGGAGGCTTCAGATTGCCGAAACTATCAAAATAAAATGCTAAATTTCCATCCTTGCGTATGGCAACCCAGTGAGTTCCCGGATTATACGAAGTGTCCAAGTTAATGACAATCCTCTCTGTATGTCTAGGTATAGCAGGTAGTTTATCCAGCATGTACACGCCTCTAAAGTTGGGAATACGTAGACGTTTAGCATAGGCTTCAATCTCTGCTCCGCTTAACGCTTTTTCCGGGATATGTACAGGCCTCGCCCCGAGTTTTTTGGACGCAAATAGAGTCCTTTACCCATCCTCTTCTTCTTCTTCAGTTGCCTGCGTCCGTGCTTAAGACCTCTACCCTTTGCTGAAGCCTCCATCTGCTGATGGTGACGAATCATCTCGTTCAGCTGCTTATCTGCAGCGCGTTTCTTATTCACAGATGTAGCGATCTGAGCAGCACCCCCGGCCAGGCTACCCGCTGCACCCAAGGCAGCCAGCAGTGGGATTAAGGGTAAAAACCCTCCCCTAGCGGCTGGCGGCAGTGTCCTCTTTTGACGCTTACGCAAACCTGCACCTAAGGCTAGCTTTCCCTTCATGATGGCGGTTACAAATCGAGCAGCAAGCTTTTCGCCCAAAGAAGCGTCAGCGGAATGTGCGCGCTTCCAAGCTTTCTCTATAAGAACCTTATCAGCCGAATGTCTCGAACCGGTGTCCCGATGTGTAGCGTAGGCCAAGTCGTGCTCGCGGCAGGCGGTGTCCAGTCCTTTAAGGGGTTCGACGCCTTGTTGTAAACGCTTTTGTAGTTTTGTTCCAGGACCGCAGAATCTGTACCCTGGCAAATGAGCCTCAAAAGGAAGAGAGTTAATTAATGAATTAATTATTCCAGAACCTTTTTTGCTAGACTTCCGAACTCGTCCAGAGTTCATCGTATACTATGAAATAAAAATCAAAAGATATGGCTTATAACCTTAGTTGCAAGATGGAAGTAGTGAAGCAAAAGTGTTCGCTGCCTATACAAGTCCTGGATTTTGACGATGACATCCGCGTCGGAAGACATGGATCTCTCTTCCCGAGCAACGTCAGAGCTCTCATACTGGGAAGCTCCAATGCCGGGAAGACGAACGTACTACTCAATCTGTTAATCCACGAGAATGGTCTAAGGTTTGAAAATCTCTACATTTACTCGAAATCGTTACATCAATCGAAATATCAATATCTGCTCAAAGTACTGAAAACCATATCCGATATAGGAGTATATACTTTTGAAGACGGCGAAAAAGTGCTCCCGACCTCTGACGCTAAGGAAAATTCGATGATGTCATCAATGAGAAACAGGGTAAGATAGCATCGTATTACAGCATGGGTAGACATCGTAACGTCGATGCAGTATACCTGGCACAGTCATATGCAAAAGTACCCAAACACTTAATTAGGGATAATGCAAATATGATAGTACTCTTCAGACAGGACAATCTCAACTTAAAGCATATATATGATGATTACGTAAATACTGATATGAATTATACAGAATTTAAAGAGCTGTGTAAGCAAGTGTGGGAGAGTAATCAGGGATCGAACACGAGACCTTTCGTTGTTATAGTACCTGAATTTCCTTTGGATGAAGGACGATACCGACACGGTTTTGATGTCTTTATCAGAGTGAATAAATAAGCAGCATCATTCATTCCAGCTATGAGTATCGATAGATTCGGATCTAGGAGAATCATACCCTCTAGGGGTGTGCTTAACCGCTATATCGTAAGTCGAGATGGCTCGGGAAACTATCAGTTCAGTAAGAAACGATTGTGCAACATCCAGGATCCTGAAGAAGCCGCTGATGCAACGACTAAACACTATGTGGATACGCTTACGGCTATCATTGAAACTCGGATGCAAACTTTCGCCGAAAAGACTTCATATCAGCACATGGGTGACTTTGAAGCTATGCTTAGGAACCATGTGCAAACCTCACTCGATGCACAATATGAAAACCTAATGCAATTTCTAAGTAAATATGCATTCAAACGTGATGCCGAAAACAATGTTATTCTGGACACGATAAGAATGAAGGTACTACTGCCTCCAATTGACGACGACGATGTTCCAAATAAAAAATACATGCTAGATTATATACATGCAAGAACGCCCATTCAGGATTCGAACGCTAATGTTTCTTTTCAAAAGAAACGAATCAGGGAGGTAGCCGATCCTGTGGACGATAGCGACGCAGCAACCAAAAAATTTGTTAAACAATTTGTTGTAAAGAAACAAAATGAATCACAGCCTGCATTAAACAGAGCTCTATCTTCCATGGCTAATGATATTGCTTCGGCAGTAACAAAAATATCGAGTCTCTAGTAAATCGTCAGTCCTCCCTGGATAAATACATAACCTCGACAATGGATAGTGTCAGTGTGCTTAAATCGCAAGTGAATGTTATAAATGCTATTTTAGACCAAATGAGGGGACAGCTCATTATTAAACTGCAAACGAAACCATACAGAGGAAGTTCGCAAAGATACACCTTAACATCAGGACTTGAATACTACAAGTCTTCTGTAAATGGAGAGGTGATCGACTGCAGTATGATATCTCCACCCCATCCCTATACGAGATCAGATACGATATTTTCAATAAACGATGAAATTATTGAAAGTTATCCAGCACCCATTCAGATAGGTGATAAATTAACCTTCACCGCTCCACCCAATCGTGCAAAAGATGGGCATATTCTAAGTATTGAGCTGAAAATTTCCTATAAATTGACATCACATATTTAAATATTCATTCAATATAAAGATGGATGCTGAAGGTATCAGACTCAAACAATCCATCGCCCGACACAGTAAGGCAATAAGGGAAAAGTTACGTTCCCTAAAGGGTCTCAAGTTCGAAACTCAGCGTATAATGTCCGAGGTGCTACAGCCTGTAACCGATCCTCTAAATAACATAATCAAGAATCAGGAGAAGCAAAATCCTAAAGAAGAAGAAGAAGAAGAAGATGATGATGCTGCTGATTATGACGATGACGATCTCTCAAAGTATTTGCAGAAGGTTCGTACAGCTAGCGCCAGCGATATGGATGCCACCTATGGTGTACGCTACGAAGATGGTGATTATAAGTTAGGTAATAAAAGAATTATATTTGTAGACGACACTATTCAAATAGGAGAAGAGACCTATAAGGCTAGCCCTGGGCTGTACGAGTTGTTATTCAAGCGAGTACCTCGAAGTTCAGCGTATACTGAAGATGATCTGGATACATATTCAGAGATTTTGAAAAAAACTCTAGTTCACAGACAGGGATACAACAGAAGCGGTCGACTGAGATCGAGCAAGGGATATAAATATAAAAATATAATACGAGGTCTAATTGCTAGTAGGACTGGATCGGGTCTCAAATGGAAGGAACACGTGCCCGATAGGGGTCTGGATTATGTGTACTGGTCTGACCCTAACATTCTGGTCAATAGACTCAAATTACTTATCGCATCGCAGCAGGCTGGAAATTTAAATCATTCATCTGAAATTCAAGAGATCGTCACGGAATTGAAAACCACAAAAGTAATAGCATGATCAGACGAAACATCGCTGGCGAGTTACATTCCCCTGCCAGACGGAGGTTCCTTCGCAGAAAAATAATTAGTAAAGGTCTTAATGACTTATTGCAAATAGATCTTATAGAAATGATTCCATATGCAAAAGAAAATAGGAACTATAAGTACATTCTTATTGCCATTAATTTTTATTCAAAAATGGCTTATGCAAGACCTCTGAAGGACAAGAGTGGGATTAATGTTACAAAAGCAATGAGTAATATATTAGCTCAATTGGATTCGGCACCAAAGAATATCCAATCGGATAATGGCAAAGAATTTTACAATAGACACTTCAGGCAATTAATGGCTAAACATAGAATTAATCATTATAGTACATTCAGTGTCATAAAGGCTGCTGCTGTCGAGCGTTTAATACGAACACTTAAAGGTATGATGCATAGAGAATTTTCGGCTAGAGGTTCTCATAAATGGCTTGATCTCCTACCGGGAATCATAAATACCTACAACAATACCTACCATTCGACGATCAGAATGCGACCTGTCGACGTCAGCAACAATGATCTGCTCCTCACCGTGTATCGTCGTGACAATTTCGGTAAAGAGAAGCGGAATGCCAAGAAATTCAACATCGGAGATTATGTCAGAATATCTAGACATAAGGGCTTACTGGAGAAAGGGTACACACCCAATTGGAGCACTGAAATATTTCGTATTATTAGGATAAGGAATACAATTCCGGTTACTTATGTTCTTCAGGACAGTGATGGAGTGGAAATACAGGGAGGAGTTTATGGTCATGAATTATTAAAAACTCAGTACCCTGATACCTATCTGATTGAAAAAGTCGTGCGCCGACGTGGGAATAAGTTACTTGTTAAGTGGTTAGGTTTTCCTAAAGCTGAGTGGATAGAACACGATGCTGTAGTGTAGCTGCAATAAAAAAAAAGCTGTGAAAAAATGAAGGATTTCGGGATGTGTTTGTATATTTGATCTTTGGGATGAAATAAAAAGAAACGTTATTCAAATAAACCTCAGTTTTATTATTTTTGTTACCCCCCCCCCCCACATTCCCAACCATCATGTTATTTTTATCCATATTCCCATCCACCATCAATCACATCGTGAAATATTAATTACAATCACCATGTATTGCTATACATCCCACAGCCACATAAAAACATTAATCTAAAGTTTATACTGTTACAAGATATAATGTATACAAACGAAAGTACTTATAAATGTTTATTTTACTATGGGAACACGGCTTCTCAGTGTTCAAAACTGTTTCACTTTTAGCACGGCATCAAATCTTTGCATCAATGGCATCAAATTTTATCCATATTCCCATCCCACATCAATCACATCGTGAAATATTAATTACAATCATCATGTATTGCTATACATCCCACAGCCACATAAAAACATTAATCTAAAGTTTATACTGTTACAAGATATAATGTATATAAACGAAAGTACTTATAAATGTTTTTTTGAGTATAAAATTCTGACATGTAAGAGCCCATATTAGGCAGAGACTTTTAACTATGGGAACACGGCTTCTCAGTGTTCAAAACTGTTTCACTTTTAGCATGGCATCAAATCTTGAAAACATAACTATGACATGCAGCATCCATGCGTTAAATGTGAAAAGAACAGAGAAAATATTTCTTTCTCTCTTTCTTTATTTTAAATCCACCCTCCCCTCTAGCATCTTTTGTTTGATGCATAAAAAGCTACACTTATTTAAGTTTTTTTTACAAAAAATTCAATTTTTCACTGAATGTGCACAATTTTTTTTTACAAATTCACACAGGCACACACATACAGGTACATTACAATATCTCAGTCATGAGCAGATGAAAAAAGGATTTTAATAAAGTTAAATGAAATTGTTTAAGCATGTAACACACATTTATTCCCCTGACTATGTCAGCATCTTTCACTTAAGAGTAAATATTTCCCTCTCTCCCCTCAACATGACAATGTATATTTAAGCTGCACAAAAATTTCAATGGTTATAAACATTTTTTTCAAAAATAATCTCCCTTTTAATTTCAATGGTTATAAACATTTTTTCAAAAATAATCCCCCTTTTTTTACATTAAATATCTTGTTTCTTTATTTATTTTTTTAACTTAATACTCTCAGTCATGCTCAGAGGAAAAGGTATTTGTGTCAATTGAATAATGATTCCAAGCTAAAGTTGAATGAGATTGTTTGAGCATATAACACTTCGTGTCTAAGCCTCTCAGAGCCACTTTATTCATTTCTACCGTGTGAACGTCATGTTTATAACTCCTGAAAGACACTTGTTTAGAGAAATGTGTTGCATTCATGTCGTGCAGGCATGACAAATAATCTTCAAATGTGATTGAGCGCATTCCCATTTTTGAAATTCCTTTTGATTTTTTAACAAGCTGACCGTCATAACGAAAAGCATATAATTTTGATCGTAACCCTGCATATTCAATTACTCTACCGGAGAGTTCATCCTTAAAAAGTCCGGGCACTTTTTTGTTTACCAAAGGTATTGCATATACGTTATCAGACGGGTAATTTGATGTATCAAAATACTGTATGTGGGTTTTGATAAATTCATAGATATCAGTACTTGTTTCAAAAAGAAATGCATCTGTGTCCATATAATTCAAAGTTAAATCATTTAAGTTCTTTTTCAGAACGTTATAATAAAAGTCATACATGATAAATTTGGATAAGTCAAGAATCGCCTGACCGATGTATATAGGCTTACACATATGAATTTCCTCTCTTAATAACTCGATTCCGACAAGATTTTCATCAAAAATTATATAACGTTGAAATGTTTGGCGCGATATGAGCTTTCTCGCCTGTTTCCAGCTCGTAACGAGCTTGAAGTCCTTATAAGAACGGACATTCTCCATAAATTTCCCATAAACACAATTGCTCATTTTTTTCCATAGATTCTGACCAAATTTAGACTTTTCCTCGGCTCGTTTTTTAGCATTTAGATCAATATACTTTTTCAACCAATGTGATTGCTTATAAGCTACCGCTCTATGTATGCATTTCAATTTCAAACCCAACTGTATGCACTGTTGCAGATTGCGGTAATGTATAATGTATTTCTCTTTATCTGACAGTGTAGCTAGCAACTTTTTATGTTTATCATTGGGAGGAATCTCACTCCTCGGACATAGTGGTAGATCGTTATGTGCATCGTGAATTTCTTTAGGATATTCCAGATCGACCTCTAATACATATCCTATTTCAGCGTCTTCCGGTATTTTTAAGAAATCGATCTCGTTAATTTCTACCTCTCGTATAAATTTAGACATAACGCTCTGAATTGTTGAAAAATGTCTGCGAGCAATAACGTGTCAGTTTTAAGATATAAATCACTATATTCTCCTAAAGTTTGGATATTGAATGTTCTACATACTGTTTGAGCGTGCAAGTAATCTTCATGACTTATGTCGTCAAAGAATATTTCATCCGGTAATGCATTTTCATCCAATTTCTCTATACAATCTAGATAAGTGTATGGAAAAATACCCTTCCGCGGCATCAACTCTCGATGTATAGGATTTTTGTATTCTTCATTAATAATTTTAAAGTTCTCGGGGTTTAGCATGTCAGCTAAGGTGCTCAATTTATCATCTAAGAATCTATAACTGTCAAGAAATCTGAAATATATGGTTTTCCCACCTGAGGTATATCTCTTACTGAACGAAAGATAGTTCTCAGATGTCTGCGAGATGCATGTTATAGGCTCTTGATCGTAAGCTAGATTTTTTACAAGAAAATGAGCATCATAATTTGATAGACAATGGAAAATAATTGGAATGAAGTTTGGTAGTTTTCTGTTCAAGTTACAAGAATTGTGAGCTGTCCCTAAATATTTACCCGAAATGTGACAGTGATCTCTGACTTTTGTCACATTAGTCTCAAAGTCATGTTTACATAGGTAACACTGATTTGCATTTTGAAAATTGGTTTCATCCTCATCGGACATATTCAGTTCTTTTTTATGTGAATATACCTCCATGACATCATCGGCAATTACAGTAAGTTCCTTGAAAAAATCTTGAATCGCATTGGGGCCTCTAAAAATTTTGAATTTTGATAAGGAATCATCATACTCGCATACTAATTTTTAGCGATATTGAAATCGCTTCATGTCTCTGCACCGTTCTTGTCCAACTGCTGTCATCAGATGGCTGACATGAGTGAACCTTTTTAAGTATTGATTCGATATCAGCGTAAATGACGAATGGAACCGCTGTACACTTGGAATATGCATTGAATTCAATTTTGTCATTTACACCTATTTCAGGCATAGTTAAAACTTGAGATTTCTCGCATTTAAGTTTATGTTTGGCTAAATTTGTCTCATTTGAAAAATTCCTCAAACAGCTTTCACATATACACATTTTCTGTTTGCTTTTATTTATCTGTTTAGACAACAGTCGGGATATATCATTTATTAAACAATAGTGTGATTTGCTATCATTGCCTATTCTTAACAGGTTTACATGATGTTTTTTTATTTCTCTGGTATGATAGAGCAAAGTTATTGAATGGTCGTCTAGGCCGTATACTGTAATAGATATATTTTGATTCTGCTTTTCGAATTTTTCAATATCATCAAGAGATACAGGAAATGTTATTCCACTGAAATCAAATTCTTTAAACATGTTATACTTAGAGTAAGATCTAACTCTATGTTTATTAGTCTTTGCAGGATATTTAGATGCAAGCAGACAATAGCCGAAACATTTGTTATCTTCATTTTTTATATTAGTTACCGCCTTTTTGTTCTTTATGTATTCCGGAAGCTTTGTATAACATCCTGCATTTAAAGGATCATATTGACAGGCATTTAGCACTAACGAGCTTATCTGATATAGAGATTTGGAACTACTTTTTGAGTCGAATGTATCGATACTTGAAAGAATAGATTCTTTAAGTTTACTC
Source organism: Mantis religiosa (assembly GCA_030765055.1). Taxonomy (NCBI): domain Eukaryota; kingdom Metazoa; phylum Arthropoda; class Insecta; order Mantodea; family Mantidae; genus Mantis; species Mantis religiosa. Next base: position 179,569,789 of record CM060949.1, on the reverse strand, counting down.
TCATACCATTCAGTAATATCTGTACTCTTTAATATAGCTTCCATTTTGCTATGAAAATTAAATGATTCAATTTTTTCATCATCAGGAGTCTGTATTATATACTGGCATACTAACGTACCACAAAATTTTATTCCCGAAGTGTATCGTGTCAGATTATTCCTAATTTCATTGGTAACTAGAGCCTTACATTCATTCAAAAATAACTCGGGATCTATCATATTCAATGTATTGTTTATCTGACTTGTGTAAATGCGATTTTTAAATGCTGATTCTATAATGTTACATGTCAAATCCTTTTTTCTCTGCTCACTCACCGATTCCATTTTAGATATCTTTGCAGAGGTCCCATCGGTTTCCAAGGATTTTCTCTTCGTTCCAGACATAACAGGAGCCTGCGTAACACTGTCTGAAATAATACAAATCTTATTAGTATATTCCGACACTACTAGCCGCTATAATCTGAAAAGAAAAGCGTGTTACGCATTAACATGTCTTTTTATTTTTAAGCTGGAATATATATGATATGCATGCATTATGACTTTTTCTAAACACATTTATTATCCTGCCTATTAGGTAAAGAGAAGCGAATTATGCAGTAACATGTCTTGTTTCTTATGCTGAAATATATAAGGTATGCATGCATTATAACTTTTTAATAATTTTTTATGGTAAAATAAATTTGTAAAGTTAAAATTATACTTCACATATTATATACGGTGTATGTTTTATCAATGCATATAAGAAAACAATCTAATGTTTTTAACAACAATAACATCAACAACAATAATAATAAACAGAAATAATAGTAATGATAATAATATAAATAATAACCAATATTAATAATAAATCTCAATAGAAAAGTTTTTTACGATTGTGCTCATTACAGACATCAAAAATTTTTAAACATGTTTATATGTAATGTTGATTATGACTTCTATTTTCTAACTGTATGTGTTTTTAAGTACAAAATTATTGTTTTTTATATACTATGTATTGAGATGATTTATATAAGACTGAATGAAAGCAAGATACTTTTATTTTTTTAAAAAGTAATAATGTGAAAAAGATAACGTTATTTAAAAAAAAAAAACAATAAATAAGTAGATTTATAATTTATGTCTTACCTTGACGGTCTGATGGTATTGCTGTGACGCTGTGTGAAACTCCTCCGTCTGACTTTACTAAGATGCCTGAAATAATAAAATGCATTATTAGAAATTTTGAACAATGGTTTTTACAGGTGTTGTATATAAAACTGCTTCTTTTCATAACACATACCTTTGCTTGTAAAAAAGTAATCCTGTGCCTCTTGTATCCCGTGGATAGGGCCTCTTGCCCCATATAGACCAATTGAACACCTCCCTCATTTATTGTCTTCTTCTGAACATCAGTCATATTCTTAAAGCGTTCCGGTAGAAATATTTGGAATTCGTCTAGCTCTAAGACGATCCTGTCTCCATATTTGGTCGCTACTGTTTTCAGTGACTTGATTTGAAATGGCGTATTTTGATCCACTTCCCTCAGCTTTCTTGTTGGAAGAATCTTACATCCTCCCGCCAATTCATTTAATTCTTGCATGAGTTGATCTGTAACATAACGATTTAAAACAAACTCTTTTAGTCTAGAATATATATATATATATATATATATATATATATATATATATATATATATATATATATATATATATATATATATATATATGTACAGTCCAATTTACAGATATTAAGAACATATTTTTGAAGACTTCGAATACTGATATATGTGGTTAAACATGTTTCACGTTCAATGATTGACAAAAAATAATTGAAAGTGTTCCATTTATATAGATCAAACTCAGTTGGTAATTTCGATCATAATTGAAACGTTTAAACTTACAAAAAACGAGATAAAGAATTTCAATTATTAACACTTTTTTCACGAAACACATGCATGAATAAGCTAATATAGAAGGGAAACAGAACGTATATGTTTTTGAAAAAAGCAAGCTATTATAATATTGAAAAAAGATGATATACATACAAAATGATTATACTTCTCAAACACATAACATATTCAAGTACTTACCAGCCATTGCTCGTTCCTTCCGTGTATATCTGCGGTCACAGTTGAATTAGATGTTTCATTTCAGTCGAGGCTTCTTTTATATTATCAAGAACATGAAGACACACACGCAGATCAGATTTACAGGATTTAACAAGTTAAATCCCCCCACTACCTACGGAACTAGCCTTGACACACTTGAAACTACTCCGCCCATAGTTTAAGAGTCTCTACCTAATATTGCTCTTACATTTCAAAATTTGATACTAAAGTCTAAAGTACTAAGACCAGCGTCTTTATACTCAAAAGTCTTTTCCATATGGAGGCGGGAACTTCCACCCCACCATACAGAAAAACTTTCTCTATGCGCACGCATATCTATTTCTATTGGATAATTCTTTTTTGTACTTATACACATTACCTTCTTCAAGGTACTTCAGCTAGATTGCAGGGGGGGGCAACTCGCTTTAACTGTAAATCTACTTTTTTATAATTGTTTTTAAATGCGGTTCGAAATAGTGGACCCCATTCTCTAAAAAATGCAACGCCTTAATAATTTCCTCATTCCATCGTATAGATAGGAGGATACGCCCTCTATAATGTTCTTCCTTACAGCCGAAAGTTAATTATATACATGAGATTCAAGAGGATACGCCTACAAACTTTCTCAGGAAGAACCATGTCCGGAGGGAGGTCAACTCGCCTTAACTTGAAATGTACCCTTTTTTCTGTTGTTTTTTTTAAACATGACTCGAAAGAGTGGACACATTCTCAGCCCATCGTTAGGATCGAGAGATCCGCCTTCCATAAATGTTTCTCCTTACATCCGAAAGTTAATTATATACATGATATTTTAGAGGATAACCATGCCCCGTCCTCGACAGAAAGTTATAAGTCATCGATATTTATCATCCTGCTAGCCTTTTTCTCACCGTACAACTTAACATGTATACAAGATAGATAAGAGGAGCTTCATTTAACACTCTGGACATGTCCAGAGAGAAAATGTACTTGACCTCAAAACGAAAGTATACACACACCTGCTCATCCTTCGTATAAATGTAAAAGACATGACATACAATAATAACCATTAGCATTAATTTCCTATAACATTGGGGCGTATCCTGCTCACACACGTACACAACGGTTCACTAAGACCCCTTTTCCACCGCGCAACATCACTTCCGCCTAACTCAAAGCATAGGGTGTTTCAAAAACAACGATACGACTGTTCCAAAATCCGTCATAGGTTTCTAGAACAATTTTTCTCCCATTTACAATGCATTGAACGGTCTTTAAAACAAGCATTCCTGTGCCAGTCCCCGTCTTCCCCTACTACTATCATGCTTCTGTTACGCTGCCACCATTGACAGCGTTAGATTGTATGGCTCTTAAAACAGTGTAAATAGCAAAACGGTGATGCTGGTAGCCCTATATCGGCCTCCCAACTCCCCCGACTTTAGACGCGACCTAGAACAAATCCTCGCTTTGGAGGAGCACGTTATTATGGCAGGAGATTTCAACGCTCGACACCCCTGGTGGTTTTCACGTCGAGCAAACGCGGCTGAAAATCTTCTAGTAGACCTTATAGCAGAAAATGACGACCTCGAGGTGTATTTCCCCCACGAACCCACCTTTTGGCACAAGCAAGGGCACTTCGACCCTGAAATTTTGGACTTCGTAATTGCTAAAAATGCGACATTACCAAACAACTTCACTGTGTATCACAGCCTGGACTCCGGCCATCTTCCAGTGCATTTCGATATCTGTGGCGCCATCACGGCCGGTGTGACCGGCCCTCTGAAGCGCGCAGAAACTGACTGGGACAAATTTACATTCGAAATGCACAGGATGGCGTAACCTGGGCTGTCATACTACAGCGAGGCGGACATCGACGTCACCATTGAAAACTACACCGCCTCGCTGCACACGGCTAAAAGAAATTCCACCAGCTATACCACAAGCCCAACCAGTTTTTGCACGTACCCTGAGGTGGAGCAGCTCATTGCCAGGAGGCGGCGCTTGACGAGACTTTGGCGGCTTACCCGCCAGCCTGAGTATAAAGTGCTAGCAAAATGGCTACGCAAAATCATTCGACAACAAATTAAAATTAACAAAATTAAACAGTGGAAGCAGAAAATGTTAAACACCACACATTCGGACCATTCTTGGTGGAAATTATTAAGGGCATTTCAAGTCTCCTCGAGCACCAACTCGGGCACTGAGGCGCTGCACATCCGCCTCGGCCTGCACTTCTCCGAGGAGAAAGCCGAGGTTTTTGCAGACTGTCTGGCAGAAAAATTCACGGAGAACCCTGCGACGAACCCCGAGTTAGAACGGGAAGTCCAGACAGGGGTACAAAACTGGGTGGCACAGAGGCATGAGCAACATTTGCCCTTCACAACACCTCAGGAGGTCTACAAGCCTGCCCGGACAGAGTGACTAATGAGGAATTTAAGCATCTCCCGAGAAAAGCTCAAGTGCAACTTACAAAAATGTTCAATGCTTGTTTGCAGCAAAATTATTTCCCTGACACTTGGAAACGAGCCAAAATAATAATGCTGCCGAAGCATGGGAAAAGCACCACGCAGCCTCAGAATTAGCGTCCCATTAGTCTCCTGTCTACTATTGGTAAATTGCTCGAGAAAATAATTCTCTTTCGACTCTAAAATCAAATTTCGTCGATTGACATTTCTAAGTCGCAATTTGGCTTTAGGAAAGGATACTCAACAGAACTCCAACTCTTAAGATTAGCAGATGACGTCACCGAGCAATTTAACAATGGTGCTTCAAATTTGGCACTATTTTTGGACGTAGAAGCCGCATTTCATCGGTGCTGGCACAACGGCCTGATTTACAAACTGCACCGAGAGTTTCTCGGCCTCCAAAATTCTCTAGCATTGCTGCATAATTTCTTAGAAAATCGGCGCTTCTACGTCCAAGTGGATCGTTCCTCCGCAAAGGAGAGAGTGTTGCAGGCTGGCGTATTACAGAGGGCCATTATGTCTCCCTTCCTGTACATACTGTTCACCAACGACTTTCCCGTGGACGCCAGATGCAAAGTTGCAATGTATGCTGACGACACTGCAATATACAACCATCATAAAAATCCTCGTTATGGACTTTTAGAGATGCAGCGGTATATTGACCACTTCCTTTCATGTCTTCATGACTGGAAAATAAAAATTAATGCGAACAAATGCCAGCTTATACATTTTACAAAGCGGCGCCCTTTGGCAATGGACCTAACGGTCGATGGTCAAGTATTGCACTGCCGTAAGCAGGTCAAGTACCTCGGCCTGACTTTGACACGCACGATGCAGTGGACTACCCACCTAAAAGATAACGCCAACAAAGGGCGGCAGCGATTAAAGATGTGCGCCCCCATATTTAGGAGCAAACAGCTAAAGCTGTGCTCTAAGATTGTGCTCTACAAATCTTTTATTTTATCCGTGGTCCTGTACGCCTGGGTGGTCCGGGCCAACACCTCCAAAACCGCCCTAAAATACCTCCAAACCTTACAAAACCTCTCCTTACGTAAAATCCTATCTGTCCCCATCCGCACGATTACTGCCAGCCTTCGTCAAGGAACCCATATCCCCTACATCCCCGAGACCGTTACAAAACGAGCCTGTTCCATCTGGGCGCGCATACGGCAACATAGCAATCCAAAAATTAACAACATTGGGAAAGTTGAACCAAAACACCGTAAGCATGCACGCATAAAAGTATTCTAATGCCACCGTTACGCCACAATGCGCGCCCAAGTCCTTCCGGCCCAGAACTTTCCCCATATGTAGAGGCCGCCGTCACAGCAGCCCAGGAGGCAGCAGCACGCTGTTGCACGGAGCAGTGTAAATAGTGAAGTTTGTGTGCATGTGTGCGTGACTGACTGGGACGTGTAAATAAAAGTGCAAAATAAGTGCTTGTAAATATTGTACATAACAAGAAAAGGACACTGAAAGACACTAACTTAATAAAACTGTTCTCGGTGGGCTAAGAAAGGTCATCGTATGGGTTTTATATATACCCACGTAAACAATATGCATTTAATCCCTAACTATAACCTCAATGAAAATTTTAGCCTGTAAGCCGGGCCCCTTTGTACTGGCACCAGGCCATGAAACTCAAAATAAGAACCTGAAACATACATTATAAAGAATCTTCGGATCTGTCATGGATAGTTATTCAATAACTAGAACAAAAGAACAAAGGAAAGCATATAGTAAAGCGCACTGCAAAGAGGAACATATACGCAGAACACTATCTTCATCAGTTCTCCACATCCTCTCCACCACACTTCCTTCCATCTCTAAAGGAACGACCAACTGAACAGGTCGGCTGATTGGTCTCCTTGATCAACGCCCTCTGCCACGTGTGCCTCGGTTGTACGTTTTCTTTCAGTAAGGTACAGGATTTGACTGAGCTCTGTTAGCTCCTTGTTAGTTGCCTGACAGGTTCTTGCATTGTCAGAATATATGGTGTGGGAAATTCCTGGTCTACCAGAGAAGCGTCTAAAGGCCATGATAAATTTATCTGTGTTAATGTCTGTTATAAGCTCGAGGTGTAGAGCTCTTGTAGTTGCAGAATAAACAACACGATATATGATATCTGCAACTGACTTCCCACCTTCAGATCCAGGGGGCCTGCGAAGTCCATAGCCGTGATGGCGAACGGTTTAGTAATTTGCACACGATCCAGTAGTAAGGGAGCCCCAATTTCACTTCCGCAACGATTCTTTGCCATCTTGCATGGCAGACATATGTGAAGGATTTTCTTGGTAGCTTGCCGAGCATTTAATATCCATTATTCTGTTCGCAGTTCGGAAGGATAATTCTTACTCATGGGTGCTGTAGCCGGATATTCTTCAGTGCTTCACAGTTATTCGTCATCTTTTCCAGCGATGGACTTATCTGTTTAAGTAAGCTTGTCAGTTCATAACATGTAGTTATGGCTCCATTTTCTTCATCACAACTGTGCGTGAAATCATCCAAGATTTATGAAGCTTTTGAATCTTGTAGTCAGCTCACGGAGGGTAGCCGATACAAGAAAAGGGCTGCAAATGAGGCCAAATGGCAAGCGTGTGAATCTATAGGTCACGATATCCTCTATTGTCCGTAAATGTCCATTGCCACCTTCTACACTGAACCAGACTTTAGGTCCCTGTCACTCTCACCTAGAAGGAGTTGCAAGAATTCAAGAGCCCATCAGCGACTAATGTCTGCTAGCACTGATAATATTTCAGCTAATAGGTTAGGCCCTGGTTCCAGCGCTTCGTTAAGGGATGGCGTATTCTTCTGATGGGAGGAGGCGTAGAGTACGTAATACCTTTCCTTCTTGACTGCATGATGAGGTAAGTAAAATACATAATTAGTTGATTCTACCATAAGTACTGTTTCAGAATAATGTATTTATCGAAAATCGAGATTGCACTTAAGCTTTCTCTGCAAGGAACTGAAGCGGTTTTCTGCGTTGGTGCGATTTGAGTGTAAGACTACATCTTTCCTTTCTGGATAGACGCACTACTCTTGGACTATCTTCCATCCGAAAGTGTCGTGAAATTCCTTCAATATTGCAGCGTCTTTGACTGTTAGTGCTCGTACCTGATAGTCTCAAATCCCAAGAGTCTCTAAATCCCAAAATTGTCGCATATCTTTGTCCAGAGGAATCAGCTTATCAATGTCGGGGATGTGATTTACAGAAACATGATTGACAAATGTGACAGATTTGTTTCCAGTAAGTAACTTGATCAGACTTGTATCCAGCCCAATCTTGTGTGTCTGAGAGGCGTATCACCTGACCATCTTCAACTATCTTCCAATACTGATCGCCGCCTTTCAACATTTCAATTGGTAGGTCAGGTTCATCGTCTGCAGGGTCTCAACTTAAAGTTGCACATAAGAATAACTGAACGTCAATTGTTGCTGTTGGATGTGGCAAGTAATTGTTGGAGCTATCAAAGTCTGATATGGGTATAGTGATTGTGTAGTGGTTGTAATGAGTCTACGAGTTCTGAGCATGGAATGCTGTGATTCAAATCCTGAAACAACTAAGCTTGACCGGTTGCTTCAATGGTTGTAGCACGGGCAGTTTGAAGATGGGTGAGGCCTCGTGTTCCTATGTCGATATTGCCCACTGATACGGGTTCCTCTCGTTTATCGCAAATCGAAACATAGTGAGACTGCTCTCATTTACTGCAGGACACCCTACTTTTCTTGGGACAATCTCTAGTAATGTGACCTTTGGTAAGACATAAGAACCATCGGTTGGAGGCCTTAAGCTTTCCAATGAGTGCTTTCGTACTAGATAACTTTGCACAATTCTGAGCCCACTGACCATGGGACTCACAGAACACACAGAATTCTGAAAGTGATTTTCCCTTTCGTTTATAGAACCTGCCAAATTTTGTGTTACTTGAAAGCTAGCAGCTGTAGAGGTATGGATATTCGTCAAACTGGTACCCCTTATTTTATGTGTGATCATGGTACTCTCTACCTCAAAATTCAAGAATTTCATGAGTGTTGTGATGTCACTTTCTGCTATGTTTTCCATTCTGGCTTGTTAAGTCCATCGGCAGAGATATTATCGGGAAATGCTCCTAACAATTTTGGAGATAATATGCGTCAATAATAGTCGATATTCTCCTCTAAAGCTCGTAAGGCCTGAATACGGCGGTTACACTCTATTAACAAAACATTTAAAGCTTCCGGAAAAAGGTTAACAATCGGCTTTAAGGCTTCGAGGAAGTCAAGATGTGCTTGGATGGTGCAGTTCTTGTCACCATAACGTGATATTAAAGTTCGCTTCGTCTTGTCATATGCTTCAGAATTTACAGGGATGTCCTCAACTAAATACTTCGGTTCATCTTCCAAATAACCCGAGAAAGACATATTTGTCAATGACTGTGACGGACGGGTTATTATCTATGGATGACTGGAATTGCTCCCAAAATCTCGAACATATTTTCAACATCGCCCGGAATGACTGTAACTTAAGGGTGGGAAGCTTCGCCGCGTGTATCAAAGGTAATGACGCAGATGTTGGAATCGCATTTGACGCCGCGAAATTCCAGCCGGGGACCGACGTGCGTGATGTCGTCAAGTTTGCCTACTTAGCTATGTCTATGTACTCTTCGCACTTACTACATTATCTTCGTACTCAGTGTCCGACAGGAGTTTGTGAATTTCTTCGTCAAGAGAAATGAGTAGTTTAAAACATCTTCCGGCCGAATGTTCGGATCTGATTCCCCGTCATTAACTGCAAAACTGAATCCTGTTATGTTCAATCGTACCGTCTGACGTTTCCTTTGGAGATTTCGTAATTTTCTTTATGCTCGACCATGCCAAACGCCAGTATTTATACGACTGGTAGCAGTACTAGTATAGACCTCTCTCGCTCGCTAAACTACACCTGTTCATTAAAGTATTGGTATTCGACCAATCAGAAGTAGCCACCTAACATTGTGCAACACCAACTCCGCGCAAGTATCGATTATTCTCGTTTCGATCGACAACGGTACAGCCAGTTTAGTAAAGGTCAAAATGTCTGACACTAGTAACAGTAATATTGAGCTTACACCCCCCCCCCCCCCAGAAATTACGACAACAGCACTCAATGTTACCAATAGCTTGTTGCCACAAAAGTCAAGAACGATGTACGAGAAATTCTATTCATAATTCATAGATTGGAGAATATTAAAAGGTATAAATTCGTTCCCAGAAAATCAAAGCTCATTCCCGCAAATTCATTTCACTAGTTGTACAATAAATAACCTATATTTGAAATAAATTCAGTCCTGTTCATATTATCATCAGCATTAATTGCAAATGATATTTCAATAAATATCAAATTATAGTTGTTCCAGTTTGCCTAGATATACTTTCTTTTAGGTTTAACTGTGTCACACGTTAACAGCTGTTTTATAGGGAAGTGACCAATATGTTTGCGCTTGCGTTCAACGTACAGATGTATTTTTTATCTTGAAAAGTGCAGAGTGATGCGCAGTGGTATCTGGACGAGTCCACCTCAGAACGGTTGCAACTGGAGGGGAGGGCAGGTCAGTTGCGTACCAGTTGCGAGCAACTAAACACGTGCAGAGCTACTCGGTAACACTACAGCTTGTTTCAAAATGTGCTTGTCTCCTGGTTCCAAGAGAGCATTTATAAATGAGGCCTCCTAGCAGCACACTAGGAAATAAAGTGCTACATTTAAAAACACGAGAAGTAATAACCAATATCAATAGATTTATAATAAAAGAACAATGGTCTGGGTCAGCTATAAAAATCTGGGGAAGGGTATCTGAGGCAATAGTTGTGTCTGAAAGCAGTTTAGGAGAGTTATTAAGGAAAGAAAAGCCATTGGTGCTAGTGCAACAACCTCCTTCTCTATGCCCAGTAAACAAAAATTAAGAACATGCACAAAGTCTAATTTGGATGTTTTAATTCAGAAGTAGTTAGGCGAACTATGAATAATTTTTAAAGCACAGAAAAACAAAGACCAACTTTGAAGAAAGTGCTTATGAAGCTAAAAATTATACTGACTTCCAAGGTAGTGTCTGAACGTTAAGAAGAGTTCTTTTGAAGCTAGGATTATTTGGAAAAAAAAAACACTAAGCGTGACAGACAAATTTTAATCGAACATCGCACCATACGTGCAGAAAGGCTTAAGTATTTACGAAATATTCGGAGATATCGAAGTGAAGTTTATATAGTTTATATGGATGAAACATACTGGACCATATGCCTGGAGTGAAATACATTACAGGGACTCTGCAGCGATATTAAAAGGCCGACAGTTGTTTATCATGCCTGCTGGAGGAGAACAGGGTTTTGTTCCAAGTGCCTATGTACTATTTAAGATCCAACAAAAGCGTGGAGGTTACTGCCATAGTAAGAATTACAACTTAGTTTATAAGAGCTGCAAAACTGGCTTCGAGAATGAAATTTGTTTTTAGACACCTTATGCACCGCCCTCCCCTCTCGTAATCTTACGTGTGTGACGCATTGTGGCAATAGGTGCACTATCCCCACCACAGTTGCTACTCATCCCTACCGCGCAGAATTCCTGTCAAGATAAAATAATACATCTGTACTAGGTCTTACTTTACAATTGTAGCATATCACTCAAACTAGAAATGAATACTTTGAAATGAAACTTTTAATATAAATACATGATCAAGAATAAACAGTCATATGAAACTTGACTATAATGGCAATTAAAACACTCGTATCATAATTATTATTCTTGCTTCGCTTCGCTCAGTTAATAATTATACTCACATTTTAATTACTACCATTATAGTCTCGTTACATAATATACTATTTCAGGTTATCTTCTGTCATAAATTATACAATTTGTTATATAACTGGTAATTCGTTAGTCCTGAGAACTAGTAATGATAGAATCGTACGTAAGCAAAGTTTCTTAGTGAAAGTTATGTATTATCTGATGTCTTATTAACTTCTATATCTGCACGGTGTAGCAAATGTCTTGAAGGTAAGTGTAACCAACTTTGTCCGTATAGCTTAGTGAGCCATTGAAGCGTTACTCGTCTTGAGATAATTTGAGTGATTTCCGTAGATATTTTCTCCCTTCTAAAAATGTTTCGGCACCAAACAAAAGAAACGAAAGGTACGTCTGTGACAGTTATATTTATTCAACAGCAACAACAACAAAAGAATAAAACAAAAGAAGCATATACATAGATCTCATTGCAAAGAGGAACATATAGGTACACAGAACACTAGCTTCATCATTTCTCCAGAAAGTGGTTTTCGCCTATCTCACTATTGATATATTGATTGTTGTTGTAATTTACGTCCTGCAACGTCATCATATCGGACGATGAATGAAATGGGTGAAATAATGCTCAACAAAGAGCTTAGAGTACCTGACATTCGTCATTAAAGATAAGGGGGAAAAAACCTTATTTAGGTAGCTCACTCTGACCAAGATTTGAACTCGGGACCTCTTGAGTGTGAGGCAGACATGCTACTATCTAAGCTACCGAGATGGGCACCTCCTGTATAAACTACTCTGAAGAATAGTTATTTTATTTATTGTCATCATTCATCAGCAATAGATTCCACGCATAGAACATTTAAGGTTATCAAGCAAGAAGGACATTGGAATATTACCTAAATATTTCTGTTTTGTTTATGTGTTGTTGGTATATTCTATATTTCTTTTTCTAATATAAATTTATTTAATGTCAGCCAACAACAATGGTTTCATAGCGACAACTAACATTATAGGAACAGTTGGGTTATGGTGCAGTATAAACATACAGGTAAAGTCACATAAGTTATATATTAAAAAAGAATCGACATTGCACAGCACTGTAGTCATACTTGAATGCAATGTTGTTACACATGGCTTTATTTTGGAAATCAGTCTATTACAATAAATAGGAAACTAAATAGTCACATTACAACTTATAATTTCTATAAGTTAGAGTTCATAGTTTGTAAATTGTCTTGCATTTCAGTAAAGTTTACAAATGTTCGCTTGATTTTGTTGTTCCTTGTCCAAGCCAGGATATGTCAGTAGATTTCACACTACTTTCACCTGTTGGAAGCACTCTGATCTTTTGTAGATGATCTGTCAAGCAATCATGGCAGATAATTATTCTGAAGTTTGCCTCTACCACGTATCTTCTTTTGTTGCTATAGGTGTTGCACGTATTGTCTATGTTTTCCCATGGTCTACCTTCTGCTTTTGTTACTATTTCACTTTTAATTTTTCTCTGTACGACCTTTTTGAGTGTTTCTGATATGATTGGTTTTTGTTGTGATTGTATTTGGGTCCCTTTCCTTGCTAGTTGATCAGTTGCTTAATTTCTGCCTATTTTTGCATGTGAGGGAATCCACTGGAACGTCACGGATTTACTTCTGGTGGTTTAATGGTTTGTTCTACATCAATGATGGGTTTTGTGGTGGATACTTGTTTTATATTATTGCTTTTATTGCTGCTCTAGAATCAGCTAGTATTATAGCTTTTGTAAAGAGATAGGGTCTATAACTCTATACAGGAGGTTATTGACTGCTAAATGGATGGCATGGAATTTTGCATCAAAGTTGGTCATGTGTTTTCCCACAGGGGCATATTGAAAAAATAGAGTAGGTACAATGTACTTCAGTGCCAGCTTTATCTTCAAATTGCGACCCGTGTGTATATATTCTAAGTCACTCTGATTCTGGATATTTTTCATTTATCAATTCTTGGGCAGTTGATCTCATGACTATGTCCAGGGTCTCTTTCTTCTTGATGGAATCCAGTGTAGGTTTCTATGTTTGTTAATACATTCCCGGGGATTTATTATTTCCTTCCCTGTAGTGGATTGCTTGCATCTAAATTTTTCAGAAAATTTTGGCATGCTTCTATGGGTGGAATTTGTGTTTTTAAGTGGCTTAGTGGATAACTTTGTATCCATTTAGCTCTCTGTGAAGATTTCATTTTATGAAGGTGTTCATAGTTTGTTTTTTTATTTCTGCTTTTATAGGTGGGTTATTTGTATTTGACTTATAGCTGCTATGGGTGTAGTTTTTACTGCTCCTGTTGTAATACAGAGAGCTTTTTTTTTTTTTTTTTTGCGCAGGGCGCCGGGGTAGCGCGGTGGTTTCGTTCGCGGCTCCCGTTCTAAGGGTCCCGAGTTCGATTCCCGGCTCTGGGGTTGGCGATTTTAAGTCGGCCCTATCCACGCCTTCACCTCTGTCTAGCACACGTGAAGTATCCCCTATGCCCAACGTGGTTCGGAGTCCACGGTAAAAACTGTAGGTCCTCTCACCTCACCGCCATCTTCACTATCACCCTATCATCGGAGGTAATGGACACCGCCCTCTGGGTGCCTCCACCTGAGAAATGGGTCCGGTCATCACTTGGTGGGGTGAGGTTACCCCGAAGGCCAAGGTTGCCATGTGGGGAGTGTTAGTAACTAACTAACTATATTATCAATGCATATATATGTCAAATGATGCATGTTTATGTTGTAGTCAGAAGAATTGATACACAGTTTTTACATTGTTGATAATCACGACCTCTACCACCCATGTTTGGAGAGCTTCTTACGCTTTATTCATATTTTCTTCAAGTATTTGCTTCTGTTTATGATAATTTTTGTGCTAGTCCATATTGCCAAATCATCTGCAAACATGTTAACTTCAACATTTTCAACATCTTTTAGTGTGTTCACTAAATCACTTAAATATATGTTAAATAAAGTACAGATGCTGACGTTCCCTCAGGAGTTTCAGAGTTTATTACTTGCCACATAGCTTTGGATTTATTGTTTGCACTTGTAATGTAGGAATCATTGTATTTCCTTTTTGCTTCTTTTATTATCTGGTAGTAAATTGTTCTGTATTTTGTATAATATTTATTAAAGCTTTCAGATGTTTCATTTTCCCTTTTTAACCTGTTTAAAAATCTTAGGCAAGGCCAGGAATGAAGAATATTGATCACTACCTGCTATAAGCATTCTTTTGAACAACGCATTTCTATTCTACAGACAATGTTTTGTTAACAATTGACTGAGTTTTACTTTTTTACTGATATTCATGACCTAAGTACATATGCATTTTTCTGACGCATATTGTGTGAAGTTGTGACTTATGTTCTGAAAATGCGTCAAGCCAAAAAAATGTTAGAACTTATACTGTTGAAGTAAATACATATGTAAGTATTATCAATTAATTTATTTCCTTATTTATTATTTCAAAAGCTATTGTATTTTCTGATATGAAGATTACTTTACTACTGTTGCTGTTTCTAGCATTATATTTATGTTTTACATTCAAAATAATATGTTTACAGTACAATGCTATTCAGAAAAACTATTTCATATTATAGGCATATTACTCCTTACTGATTAGTCATATGTTTTCTGTACTCTGTACAGCCTAAGGAGCCTTAGTTTTAATGTGTTAATATTTCATATTTGTGCATGCAATGTATTTATTTTTCAATAAAAATGTTATACAACTACTAAGTTTTTATATGAATACAATTTTGAAATTATCCTAAGATGTCAGTAATTTCTATAACAACTGAGAGTGTGCTACATACATACTACTAACACATAGAATGTCAAAACACTGAATGGGTCTATATTCTAATGAACCCTGGAAAGACTAAGGGTGGAGCTCAAAATAGCAGAGCATTCTTAGAAGACAGGGAATGTAACTCCCCTCAGGGTGGGAAAAGATAGTTAACCCAAAGTTGGTAAATATTTATTCTGTTCTAAATAAATAAGGGCCATTGGCAGCCCTTGAACTTAAGTGGCATATCCAAACTTACCTTGTGAGTTCCAATTGGTTTCTATACTTATATAAAAAATGCTAGTAACTGGAGCAGCTCTCCTCATAAACTAGCTTCTTGCAACCTCTCTTGTATATTTGCTTGTTTTGAGTACCTTCTTTGACTGTCTCTCGTTGTCCTACATTAGGTAAATCTTTTTACTGGAATGTAAGCATTCTATAATTGCTGGTTTAGGCTGTGAACTAATTTTGACATTTTTTGTCAATTGTTAGAATCTTGCCAGTGAAGGTTCAATACCTGCCATGGTCATTACTATATTATGATATTGTGATATGAATAGAAAGATTTACTTCTTTTACCATCCAAATGTTACATGTCAGTTAGAATAACTACCGAAATCCTGAAGATAGTCTAAGTGAATGGTAAACTTATGCCAGATAAATTTCAAAATAACCAAAAATTAATTTTTAACTCAATTACTAAATATATTAAACTCTAAACTTTCATATCTAATATTAGCTAAACAAAATAAACCAGAAGAACATAATCCGTGGGCAATTATTAAAACAAAAGTTATATAAGGAATTGGAATAATATTTAATATATTTTGATTAAAATAAAAATGAATATAATAACGGCAATAAATGAAATTATAGATCCTATTGATGATAGAATTTGATCAACACTTATTCTTAATTGGAAATTATTTCAAGTTTATCATTAATAGTGATATACTGCTCTTTTGGTACCAAAATTGTAAATTTTCAGATACCAAAGATGTCAAAAGATATAAAAAAAGCCTTGCATTATTTACTGTACAGTGACACAGTTTTGCATAGAAATACGTACAATCTGTTTTGGGATATACATTTTACATTTCAACCAGAGTAATATTAGAGAAATCTTGAGAATGATCTGTATGAATAAAAAACTCTTGCCGTGACCAAATTCTTAACCTTTTGGATTTAGATGAAAATGTCATATCAGAGTAGGACTATAGTATATTATGGTGCCAAATTATAGGTTTGCTTATTGAAACATGAACACTTCAAAGAACACAATATTACTTTGGCCCCACAGAACAAATTTAGTGTAAAACACCTTTTGAAATCACATAATACAAAGGAGATACCCACAGGCAGAAAATCAGGAGTGTACTGGATAAATTGCAAGGACTGTGACAAATTCTACATTGGGAAAACAAAAAGGAACGTGAACATCAGGCTTAAAGAGCACTTTAGGAACATAAGGAATAAAGAAATAGATAAATCGGCGGTAGCGTACCATTTTTGGAAGGAAAATCATGACATAGAACGAGAAATTCACTTACTAAAAAGTGTCCAAGGTCCAGCTGCATTAACCACGTGGGAAAAAATCTTTATAAAGAAATATGAAAGTAAATTGTTTAATTTCGATACTACCTTTGAAGACAACCCCAATTTCAAGTTCATCAAGATACCGACAGAGACGCACCTATCACCTCCGAGGAGTTCACTGAACCGGCATCCATTAGTCGACAACAGCTGATGATGTTAGGAAGATCCTAACGAAACGCGTTCTAGGTAAATACTAGCAATAAATGGAGCATTGAGTATTAGTTCGACTCAAAATTGTATTAATTTGTGCTTCATTGTATCAAGTCCTTAAACAACAGAATAATGAACACTATGTTTTGCTAATTAAATGTTGTATTTGAATGAGTAGAGCCAGACTGAAAAATTCAATTCCATAGCCGGGATTTGAGCCACGGATCTCTCGCTCTCCGTGCAGTTGCTCTAACCAACTGAGCTACTATGGCCAACAATGCCGACATGACATTAAATTCTTCAACTGACTCATATGCTTCCCGGTAGATCACTAGCAGTTCTCATATGCTATGACACACGCTCCTTTTGTGGCGATGTACTATGCTGTAAGTACTTAAGTCCCAGGCTTTATAGTTAAACCACTATGTTATTCAGGTAAATTGATGGAAATAATCATTTCATCCACACTAGCCGTGTGTAGGCTAAGGTTTGATACTTTTCAGTCTGGCTCTACTCATTCAAACCTTAGCCTACACACAGCTTGTGTGGAAGAAATGATTATTTCCATCAAATGTTATATTTCCACCAAAGTAATTACAGAAATCTAAAGGATTACCTGTGTGATTAAAAAACTAGCGGTGAGACCAGCCTTGAAATTCTTTAGGTAGCAATCGCTGCTGGATTAAAGAGATCTCTACTTTTTATGCAGTGGATGTTTGTCTATCTCTTAACATTTACCATTTATATAACTTTATCAAAACTACTGCCTTCTGAATGAAAATATCTTCACTCTCTGTTCTCAGAAAATTCAAGTTACACAGTTTATTTTTCATGTAAAATTATTAAAAACATAGTACACTAAAACCTCATTAACCCAGACATTTTTAACCTGGACGTCTGGATAACCCAGACCAATTTAGTAAAAAAAGATTTTTTGTTTAGCATAGTAAATGAAGACTTGTTTTACAGATGATAAATTGCTATTCTCAGTAAGTACATTACTCAAATTCTCTTGCCAGTGGGCAAATTTTTTGCAGTCACCCCACCTGCTTGGGGCCAGGTAGGAAAAGAAACTTTGATAAAGTCATGGAAAAAGCTGTAGTCTGGTGTATATGACTTACCGGAACACAAGATTGAAGAAGAAAGAAATAAGTGTGGAAAAGATTTTATAGACATGTTAACAAATCTATGGCTTCCAATGAGTAAGGACTATGGTACAATGAAGCACAAGCTTAATATAATTTGGAGTCAAAATAGTACTCAATGCATCAAATATTGCTAGTGTTTACCTTGTATGCATTTCATTAACATCCTCAGCTAATGTCGACTATTGAATGTTGATTTGGTGAACTCCTTGGAAGGGATAGGGGTTAGTTAGTATCAAGTTGGTTTAAATTCATAAAGATACCAACAGAGACGCCCCTATTGCCACCAAGGAGTTCACCAAATCAACATTTAATAGTTCACATTAGCTGAGGATGTTAGGCAGGTTCTAACAAAGCATGTACTGGGTAAACACTAGCAATATATGGAGCATTGAGTACTAGTTCGACTCAAAATTATATTAATATCCATGGCTGTTCTGATGCTGATAAAGAAGACATTGATAACTTCTTCCAAATTGACAATGAGAGCGGTTATAAATGGATTACAGAGAAAGGCATTATTGCATCATGCAGTGTTACTGAAAATGAAAATGAAGACTATTCAGATTGAGTCATGTTGATGAACCAGCTGTGGTTATGATCCACACACAAAGAGTAGCAAACATAGAGAAACCGATGCTTTATCTCCAGAGTCAAGCCGCAAGTTCTAATGTTAAAGCAGATGTGAGATCATGCTGCTGCTAAGTGATACACTAAACTGAAACAGCAGAAGCTCACTGTCTCTTTTACTACCGACTAGTTTGTAGTTATATTGTACATGGTGAAAATACATAGGCTATTACAGTGCATACAGTGTATATATTTTTAGGTATGTCTGTCAATAAAATATTTTGATGATTTGTACATGCTTTTTTTTTATTGTTTTTCCATCATTCTCTGGATAACCCGGATTTTCGTTAACTTGGATTGGCTCTTGTCCAGTTGATCCGAGTAAACAAGGTTCTAACTACATCGAGATTTAACTGTATTGGAACACCACAGTGAAGCAAAATAATTATTAATTATTAGATGAATCGTAATTATTATACATCTGCTCACTTAAGTTCACCACTAAATCAACAGATGGCAGCAGCAACTCCAGAATTACCCACACCACTGGATCAAGCTTTAGTCGCATAAGAGCCGAAGATGCAAACGATGATTTGTGAAACATGTCCTCAAAATAGGTACGTAAGTGAAGCAGATCTGTAATAAATACGACTCATCTAATAATTAATAAGTTTCTAACTGTTGTAATCAACATCATTAGAGATATCGAGATTTAACTGTATTGGAACACCACAGTGAAGAGAAATAATTATTAATTTTTAGATAAGTCGTATTTATTACACATCTGCTTCACTTTCGTACCTATTTTGAGGACATGTTTCGCAAATGATGTCCTCAAAATAGGTACGTAAGTGAAGCAGATCTGTAATAAATACGACTCATCTAAAAATTAATAATTATTAGAGATATTTTTGAAGAAATAAAAAATGTTACAAACATATCTTTTTCTAAAAATAATTTTTTGGAATACATATATTTCTGATTAATTCTCAATATAAAAATTTTGGGTGGAATGATGTCTTTATCTACTAAGTTGGAAGATAAAGTAAAAATACTGCATACACAAATGGTCATTAGTGTTTTGTATAAAGCTGTGGCTGAGAGAAGGTGTCAATGAAAGATGTTTTTGCTGCCCATGAAACTATTTATTGTTGTTGTTGTTGTTTGTTAATATACATAGTTAATTGTAACAACTATTAAAACATATTTGAGCCTGGCAATTAACTCTACAATTTGGTGGTAAGATAGCATATGCATTACAATTGTTATATGACACTAAAGAGTTAAAACTGGCAGGCATAGGTTTACAAGTGGGCATACTGCATCAAATTGATGAATAGATTTTCACAGTGCTTTGAGAATTGTGACCTTTGTTTTATTTTAACATAGGAATAAGGTGAAACAAATTATGAAGTACCTAATAAATATTCTAACCAGAATAAAACCGATCCCACTGTTAGAGTCATACTACTGAGTCTTGTCATTATGGAAAACATAAATGCTACTTGGGCAATTTTTATGTAAAAATATCATCTATCTTGTTAAAAGTTCTATATTGCAGCCTTTTTTCTTATTTTCTTTCTTTCAACTTCTTTTTTTTTTTTTTTTTTTTTTTTTACCTTGGTAAGATATTTTTCATACCACAGTAAAAATGGCATATACTGATGGAAAAATACTATAGTATTGTGTTTAGATAAAAGGTTGTTTCACTGAACTTCTTTGCCTCTTGTAATAAGTTAGTTTAATTTATAGTTTTATCGTTTGTTATACGTTAAAGACTTTTAATACAATAATAATAACAATTTATACAAGTAAAAAAAAAGTAATTGTAAAATATACAAACAACTATTTTAACATTAAACACAATCAAAATTATCAATATATTAATATATTTATTATAAAAACCAATTTTAGACCTTTAATTGCTATACTCAACGAACACTATACACATGAACATGTTAATTCACAAATGTTTAAAACTACTAATCAATTAATGAATCAATCAGTTAAAAAAACAAATGTATAACACAGCCTCTGAAAATAAAGCCTGGAACACAGTATAAGGTAGATGTGTGCAACATTTATGTTACTGTACTCATAGATCATCACTGAACATAAAATGATTATGCGTATAAGAAAGAAAAAAATTATGTTAAAATATTGCAGCTCTGCTTGTCAAGGAAATTTTCAAACAGTTTGAACTATCTAATTAATCTATGTATAGAATTATACTTGACAGTCAATATATGAGACAAAGCCAGTGATTATTTTATAATTTTATGCAGTTAAAATTAAATGTAGGTATCCCTTGCCAAGTAACTGTCTGAAGAATATATTAAGAACAATGTTGCAAATCCTGCTGTCTGCGCATGAGTAACATAATATAAAGAATGGCTGCTGTACTTTGGAGAAATTATCAGAAATAAGTAAATATTTTGTTTGTAAACGATGCAGTCAATTGCCAAGAATATATCAGCACTGCCAATGTGTTGGAATTTCATTGTGCAGTTCTTTTGCACACAGGTAAATGTACTGACATGGGAGATTATTAGCAAATATCCAATAATGGCATTAGTTTTAAGCTTGATGAAAATAATGTTAGAACAAGAACATGGTTAAAATACCAGAAAATATTCACACTTATCAACAAACACTTGCAATATCTTCCCAATCTACTTCCAAAATTCTTGATTGCATCTGAATAAAGTAAACATTCCTAAATGTTAATAAGTATCTACATTATGAAATAATGTGCCTCATTACATTTCATATCCCAGTAAAGTAAAATGTACTGCAACTATAAACAAAAAGTAAATTTGATGTCGAATAAGCATCAAAGAAGGAAATGTCAAAATATTGCATTTAACATAAGAACAAACAACTTGGTTCAAATCCCGGCTGTGGCATTGAATTTTGACTCTGTCTATCCAAAACCTTAGCCTATATATGGCTAGTGTGAAGTAATGATTCATTTCCATCAATTAACTTATATATAGGTTTGTTTGCCATTATTAGAGCTTTCTATTTTGCAGTATTAATCTGTATAATTAATTCCTTTCTAACCCAGCTAAGCCAGTAATATTTGTTTCTTTCTGTACCTGAAATGTATAAAATAAGCCTCTGCTAGCGCTGACAATATCTCCGTTCTGCATTCGAAGGTATGATGAAAGTCATATCGATTGAGATTTACCTAGTATGCTGAAATGGAACTGCAATTTTATAACAAAAAATTTGAAATACATAGTCACAACGGTGATTCTGAATCATTCATTCCCCATCTTTCACCAATAATGGAGGTACAACAACAATGTGCCACATCTGCAAATCTTATCAAATAAGTAAATAATAGTGCTCTAAACTTGAGAATACAATAGTGATTTACTATAATGCAATTATGGAGGTCTTTGGCATTGGCTTTATTGCAAAAAGGCAGACTGTTTTTATCATTATTTCTTAAATAATAGCTATAATGTTAGAAATTTGCTTCACTAGTTTAACTTACATTATATTGTGTTTCAAAGCTATTCTCATTTTAGCTGCAAGAATAGTGAATTATTATAGGACTTTCTCCCTTTTTTTTCCAGCTTTTTAGTGCCATTCTTTTCTTATTAATGTTTTTTTTATCATTTTTTAAGTACCTATCTAAAAATGAAGCTCTCTGATGTCTTATCATCTGGACTGTAACTGTCCACTTTGAGAGGAATGAAAACCATCTTAAGCATTTGGGGAGAAAAAGGAAAACTTTATTATGAGTTCTATTGTGAGCACTCAAGGAAAAGCATTGCTTTGTGGAAGATACAGTATTGAAGGGACCAGAATGATAATTACTATATTCTATATAACTTTCTTCAACACTTTGACATGAAGTCCTGAATAGAATTTCAAGAGATTGCCCATGAATATTCTGCAAGGCTTTCTCTAGGGTTTATTTAATTCATACAACACATTTTAAATAAATTAAGTCCTCCAGAGTTAGCTGCTGATTTTCTTTACATTTTTATAAATATTCTGTTTAACAGTTGTTAACAAGATGTTTTATATATTTGAGATTTAATGGTACATTATATTTACATTTGCAAACTGCAGTTTGGTAGTAAATTGGTTATTCAGGCAGTGTCACATTGACATCCTTAGGAACAAGTTAGCCGTTATACTATTTATGGCTGTTGGGATGAAGTACACGTAAATAGAATCATTTCTTCCTTATTAACAATTTATAGCAACATAAACACACATACATAAAACAGAATTAAAGTACAAGAACTATATATCGAGATTCAACTGTATTGGAACACCACAGTGAAGCGAAAAATTATTAAATTTTAGATGTGTAAAAAATGCGACTCATCTAAAATTTAATACAAGAACTATGTTTTTTTTTAAGGTCCGAATGGTCGCAAAATTAAAACCCAATGAAAATCAAATAAAACTTTGCACAGATGTATTGCACAGTGTCTGTAGTATGACCGTTGATTGTGTCAGATTGTACATGTTCAATTTAAGGTGTACATTGAGCATATAAACATGCCTAGAACAAATAGCGTTGCCTACTATATTTGAAATGTGTGCTGTAATTTGAATTCTTCATGTGGAGAAGTGCAAGCAGCTGAAAGTCAACGACGAATGAATAATGTGTACAGTGAAACATTCGAAGTAACAGCAAAGTGTGACAATGGTGCAGAACCTCTGAAGCAGTGGATACAGATGTTCATGATGCAGGCAGTCAGGGATGGAAGTGTATGTCAATCAATGATCTCAGCAAGTGGATCAGGTAATTTGAGATGATTGTCGGTTCACAAATTCTATTTTGCATGAGTCGTTTCCCAAAATTTCAAGGCCAGCTTTCTACACCATCGTGACTAAGACACTCCAGTACCGCAATCTATATGAGAGGTGGTTTCCCAAGTCGCTGTCCGACGATCACAAAACACAGCAAAGGGTGCCCGCCTTAATGTTTCTCCAGCCTACTATGATGGAGAGGGGTTTTTGAACAAAATTGTCACAGGGCGCAAGACATGGGTCCTTTATGAAACTGAAGAACAAATAAAGAATTCAAACAGTGAATGCATTCGTCTTCCCTGTCAAAACCAAAGAAGTTCAGGTGAACATTCTCCAACAGAAAGAGTATGGGTACTGTGTTCTTGAACTGAAAAGGAGTTCTCTTGATGGAGTTCATGGAACGTGGCATGATCATCACTGCAGCCTCATACAGTGTGACTCTTCAGAATCTACAAAGGTCAATTAAGAACAGGCAAAGAGGAATGTTGTCATCAGGCACTGTTCTCATTTATGAAAACGCTAGGACTCACAACTGCAGCTGCAACAAAGAACCTCCTGCAGTGTTTTCAATGGTAAGTGTTTGATCATCCACCTTACAGTTTGGACTCGGCTCCTTCTGCTTTACATCTCTTTCCTCGAATGGAAAAGGGGCTAGGAGGACAACATTTTGACACAGTCAAAAAGCTGCAGACCTATGTACAGAGTTGGTTGACAGTACATGTGGCTGGCTACCTTTTATGACGAGGGAATTGCAAAGTTGATATAAAGCTACAAAAAATTTCTAAGTCAGAGCGGCAACTATGTAGAAAAATAGCTGGTAGTAGCTAAATGTAGCAAATAAAACATTTTGATTTTCATTGTAGTTTTAATTTCACGACCAATCGGATCTTAAAAAAAAAAAAAAAAAAAAAAAAGCACTCATAATATCTAAAATGTACAAGAGTAAACTAAGGATACAATGTGCTGAACAGATCCTCTTTTACAGTTCTTTAAATCCTCAAATAACTACAGAATATCATCACAGTACATGAACTAAGAAACAGGTAAATATTTTAGGAATAGGTATATTATTTATCATATTCTTATGCCTTATTGCTATAAGGCCATTGTACAAGAGCTCAAATATAAATATTAAGTACTGCAGCCATCTTTATTTCTATAAAATATACATTCTTCAGCTACCATTATCCGATTACTTTTTTCAGTTATAAGGTGATCATTCAATTTGACTCCTCTTAGTTTATATGTTTACTATTCTACAACATCTTTAAAACAGCAAATGTTAAAAAGGATAAGAAAATTGGCAATGATGCATTTATTTAGAGATTTAGTTTTTCCCCAATTTTGTTGCACATTATGCTCATGGTGCCAATATAGCTTTATTTCAATGTAAAATTAAATAAAATAATTTTGTTTTGTTAATGATGCTGTCAAATATCATGATCCCATGAACGTTACCAGTGTGCTAGAATTTTGTCCTACCGAAGTTCTTTTATATGCCAGTAAATCTACTGACATGTGACTCGCTTTTAAACAATAATAAAACCATTGATCTGGCAGGGTTGAACCTCTGATTTTGGCATCAGTAGGCCAGTGCCTAAGCAACTGACCCATTGAGACCAACACTTTAAATGGAATGTAAAAAAAAAAACCAAAAATGTGAAATTGAAACATTATTAACTGAAGAGTATGTTTTCAGCTCTTTAGCATTTGATTTTAGTGCTTTTTAATGGAACTGAAGGATACTCTGCTTCAGTGTTCATCCACTCCGATGTGATTCTTGGGCTAAATAGTATTCTCAAGCCTGATTTGCAAAAATATTCTGGAAAAAAATTTAAAAGAGGCCAAAGACTTATTTTTTAGTATGTCTCTCAAAAACAATGTTCACATTAAAATGATCTACTGCATTAATATATTAAATAAGTGTGTTCTCTTGGTTGTTTTAAACAGTTATTTCATTTTCAATGAAGGATTTGCAGGAATTTTAATTTTATGATCCATTTTGCCTCAAAATTCTTCATCTTTGTCATCATTCTTTTCCCTTGCAGTGTTATCTGGGTCATCAGCATCACTAGGTTGCAAAAGATTATCATGATAGCTTAGCTCTGATCCTTCAATTGCTGGTTTGAAGTGATGTGGTGCTACATCCAAGGTTGGTGAATCAGCATCACCAGGATCTGCAACTGCATGGTGATGGTGTACCACAGGTGGCATGACATTTTCTCCATGAACACTGCTACCATGATGGTGATGCCTGTGTGTAGATGATTCTGGAGAAGCACTCTCATGATGAGTAAGAGCCATTTCATCATTTTCAAGCCGTGTTAGAACATGCTTCAGCTTTTCTAAGTTCACCTGCAAACATAAAAAAATATAGATAGAGTCAACATGAAAAATTCAATGCCATGGCCGGTATTTGAACCATGGATTTCCTGGTTTCCATCCAGTCGCTCTAACCCATTGAGCTACCATGGCCAACGTGTCGTTCTGACATTAAATTCTCCATTTGACTCATATATTTTCCCAGGAGATCCGTGGTTCAAATCCCGGCCATGGCATTGAATTTTTCATGTTGACTCTATCTATCAAAGACCTTAGCCTATATATGGCTAGTGTTAAGAAACGATTAATTTCCATCAATTAACTAAAATAAAAAAATATATTAAAATATAAATTGTTGTTGCATTCCTTAGTAATATAGATTGGCATGGCATGAAGTACAAGAGCAGTATAATAAATACCTGTGCTTCCAAATATATGATGTTGCTAAGACAAGTTGGTGTTACCATCATATACTGTTACTGGCTACATATCACCAGAACAAATTTTTACTGAGTCATAGGCTAGTTTTGATTTGACAGGTATTTCAGTTAGTCCTTCAACATTTCATTGAAAAGTGTAAAAAGTGCAGTATGATTTACTGATTTGCATTTTACTTTTGGATGGGAAACCTTGCAAGGAGATAAAGACAAAATCGGGTGTTGTTGATGGGGACTTTTTACCATCTATGACAACAGTTGGATTATTAGTTCAATGACATGGTCAAACATTCATTTTTTATGAGGATACTTGATGTGGCTATGAGAAAATCAATGAAAAAAATCCACAATAGATTCTCACTGAAGGTTTGTAAAGTGGGCAAGGCAAGTTGTCTTGATAGAAACAGCAATTTACATTTTTCATAAATTGGAGATAGAAGAGCTGCCAGTCTAATAGGTGCTATATTTGCTCAAATTAGACCATAGTGAAAGTGTGATTTTGAGCATCAAAGCTATATTTGGAGCTGTTTAAGTGAAATTTGAGAAAGTCTTTATATCAAATTGTCACCATCGATGAGATCGGATATATCATTATACACTAAAAACCAAGCAGTAATAAAAACAATGGGTGGATTTCAGTATATCACCTCCAAAGAAGGCAAAGATGGTCCCATTGTTCAGAAAAGTGATGGCAGTGAATTTTTGGAATCAAAGGATATACTGATTGACTTCTTAGGAAAAGGAAAAGCAATTACTGGACAATACTGTAACAAGTTATTGGCCCAATTCAACAAAAAGATCAAGGAAACTCAGCCCCATTTCGCAAAGAAGTGTAATAAAGTACCAGAATGTTCATGCAGTTTTCTACCAAACTGAATGAACTGCTTATGAACTGCTCCTGTCCCCAGATATTTGCACAACCTGCAAGCCTGTGATTTCTGCTTGTTTCCAAACATGAAGAAATAGTATAAACTTGAAGGAAGTGTAGAGACAGTGAAGCACAAGTTAGCACGATGATACAGAGAAAGAGGAAACCACTACAATTTGCACTAGTCGAGTACCAGCTGATGATAAGAGCAAAAGCTCTTGAAACATGTCCTGTGAATAAACAGTGAGTGAAGCAGTGTGTCAATATCTTCTCAAATCACTTTTGTGCTGTGAAGAAATAGCTTGTGGGAATAGAATTTAGATCAACTGAGGTTACTGTCAAGAGTTCCTATTTTTTGGAGCAGTTAAAGAAATGGAAGAAATGTTTATTCCTAAAATAGGGCTATTTTGAGAAATAAGTAATTTGTATTATAAAGAACTACCATCTTCATTCCTAACATGGATGCTTATTGAACCATTCTTGTACTGGACATGCTATTGGTTTTAATTGTGTAAAGAAGTAACTGGGATGGGTCTTGGGCACATAAAATGTATGACTTGTTGAAGCAGATAGGTATGGGTCATTCTTGGATAAATGCAGAGTATGGGTATAGAGGCTTCTGGAAAGAGGTTAAGCTAAGATTAGAAGATATTGACAGACAAGACATTTTTGCCAATACAAGTGACAAAAGCTCACTAAGATTATATAGAGAAATAAAAATAACCTGGGGGAGGGAAGGATATATAGATATATGTAGTAAGTTAGGGCGAGAAGGTTTAGCTTGGGCGAGAACAGGAGTGAGAAACTTGAAAGGTATAGGTCAAGAGAGGGAGCTAGATAAATGTCCATTGTGTGGAGAAGAGAATGCAGATTTCCATTGTATATTAAATTGTGTGTGTGTGTGTGTGTGTGTGTAGTGTTTAACGCCCGCTTTTACTACATACGGCACCGCAGGATATTAAATTGTAGTCAAACAAAGATATGGAGAGAGCAGGCTTGGCTACCTAAATGGGACAGTTTGGGGGGTGAAGTAGTAATTAGAAAAATGTTGTCAGTAAAAGGAAAAAAGAACAGGAGAAATATAGGGAATTATTTAGGGAAAGTTAAAGAGAGATGGCTAAGAACAATTAAGAGAAAAATGTAGAGTGAGATAGGTGAAATGGCGGAAAGTGTAAAAAGGTGCAGAGGGCCTCCATTACACCAAAACCTAGGGTTAGGTGTATAGGGGCTGAATTACTATTCAGTGGTGGGCAACATGATAACATGATAGGATTTTCAGGATTTAGGAATATATGGCATATTTCAGTATGGATTTTATAATTGTAATCTTGATTTTGTATTTCCATTTGTTGATGTAAAAGGAAATAAATTACTATTACTAAAATTGTGTAATAATGTGACTATAATCTTTGACTGCTTGTCCTGCCTTAAAATGTTGTTTTTTGGTTTATAGATAGAAAGGGACAAAACAAATAAAATAAAGAGTTTCAGAGATTATTTATTTTATCATATTTCATCCAAACAAAGGAAGGTGTTCAGGTGTCCAAATACTGACATGTATTTGGCAGCACAGCAAACTACTACAGAGAGGAAATCAAAGAAAATCAAAAAGGCTGAGGAACTTCATTGATAACAGCTAATAGTTAATAGAACTACTATTCACTTACAAGAAATCGTAATTCAGCTAAATACAGGAACCTGACTCAATCAACAGTCTTTGACTAGAATTAAGTATCCTTGGGCAAGTTTTTTATTCTAGCTCAAGGGCTGCCTTTTCTGTTTTAGTGTCCTATATTTATCTTTGAGTCTAGAGCTAAACAACATGCTTAAATTAACTCTTGGCTAATTTTGACAAACTCATATGTAGATTTAACCACTTGAGCGATGGTCATTTAACCCTTCATGGGACGGAAACGGATACCCAATAAATAGAACGAGACATTTACATTGTTAAATGCTATAACAATGCTTCATAAATGCACATTTGTATCTTCTGTATTTATTAAGTTATTTCAACGAAACAAAAACTGGTTTAAAACCCATTAAGGTCAGTATACATCTACAGTATCAATAGAGACAATATTAATAAATCATTGGAATTTTTCTTCTTTGTTTCATTGTAGCAAAAGCCATTCTTTGTGTCAATCGTATCTAATATTTGAGTAATTTTGTTTTGTGTGCATATGTACGAATGTATATATGTATAGCTGCGTAAGTGACTTTTCCAGTTCAAGGCTTTAAGTTTAGTTATACTACTAAGTGATAATCATTGTATATGTTGTTACGCACACATGCTGGAAAGAAACAAACCTCTCTGTCAGCATCTTATGTACCTCTTATTACAGTATTTCACAACCAAAGTTTCTGGTAGCTTTATGCAGCTGTTTTCACTCAGTATTTTAGTTATTTATACTCTCTTGGTGTTCAGAGTGATTTCTTATAGCTATTGGGAGCTAAATGAAAGGCACATTTAAAATTTTTGAGTTTGATTTATGAGTCAGTATGTTTACACTCAAACTTCACTTACTTGTTGTTGTATAATTGAAACGTTTTCAAGATCATTCGATCTCATCCTCAGCTGTTTGGTGACTAAATGAACATTCCTCTTCTTCCACTACTATGGAGTTCATTTAGTCACCAAACAGCTGAGGATGAGATCGAATAATCTTGAAAATGTTTCAATTACACAACAACAAGTAAGTGAAGTTTGAGTGTAAACATAGTGACTCATAAATCAAACTCAAAAATGAAGAATACTTCACTGTTAATAATGCTTCTGATTTTAATATTTATGACATTTAAAATTGTTAAATTTCAGTGTTAACCATGGCTTATCCCAGTAATGTAGCAAATAAATTAGCTTGCGTAGGATGTGCACGGGCTTATGATCTCACTTTAGAAAATCTGGAAGACCTTTTGCTGTTTGACATGACTTGGATATTGAAGGCGATTATGAGTGAGGTGTTTAGGATATAGGTAGCAGTGAGAAAGAAAATGACCCGCTTCCTTCAGGTGTTCATGAGAATCAACTTTGTGAATGGTCAAAATAACTCAAACACAAATAGACATATAGACAAATATGCATATTTTCTCGTGTACAACTAACTTCTGACATCCAACCAACTGATATTTTCACAACTTTTTTTTTATTACTGACTTAGTGTCTCTCATTGTTACAGAAATAAACGTATATGTGAGTAACCTAAAGGAAACCCTTATCTCTAAAGGCAATTTAGGGCCTAAGAGGAGAATTCAGATATGGACAGTGTACATGTTACTTGTAAGCCTATATTAGACATGTACTGCTCTATAGATGGCATGTTAGCTGCTCCATTGTTTGGGAAAACGATGGTCAAATATGGCTGGTGTGGATCAGCTATTACTAGCTATCCCTCTTTACGAAAAACAGTTAAATGGTAAAAAAATGTATTTTTATACCAGCTGGATGTAATCGTACACAATTGTTTAGGAATTTTCAGAGCTCTAATTTCATGCAAGACCTACCTGGACTTACATGCTTCAATAGCTTGTAACCCAATGGAGTACTATAATATTCAGATGCCTCTTCAAACTGGGGGTAAAAAATCCACCACTACAGCACCCTTCACACTTGAGAGAAGACACTGTCCTAAGAGGATACCACCCACAACCAAAAAAGTTGCGACCATTTCAAAAATTTCTAGTGTGTCGCAAAAAAGAAAAGTTTGCAATGAAACCAGTATTATTTGGTGTGAATCTGAAGATGTGCTGTTGTGTTTTTATCCAGGTTTTGAGGTTTACTATTCAAAAAGAAACCTTTAAAGGTAAGTTTACATCCCTTATAGAACTAATTTAAATTTATGTAAAATAGGAAGATTAAAGCAATTGGCATTAAATAAGCATGTATGCGGAGGACGCCTATACACATTCATATTGGTTCAGGGCATTTTAACTTGGATGTTATATGACATCCATATCGGTGAAAGGCTTAAGTATAATGGACTGCAAGCATCCAGGCCTCAGTAATAGTTTATTAGGCTTTTAACTCCTTTTTTGTTTTTTGTTCTGCAATTTTGCTAAATTGATAGGTATGACAAGAATTACTTGGATGATGATAGCTCCAAACTGACATCTTCACTAAATAAGAGAAACATTTTTATAAGGAATAAGGTTATCTTCTGACTATAGTCATCCACCTTGTTTACTCTTGCCAATGTAATCCAACAAATGCACCCAAAAATCCTCTCCTTCCCCTGCTCCTCCAATCACCTTCAGTGACCAAAGACATGATGACACACACAAACACATCCACATGCATATGCACATGCCCAATTGCATACATACACATTACAAACAAATTGTTTTCCTAAAAATGGATGCCTGGTTTGGATTCAGAGAGTTTCAAAATATGCATTTCCATATCTAATTTCTGGTTGAAATACAATATTTCTTCTACCTGCTGTAAGTAAAACAGGTGCAGGGATTTTAGTGGGAAAACTAGTATATTCAACAGGCATACCAAATACAAAATTCCAATAAATGCATTTGAATATTCTCAAACAGCTCTGCAACATATTCAAACCCACCTCTGTGGTGTGAGGGTAGCTTTTCTGCCTTACATTCAAGAGGTCCCAAGTTTGAGTGAGTAAGGGGTTTTATGGGGCTTTCCCTTATCCTGAAAAATGAATAGAGCTTAAAGTTATCTGTAACTTTAAGCTCTATGGACTTTAGGCTCATTTGATGATCATTTCACCTATTTCATGCATTGTCAAATATGACCTACTTCAGAGGACATTAAAAAAGGTAACATATTCACCTAGTAGAAATAAACATATGTAGATGATAATTTCTGCACCAAATTTTTGTAATTGCTTTTTATAAATGTAGCCATGGATAGAGTGTAACTAATAACCAAAACAGGTTTAAACATAGTATCAGATTTCATTTACCAAAATGACTGTGACTGCAGAGGCGAAGAACATGATTGCCATTCAGATAAGCATAGAAGACTATCAGCTAAATTAGATAAGATCTAATAAAAAGAGCCAAAATTAGCACCAGAGCAGACAGCATTGAAATGGTACTACCATAGGTATACACACCATCTGGGGACATTTATATGCTTACAGAGACAAATTAATGAGACTAAAGAAAATTAACAGCCCCAGGAGATTTTTACTGTAAATATTATATTTAGAATTACACAAATTCCAAGCAGCAGGATAACAAACGCTCAACTTTACCATTACCTCTAATCCTAAATCACCTGCCAGCTGGACTGACCTTCACTGCAACACATGCTAACCACACACTACAAATTTTAGACATAATTCTCTTATGTGTATTATTTAATACAGTCAGTTAGGTTATATATGAACCCTCTTCAGATTCCTTGAGAATGTTAATTAAATTAATAGCATCCATTAAACCAGAGTCTTAAAGCAAATTTGCAAAATCACATTGTGAAGAATTAAAAATAACTGTGGATCACTATTTGCATCACAGTTAGTACCATAGATGGATAGGATTAACAACTGAAAAAACTAGGAATAATAAAGATGATCATCACTGGCAGTGGTGCCTGTAAAAGAACTGTTTTCAATGACCAACTGCAATTGGTTACACTACTGCACTCTAGAATATAACTAAGCTAGGCAGTGCTAAGACATTAACTATGCCATATGGAACATATTACAATAAAGTGATGTGGAATTGGTTTAAACATGTATAAAATATGAATGCTTATAACAAATATCAGTTTGGCATATTATACCAAACTAGTTTGCTACATATATAGAAATTTAACTGTATTGGAACACCACAGTGAAGCAAAATAATTATTAAATTATAGATGAGTCGTATTTTTACACATCAGCTTCCACACCACTTACATACCAATATTGAGGATATGTTTCGTGAACTGTCATTTGCATCATTGGCTCTAATGCGATCATTCAAACTTCAAAAAAGATTAAAACAGATAACAGCTCTTTCACCAATGACACAAGAAATTAGATTTGCTGAATTTACTTACCACCCCTGGGCCACAAAAAAGTTCCAAAATATATTCAAGAAATACAATATAACATTGGCACCAAAAATACAATTACAACATTAAAAACCTACTTAA
The DNA here is from genome assembly GCA_030765055.1 of Mantis religiosa. NCBI lineage: Eukaryota > Metazoa > Arthropoda > Insecta > Mantodea > Mantidae > Mantis > Mantis religiosa. The sequence continues at coordinate 179,536,736 of CM060949.1, read as the reverse complement.
CAGAAATAATACTGATAAGATAAAACCAGAAGAAATGTCAGGCATTTACAAGATTAAGTGTAAAGACTGTGAAAAAATTTACATAGGGAGGACAAAAAGAAATATAGGCACTAGAAAGAAAGAACACTTCAGGCACTTAAGATACAAAAATATTGATAAGTCCACAATAGCAGCTCATTTCTGGTCTGAAAATCATGAAATTGAAGATAGCACCAAATTACTAAAATGCGTACAAAAACATAGTAAACTCATAATATGGGAGAAAATATACATAGAAAAACATCCGGCCAGAACACAACTCCGCATTTAAATTCATTACAAAATCAACAGATGGCAGCAGCAACTCCAGAACTACCCACACCACTGGATCAAGCTTTAGTAGCATTAGAGCTGATGATGCAAACGATAGTTCACGAAACATGTCCTCATATAGGTACGTAATTGAAGCTGATGTGTAATAAATACGACTTATCTATAATTTAATAGTTTGCTACACTTAGTTTTACTATTAGGCTTCCGACTACTCACAGAATTATACATTCATACTTCTATCATATAGTTAAAAGAAATGCTGTTGTATATCATTTTCTTGATGCAGATTATTGTAACAGTAACCCAGCATGTGATGCCAATCAGAACAAAACTACTTACATATGTTCAAGTACATTTCAAGCTAAAATATGAAGCTTGTGCAGGAGAGGACAGGAATGAGTCTTATATCAGTTGCCCAGGAGTAAATATTTGCACCTGACATTTTGCAATGATTCATAAGTAATGCTCTTTTACAAGTAAAACAATTATTTGAAATGTGTCCTGACAATCAATTAAGTGATTTTCAAAGTGTAGGCCATTAGATTCTATGGTCTTGAGTCATAGTTCAGCGAGGTTTATTACCCCACGATGGTACCAGTTTGGTGACACCCACTTTCACTGCTTCAATGTTGTCAAAATTCCTTCCATGTAGGAAATGGGCCATGGATCAAAAAAGAAGATAATCTGATGGTAAGAGTTCAGGACTATATGCTGGGTATGGTAGCAGTTCGATTCCTACCAATTCTTGAATTTTTTTCATGGTTTTTAATGCAGTATGGGGTGTTGCATTGTCCTGTTGCAATAGAATTTTATTTCGGTTAACTAATGTTGGATTTCTCTGTCTTAAAATTTTATGATCTCGTTCAAATTGTTGAGAAAAAAGATCTGCATCAATTGCCCACCCATTTGGAACAAACTTCCAGTGAAACACACCTTCAAAATTCCACCAGACACACAACATTACTTTCAGACCAAACTGATTTTCTTTTAATGATGGCTTTGGCAGGTATCAAGCCACTGTTTTGAGGTATCAGGGTTTTGGTAATATACCCATTTTTATCAAAAGTGACAATTCTCCTAACAAATCTATCATCTTGGGATTACGGAGAAGCTGATGACAAATATCCACTCTATATTCAGCTCGTTGAGGTGTCATTTCATGAGGTACAGATCTACAGCTTCTGTATGATTTTCCAAGTCTCTTAATGTGACAATTTATGTCATCTTTTGATGCACCAAGTTCTTCTGAATGCCTATGGGTACTTTTTTGTGGATTTTCTTGCAAAACTTAGCATATATCCGCAATATTCCATACTTTTAGGTCTTCCAGAACGTGGTAAATCTTTAGTGTTTTCGTCTCCATTGTTGAAATGTTGGAACCATCACTGTGCCACATGCTCACTAACGCCACCTTCTCCTTCCTCTTCACATATTTTTCGAGCTGTGGCAGCAGCTTTATTATCTCATTTACTGTAGTGTTTTAGAAGGGCTCTAAGTTCAAATTTTGTTATCTCCATTTTGTGATTGTTAACAACTGAAGACTGATGCATGCTCACAATGTACACAACACTAGACAAGGCATCCTGTAAATAGCATTGCCAAACCAAAGAAACCCAATAAATTTAAAAACATCAAAATAAAATAACCGACATTACTTATGGGACAACATAATAATAAACTATATTGTAACGCGAAGGCTGGAACACCCTGTGGAACCAGCTGGGAACGGAAGGCAGGGGAGGACCGTGTTAGCCACACCTCCCCCTCGTTTGTCTTATAGTGGTGACAGGCTGTGGTCGGGGGAAAAACATGACTGTGCCGTCTGTTTCTCCTACACCTGATTCTCGATCTTTCGTTTACTGGAATCTTCGCCTGGGAACCAGAAAAGCGGAGAAGTCGGCGATATTCCTATATAAAGGGGGGTTGCAGACAGACGGAGTCAGTCAGTTGGTTAGTGTGTGAGTGAGGACAGTTCTTGGTGTAAGAAGGCAGTGTTAGTCAGTGACGTGTTAATGAACGAAAGGATTGTGCAACGGAAGACTGTACGTAACTGGTATGTGCATCGGAGCTTACGTAACCGCGAGTACAAGTGAAATTGTAACGGACGAACTGGTGAATTGTAATTGTGTGCAGCAAGTAATTCTGTGTAATTGGCAAGTGTTAAACTGTAAGTCGGTGGAAATAAAGAACATTTTTGAGTGGTGAAATTGGACTTTTCATTTCACGAACCCACAAAGTCACAATATATTATTATACAGTTATTTAATAAATGATTGATTATTTAAAGTATCTGCACCATGTATGATATTATAGTTATAAACAACCATGAACATTAAAACCTATCTGCAAATTTCAAAATCAGTTAATATGGTGTAAGCATAACTATAGGTTACAAACATAACCAATTGTATACAACTTAGCAGATGAGAATCCTACATTATTTTCGTGATAAATAGGCTTTACAGTCTCTAAAAAAAATTTAAACATTTAGAGTTGTTGAATTTTACCTTCTAAAATGTGATTGAGCTAAGCAGTAAAATGCTTTCCAATTCTATGGGTAGGTGGTAGCTTATATCTAGAAGACAATGCAGTTTTTGAAGAGTATTCACATTAACTTTATAAATTAATTTATACTTTACTATGTTAACTTATTTATATTCCCAAAATTACTGTCAGTAATATTCTTCAAAAGTAAAAACGGTTGTTAAATATGTTTTAAAATAGACTAAGGTCTCACCTTTATATGATCTCGATGTTCTACATTTTTAACAAACTCTTCTAGAGTAGCCTGATTCACCTTATGGTCAGCACCTTCAACCTGCCTTAACAGTTTCCGCAACACCACCTTATCAAGTTTTTCTGCATCCTCATCTTTTCCAAGCTGTCTCAGTAAGAGCAATAATCTCTCATTCATGACTGGGTCATTTGTGATTAATGAGAAGTTTCCTGAGGCTACGTTAGCTCCATTACTTCCAGTATGCTCTATATTTAACAAAAGAACATATGATACAATTATAGTGGAGTGGAAGTACCAGATACAGAGATGTATTGATATATGATACAATGTTAAAATTTATATTTGGACATTTATCCTAAACTCTTTTAACAGCACATTATTATTTGTGGAGTGGTTCATTCTTAAAACTACTCATTACTTCATTAAAGCATAATAATTAGTAAATACACTTATCTTTGATATTAATATTTACAGAGATTATACATAATTTCACCAGATTCTTTTCATGGCCTGTTTGAAATTCAAGTAAATAAAGGATTTCCTTTAAAACTTTTAAAACATTGTATGGATGTGTTGATACTTTCACTACTGTTCCTAATAAACATATAAACAGTTAAAGTAAAAGTGAACCGAGAAGATATTGACACATTGCTTTGCTCAAACTGTTTTTCAAAGACATTTTTCAGGAGCTGTTGCTCCCATCATCAGCTGAGTCTCGACTTGTATTTTAACTTGCGCTTCACTGTCTCTATGCTTCTTTCAATTTTTATACTTTTGATATAAATAGTTCTTTAAATGTATAATATAAAACTATAAAATTTACACTAGATATTATAAGTAATGATAGCCTTCCTTTTTTGTATTTAGTGATAATAAAACAAAAGTAAGTATAATTTTGGCATTTGTAGAATATCAATTCATGCTAATTATTACGTAAATAAAAATCTTAAACATTTTCACTAAATTTGCTGTTCTTAATATTTTATTTTATAGGCTGATAAACATGCCCTTTAATAAGAAGAATTTAATAGAGAATATAAACAGTATGAACACTGCATTTTGGTAGATGAAACTATATTTATTGTTTAGATTGTATAATGAATGATTTTAAATTATGTTTAACTTCATTATTATTAAAATATTAATACAGATTTTATACATAAAATGATAGAAAAATGTAAACATCAAAAGTCTGTTAAAGATGAAACTTTTCAAGGAGAATAGAATCATTTTAGATCCTCTAAATAAATATGAGACAAAAAATTTTAAAATGTTTCTAAAACAGTTAAAATTTCTAATTATAAAATCTTGTATATATCAGTTTAATTATTTGGATTGTGATAGAATGTACATTGGTAAAACTAAACGTCATTTGCAAACTAGAATGAAGAAATGTTAGAAATATTGAATATAAACACTTTGATATATCAACTAACAGATCACTTTTGGTCACTTAATCATGAAATAAATTCAGACATTAAATTACTAAGACAATTAAATGAACCCATAGATTTGATGGCTTTGGAAAAAGTTTTTTTTTTTTTTTTTTTTTTTTTTTTTTTTTTTTTAAAGTTAGGATCGTGTAATGTATTTTGAAGTATTGCCAATTGATTCTGTCAATAGATCTTTTACTGTAGGTGGTTGGCCATACAAGAAACAATCTATCATCTAGCAAGTAGTGATAACAACAGTAAAAAACATATTATTTGATGATGTAAACAACAGATTTGTGTAACTACTCATTGTTCTCATACATATTAATAACAAAGATAAGTTAAATTTTTTGGAGAGTAAAGACAGACTTAAAAATTCAAGACCATAGCCGGGAGCTGAACCATGGATCTCCTGGTCTCTATCCGGTTGCTGTTAATCATTAGCTACCATGACAATACGCCAGCATGACACTAATGAACAATTCAATGTCATAGGCAGGACTTGAACCACAGATCTTGTGGTCTCTGTCCGGTTGCTCTTAACCATTGAGCTACCATGAGACCACACAATCTGTGGTTCAAATCCTGTCTATAGCATTGAATTTTTAATTCTGACTCTACCCTTCAAAAATTTTGTCCTACACATGGCTAGTGTGGAAGAACAATTAATTTCCATCAATTAACCTAATAAGTGAAGTTTGCTGCTATTATAATTTATTGAATCATATTTGCTTCACTGTCAATAGCTTCAGTTTTTTAATTTTATTGTCCTCATTACTATTTAGTGATATATATATAAGAGCATAGAAATCTTCTTTAAATATAAATTATCTCTAAAAGTATTGCTTCCTGTCACAAAAGATCTGGAAAAGAAAGAACAAAACAAAAGCATGTTTATAGGCACATTTGTACAATAACTGCATGTTTCCAGAAGTTTGCTAGCCTACTTTCAGGATACTATTGTATATTGTCAGTTATGCTTGACTGACAAAGGAAAATTCACCACAACAAAAGGTGTAGTGATCTGAAGTAAAGTAAATTGGTAGACCATAGGTAGTCAGACTGAAAAATTCATTGCTGTAGCTCAGATTTGAACCACAGATCTCCTGGTCTCCATCCGGTTGCTCTTAACCATTGAGTTACCATGAACAACATGCCAACATGACATTAAATTCTCAGGTTGAGTCATATTTTTTATATTTTTTAATGTAATTTATAAGACAATGTCATATTTAGGTATGAAATAGGATTATTACATATTAGGCATTTAGAATGTGTTGGATTATAAACATATTTATATCTCCTGCCTCTTGGATATTTAAAATATTATTGTGCATAATTTATGATTTGAGAATATGAACAAATGAGCTGGATAACAGTCTGACTATTTAGATTGCTTGGTCATAAACTCATAATAAAAACTCTGAAATAGAGCCATTCATAATGATCATGTATCCACACTAGTGACCAGCCAAACATGCTTAGCTTGCTAATGAGCACAAGCGATGCCCTGCACTTCCTCTATATATGTGGTACAAGATGGTCACAAATATCAGTACTCTCAGAAAGACCAACTTTTTATTTGAGTGTTGCAAAAGCTTATATACTCGTATAAGTGAAAATACATACATCCATTACTATACCACTCGCAAAAGTTAAAGGCATGTGAACGCTGGCCAATGCTCAAGCAGAGCGCTGTTGCCAAGTGTTGTGCGTGTATGGCAGAGGTTCTGTAATTAATGGAGATAATGTTCTCAGTTCAGGCACGTGAGATGCATGTACCACATTTGGCAGCACTGGTAGGAGGAGCAAGTTTAGGATTTGCTAGAGTCTGCAGTACAGTCTGCCTCTATATGCCTTTAACTTTTACAAAGGTTATACTGCTTAAAAATACAAGTTGTCATTCAGTCAGTGTGGTGATTAAGAACCCTGCACTGCTATATCCTTTATACATTGGAAATAAGATACGAAATACTTTAAAAGTACTTCAAACTTTGTATCCTTTCATTCTTGCTGGTGTTTGTACAGGTAATCCAAACTCTCCCTCATCATCAAAGAAAATGTTGGGTGAACTTACAAATAACATACAAGTTGCATATTTATTAAACTAGCTCAGAGCTGATTCACCACTCAGCAGCGTAGATGTTAGCATATGGTAAATGACTGAAAAAATATCTACACTTTTTAATGTCTGACATGGCTTCTTTGTCCAAATGTATAACACTGTATTGAGCAGCAAATAATTTACTAACCTGAAGCTCCAAGAGGTTTCTTTTGAGTCCTGAACATAAGCATTGGATCATCAAGAAGTGATGGTTTGTGATGGCCTGGTCCAATTTCACCATCTCCAGATGCACTGAATGCAGTTGTACCGTCATCTCCCAGGTCGCATGTGCTGCAACTGCAGTTTGTGATGATCTGCACACTCTTTTGCATTACTTCGGAACTCTCAGTTTCATCTCCTCCACACTCCAGTGTCACCTGGACCAGAAGTTAATCTTTGTGTACCATATTCAATTAATCTTTCTTTTTTTTCATGCAACTAACCCTAAGCCTTTTTCCACATCAAATAATAAACAAGCTCTTACAGATTGCAAATGTTCTACATAGGCAATGCAAAGCTTAATTGTAGGTTTTTTACAAAATCTGATGTATTACATTTGCATGGACTTCTCCAGCTACTGTTGTTTATTTTTATATAGCTTCTACAAACTATTCTTCCAAAAGTTTATTTTTCTATCTGTTTGGTTTTATTATATGTACACAGGGGAGTCAGCAGACTAAGTGACAGCCAAATCTTTAAAAACTATATATGGCTTTGAAACGTACTTGAAGCTGTTTGTATAACTTCTATTGTAAAACCATCAGGGAAAAATCACATATAAAACATCTTTTTTAGTCCTAAGACAAACTGACACAGTTTCTCTGTATTCTCTCTGCTCGTTTTAAGAAGAAAAATATGATGAAATTGCACAGAGAGAGAGAGAGAGAGACAGAGAGAGAGGAGGGGAGAAGAGGGGGAGGAGAGAGAACACGAGAAGAAAAGAAATATTTAAGGAAGGAGCAAACGATTTCGGATCAGTTGAGTTTTATGTATAACATTGTTTTACTATTTGATTTAGTTCAAGGAGTACAATAATAATTGCAATAAAAATGGAATTATATGATATCTGGAGTTTCAGTAAATTTTGAGATGTGAATGCTGCTGCCTCCTAAGGGTTACATTGCAGATAAACAAAGAAAATAATTAAATGCAAACTGAAGCACAGTATACATTAAATACAGTAACATGATGCAACATGTGATGAAACTTACTGGGAATACATATGTATATGACAAATAAGGACTAAATAGAAGACAGATAATTCTGTCTGGAGCATTGGAGATCTATATATATATTTTAATCAATTATGTATGTGTAGATGATTAGGTACTTAGAAATGTTTGAAGTTTTTATCTGTTAAAGCGTACTACAATACTGAATGTATGAACAGTGTATTTTGCACTTCTAAGATCTACTAATTATTCAGTTTTTACTCCTATACTTAAAATAGAAAGTGTCAATATAAACTTTCGGCTTCATACTACACAAATATAATAATTTGTAACAAAAACTTATCTTCAAAGAAAATGTTGTAAATTTCTTATTGATTGAGATCGCAATTTCATAAATCTTCATTTACATCTTTAGTTGTACACAATCTCATTGTCAGTATTATGATCACTAGAGGTCACTAGATTTCTGTCAGTACTACCAAACTCAGAGTTCAAATCCCAACTGTAGCATTGTACTTTTCAGTCTGACTCTACCTATCCAAACTTTGCCAAACATATGGGGATGTGGAACAACAATTAATTTACATCATTAAATATCAATACTATTGATTTATTATTATTCATTATTATACACCCTAAAGAAATTGTTTCTTTGAAAATCTTTACTTATACATAAACATTTTTATTGCAGTAGATTCAATCTTTCACACATGTGTAACACACCTGGATAAATAGTTAAATAAATGGACAAAATATCCTTTATATAACAATATTTGTTTTATTTACTGAAATAACATTGAGTGATGAGAGATCTTTGCATTGTAAATTAGACAATGTGTTGGTAACCACATTTGTTTAAAGAAAATTGTAAAGAAACTTTTTTAAGGAAATTAACATGTGCTACAAACAAAACTTACATGTTTCCATGTGACAGTAGATGGCTGGCAGGAATCACAATAAGGTTTGATGAGCTCACCAGGAGCACTTGGCACTGTACGTGGTATACTATAACTGAAGCAAGCCCCAACACACACATTGTTATCTATTTCTACTGAGCTGCAGCCAGGATATGCCACCACTTGCTTGATTGGTGTTGTGTTACACCATGAATGCTTGTCAGGATAGAGTACTATGTTGTGCACCTACACAGAAAAACATTAGTATTAACCTTTCAAGTAATGCTGAAAATCACAAGTTAATAATAAACCTTTAATGCAAATGTATTTTTAAATTGGAATTAGAGGACTTTGGTGTAATAATGTGGATGCTAGCACAACTACTGCAGAGGGTAATTGACAATGTAAAAATAAAGAAAGAAATAAACTTCCAAATTCTAGGTGTGGTAGCCCAACAAGGGCTACTCTATAACTGCTGCGTAGTCTGCCTCCATTCACACAAGATGTTCAAAAATGGTAGAACATTGGAGTAGCAAGAGTTGGTATACTCTATCCCCTCAGTAGCTAGGGCATGGTTTACTAGACTTGTAGCCAGCTGCTATTTGGCATTCCGATCATTCAATTGCTCCTTTATACCTCATGAGGCTAGATGCACCTGGCATCAAATCCTTCCAGCACCAGGGATTGAGGATGATTGTTGATACCCATAAACATCAAATTTCAACATCACAGGGAGTAAGTGTTTGAAATGGCAAGGTAAGCAACTACCTGTAATTTTAAGGAATCACAGATTTTAAATTAAACATCATTTGACATAATTTTCCATCTGAATGGTTTCACTTTATACTTATATTTTATCTTTGCTCAAACAGAACTGAGGATTTTCCTCCTTTTCATCAAGTTTGCCAAAAGCATGTTTAAAATCTATAATAATGTCTGTCTCATGAATACAATATACGTTTAAACTTATATATTCTTAATTTTTATGTTATGAGCCCAATAGAAAATGCTACAAAGGAATTGAAATTACCTTAACATTCCTCTGCAAATATCTTTGGAACATTAATATGAATTGAAAAATGACTATCACGGCTCATTAAAGTAGATGACATAGGCTATTAAAATATATATGGAATTTTCTCAGCAAAAACTTATATTTTTCTTAAATGGAATCTTGTACTATTTTTGAAGCAGTTAATAACATGAAAAATGAAAATAACATACATTGCACTGCAATAAGTCAATTACATCTGGTGAAACTGTAACATGAAATTGATGATTGAGTGACAATGAAACACACACTATTCAGAGACTGTTTGTGTTGTGAAATCTCAAGTACCTATGAACCTTTTGCTACTGTTAATTGTGAGGTTATTGATGTCCTACAATGCAACAAAAGCAATTCTTACTGTTATTTTTACTGTTGTCAATTATGTTGGAAATAGTATAGGATTTGCAATTAACCCTCCGTTAGGCATGTGCACCTTGGCAGAGCACCATTGGTCTCATGAAGCCTAGGAGACTTGCACTATATTTATGCGATTATTAGCCTGTATTTCTTTTTGTTTTCATTTTTATATTTGTTTCTCAACCTTTGACTTTATTTAGCTTAAAAATAGATGAATTTTATTAGTATAGTCATATTAAATACATCAGCTAAAATGTGATATGAATGGAGTACATATTATAATTTATATTAAGTATACATAAAGAAAATAATATATTATTTTCAAATACATCTTGTTATTGGAAATGTTCGGTTATTCAGAGTCATCAGCTATTTCTTCTGTTTTGCTGACTAAGCAGTTATTGCAAATAATTTTGGCATGTGTTGTCAAACAGAGATGAGCGTTGCATTTCCCTCATGCATGTTTAGTTTTGCTGTTCTTTTTGTATTTACTGCAGGGTTCATATCATTTCCTTTTCAATGATTCTGGTGCATTCGGCAGCTCATCTGTGGTTAGTTGTTTAGGTTTATATTTCTTTATGAAACTCATCAAGATCATTGGTAGGTTTGATGCTGTTATAATAGTAAAGCTAAGGTCAACATTTTCAAATATTGATGTCTTGTGGAATATTTGTTTTGGTTTACAAGAAAGATAACCCTAAAATTAATACCTGCAATATTCAACATATGGTTAAAAATTACCATTGGCCACCTTCTTGTTGTTTTGGCTACATTGTCCATAGCACACAATTGTCTACCACATCAACTCCAGATTTAGTATTGTTGTAATGGATGATTGTATCTGGCTTTTTCTTGGCCCTTCTAAAAGTTGATCTGACAAAACATATAGATTTGAGATCAAAACTACTGTTTTTCCCATTTTTGGAACATATGCAACAAGTGTTTTGGTTTTTGTGAAGCCAAATATGCTTTCGTGAAGCACTGGTAGCCATTCAAGACCATACACCATACTGAAGAACAATTATAACCCCCTGGCTCACGATTATAGTAGTCTTAATGTTGTGTTTGTTTGCCATATTCTCTCTTAATTCATGCCATTTTGGAGAAGTAAAATTACTGGGCAACTCTTGTTCTTGTGTACTGTATCAACGAAAGAAATTTGTCTTTTGCGCGGAATTATTTTGCAAATGTGGTCCTTGCAGCTGCTGTCCATAATACATTTCTATATTTGTGGTGTAAAACATTATAAAAACATAATATTTTTATGCCATACTTGTTTGGCATAGATGATATATATTGTCTGAAACCACATCATTCAGGAAATGGCAATAACTGTTCATTGAGAATGATGCTTTGTCCAAGGAGAATAACGCTTCTGACAGTTATTCATGAACATTGTAAACATTTTTATAACATCAGCCAATTTATCCAGTACCATTGAACACCATTTGGTACTCACGACAAAGTACTAATAGCTCCTTTTATAACTTGAATGAAGTTGTTTTCTACTGACGAAGAAAACCATGTCATCAACATGTAACAAGAGTAGACACCAGGGGCCTGCTAGACCTTTCCGACACTTAACTGCTGATTTATTATTTTTGCAGCTACAATAATAGATAGAAAATATTTTTGCTGCAGCAAACATTCGAGTAGGGTTTAATATTAGATATCCTACTCAGAAAATATGTAGATGCTTTCGTTTGTAAAATACCACATTTAAAAAAAGCCTGGAGTTTCCCAGTGTAATGGAGGGTTAAAAAAAATTAATTAAAGATGTGTCTCTTTCATTGTATCTTGAGCATCAACTTCATATTGCAGTTTCTTGGGATATAATTACCCTATTAAATTTGTAATTAATTGTTTCAAGAATAATATGAGGTTTCACTTAGAAATCTGGTAGAAATGTTTATGTTGAAAATAATTATTGCCATATATTATTGAATGGTTATCATTTACTTTAACGAGGCCCTTCCCTAACTTTTATATCTGTGAAAGTTAGTTTTCAATTGCTATTTTTGCCTCAAAGATTTTTGTAATGGTAGTTTTAAATTATTAAACCTATATGTATATAAAATAATTGTAACTCAGAAAACATCACTTTTAAATTGTCTATAGCTCAATATGAGTATAAAACTGTAGTATTTCACCAGTAACAAGAGAAATCCCAAGACTGGGATTGTTTACAAAAAACTTCTCCTGTTCGTAAGAAACAAGAGGTAAAAGAAATTTACTGCTGATAAGTAAAACTGTATATATTTTCATATATTTTTTGCTCATATATTTTCTGTCCTCTTCTAAAAGTTTCTGTTGAAATAGACTATTCCATCTCTGTATATAAAATTATGTTCAGTTTCATTTAAAGAAGTGTTTATCCAATGGAACCTTGCTACCTTCAAACTGCCTCTATGAACTTAAATTTGAAAACACATCTCAATTATTTCATATTTTTCTTTAAACACCATTCATGTTGTGTAATACATAGCGCTATATGGATACATGAAAATTAATGCCTTACTCTTTGGAAAAATCTGGTGCTACGTGTGCAGACTATACTTAAGAAAGGTACTTTTCTATCTACTTCAAATTAATAAAATAAATCTTGCAGAAGTAGTATCATTACACATCTCATTGTAAGTCCAAGGGAATTAGATAAAACAGAATCTATATGCTGACCTTGAAAATCCATAACTTTTCCATGATACCACAAGAAACAACTGAATAGATATACTTTTTCAAAAAATGAGAAAATTATTAAAAGCTTCAAACTAATGATATAAAGTTTCTAGCATGTGATTATACTATAAAAGTAGTTATGTATATGTATATTATGTGTTTTAAAGACATATTAAAGTATGTAGTAAGTTTTCTATATTTTATGGTTTATCTATAATATCAGATCATATAAAAGTCCTTCTGAATGTACCTAAAGGACTTCATAGGCTATTTGTACCCAGAAAATTAAAGATATTCATTTTATCATGTGAAGAAAGTAATAATACCATTTGGAGAGTATAGTAGATGACAAATAGTTATAATTAGGTCAATCATCTTTAGCAGTAATAAAGAGAAATGTACTGCTTCCATTATTTATCCTCTTGGTGGAGTGTACCTGTTATATGGTCAACTTTTCTTTTTAACTCTCTAGATTACAGCTGTCTAGTAATCTTTTTATTCATAAATAATGCAATCAGATTCTTTAAGCTGTAAGCATCCAATAAGCTTAAACTTTTGTAAAATGTAGCTTATGTTTGTGTTAGCAGTTGTTTCCTTTATTTGTATTATTTCTGTTTATAGTTTATATTTTTACACATTTTAGAAAAACCTAATATTTTTAACACTTTTTGTAATGATGAAAGGCCCAAATGACCTAGCTCTCAACCGGCCCTTAAACCCCTCACCTCACTCGCTGTAAGGATGATTTGAAGAACACGTATCAGTGCACTTCATGGCAAATTCTTCTTCAGCTTTATTTATGCAACAGATTATACATTTGTATCTTAATACTCATAAGAGAGAAATAAAACAAATACTAGAAACTCTTATGAAATGTAATTTGGAAGTAATATGTAGATTTTGCTAAGTTGGTAAAAAGCTTTAATTATTATATTTGGCCAGAGATTTAGTCTTCCAGTTGACATTCCATTTTATTCAATGTACTACTCCATATTTCGGAATTCAATGTAGTATGGAGTTTCTTTTCTTCTTTCCACTGATTATTACCATATCTATGTATATCTAGCAATGAATGAAATGTATAATGTTTAACGCCCGCTTTTACTACATACAGCACCGCAGGCGGTGACACTGGTGATACATGAGATGAAGATTGGAGCACCAGTGGAATCAGTTGGCGGGGGAAACCGGAGGTCCCGGAGAAAACCCGCCCCAGCGCCGAGTTGTTCACCACAAATCTCATTTTGCGGTCGCCTGGGATCGAACCCGGGCCGCCTTGGTGAGAGCCAAGCCGTCTAACCACTGAGCCACGGCGAGGCCACGTATATCTAGCAGGTTTATTCCAGCTGCAGTATAAAGATATCCAGATTTGTGTGTGTGTGTGTGTGTGTGTGTGTGTGTGTGTGTGTGTGTGTGTGTGTGTGTGTGTGTGTGTGTGTGTAATATTACGTCCTCCAACTTTAAGTCATATCGAACGATGAATGAAGTGGGTGAAATGATGCTCAAATGTGTCCGGGGTCCATGGAGCTTAGTTACCCGACATTAGTCTTTTATTAGGATAAGGGAAACCCCGGAAAAACCTTTTCCACGTAACTCACCCTGACCAAGATTCGAACTCGGGACCTCTTGAACGTGAGGCAGACAGATACCACCACGCTACCGAGGCGGGCTTTCTTGTTCTTTCTTATTAGTTTCTGTCCTATTAAAGTGACCTGTTCAACTATTCTTTTCATGAGCAGAATGTGGAGAATGTATCTTGGTAACATTACTAGCACCTCACAGATTAAAACTTTTTCTCTGGCTTCCAATCCAGCCACGTGAATCTGCTTCTTCTGCCCAATTCTGGTTGCTGAAACTTGCAGCTCATGTTACTTCGGGCAGAGTCTGGCTTCATTTGATCATGGATGCTTAATTTCATTTTCATTCCAGCCTTTTCAGGGTCGAAAGTTTCGGCAATGGACGATTATGAGGACTTTGCGCACTTTAACTGCTATTCTCAGCATAAGGGTGGTCGATGTCAAAACACATGCTGGTGGTTCACGCGCCTAACCCGGCTTCCGGCACGCCCGTGCAGTGCTCTCATCTTATCCTTTCCTCTCAGGGTCTGATATGCAATAGCCTCTCTGTAGGTTCGGAGTGGATTACTCTCCGCTTGTAATTTAATTCAGGCCAACACACATTTTGCTTTAATCACATTTTCATCCATTGTCGCTGTCTTCGTAAAGTCTACAAAGCATCCATAGATCGTGGATTGCCAGGAGCAAAGATCACCAAATGTCAGATTTCAGAGATTCTCTCTCCCCTAAACTGACTTTAAAATCAGAAAATCACAGCATGAAATTACTCTCGCTTGAGATCCACATTAGTGCAACATCAACGTGCGTAGATTTACGCAGAAGTCTGACGCTTAACGTTGTTACTGTCTATCTGGACGTGCACTGTCTGAACTTAAATCTACCTACAGCTAGGAAGACCTGCTTTGGTTTACCATAACTCACTGTTGGCGATTTTCAAAACTTTCAGGTTGACTCCCGCACTGTACTGTACTACATTATGTGAGATATCCGACACCCAGGGAGAATTCGGTACCTCCGGCCAGGCTATGGTCAACCGGAGGGGTAGAGGGTTGCCTAAAAAGTCCCGGGTACTAGTCTGCAGAGCTAGTAGAAGGTGTGCTAGATCACCGGGCGGCCCCACCGAGGTTTTCGGTAGTCTTCCCTGCGGAGTTGACGCGCGTAAGTGGCGTATCCACTTCCATACCGTCTGGACGTTGTGCTGAGCGGGAGGTCTCTCTCTTTTTTTTTTTCTTTTTTTTTAAAGAAATCAGATATTGCCCTATGGAAAGAGCCGCGGAATATCCATCGCTTCCGGGTAGAAGGAAGCCCGGGTCCTTGGTCCTACGGGTCCAGGACTAATAGGAGTGGAACCTCTGCACATAACTGTATTTACTTAACTATGCAATGTCCTCTCTTTTACGCTGGGAACCGTAGCGGCCAGATTAAATCCAGCTTAGTTCTGAGAAACTTAAAGTTACATCAACAATAAAACAATAGTCATCACAACCCATAAGTGCCGGGTTCGATTTCCAACTGGAGCCAGTAATTTTTATTTTAACAGAATCATTTGCTACCTTCTTCAGAGTCTGGAAGGGTGAATCTGTGAGCGAATACGTCTGCATTCCGTAATGAAAATTAGTAAATAACAACAGAAAAAGTCAACTCTTTATAGTCAAAGCTACAACCACCAAAGTTAAATGGTGCTAAAACTAAGTAAATAAAAGTTATACATAATTCTCGACATGCTCGCTTGTTTTTAACATGTGTATTTATTTAATTAGGTGTATTAGGTACAATGTATTAATGGTCTAATTACTACTACTACTACTACTACTACTACTACTACTACTACTACTACTACTACTACTACTACTACTACTACTACTACTACTACTACTACTACTACCACTAATAATGTTATAATATAATACCTTATGTTCTCTGTGAGATGAAACAATATTCGATGCCATACACAGAAGTATAATTTCCGTAACTGGTTGTTTCTTCATGTTGTAAACTAATGCAGGAATATACCTAAAAACAGAACAACAATATATAAACAAATTATGTTTTGTTTAACTACAAATAAATTCCTTTCTTAGATGTTAAATCATTACAATTTCTGATTTACCAGGATTCAGGATAAAAGTAGTCGGAATTATCTATAATTATAAATATATAATTATAGATCTGAAAACACGTAGTGACGTGAAACTCTGTTTTCAGAAATATTTCGTTAGCTACACCAAAGTTTTCAAAGCCTACAAAATTTAGTTAATTTATTAAAGTTTGTCTTGTATTAACTATTTTGAAATGTACTCCTACATGTTTTTATTCAAAGTATCTTAGGTCTCCGCAACACGACAATGAAGTTCACACATACGTACTGCTTTATGCATTTTAGATTCCTAATTCTCACACCGGGCAGTGCGCCATCTAACTACAATGTTCTTACGCTCATTCTGAAGCTTCAGTAGCCGAGTAAGGACGTTTTGAACCCTTTCCTCGATTTTAATATGCTCTCTAGTGGTCATTTCTGGTGCCTTTAAGATTAAATTATAACTTTTTGCTCGTTAAATAAAAAAGCGTACTTCGAAGGTTGCTCTCACTGGAAGTAGTGGAATTACTAAATGCCACAGCGAGGAAGCGTGCCGGAAAATATTCCAAACACAGAAATGTTTACGTGAAATTATCGCATATACACTTATTACAACGCGATTGGATATTAGAACAAGGAGAAAGATGGAGGAATCAAAATCCCTTTCTGATTTCTCAATAGATACTCCTGATGAATTGTCTGGGATTGTACCTATAACACTTTAATCCTCCAGGTACATTGCATCAAAGTTAGCAGAACTGTTGTTTATCTTTCATTTCCGTGGCATGTTTTGCACAACGCGTATTATTTGTAACTATGTCGGAGAGGGGAGGGGATTTATTTTTGTATTTATTTTATGTAAACCAAAACTATGAATAAGTCGTTACTTTTATTTATATTTTCACTCAGATTCGTCTTTATTAAACTAACATGAGATTATGTTTCCTAGTATTGCAATTATATAAAATTACAAACACATAATTTTGTACAGCGTAACATTATGATGTATTTATAAATCACCTGTTTGTATAGACTGATCACACTTTGGTAAATTAGTTTTTTTCCCCTTGTTCCATTTATACCCCGTCTTTAGCTGCTATGGTCATATCGGCGGCCGTTCTCCTTTGGAACATACTGTAGTTGTTAACTCGTTATCTTTGGTTTTTAATCATTAGATCATGCACACACTCACACTTTCATTCATACTTCTAGACTCTGGGGAAGATGGGGAATTATCTTGGTCGGAGAAAAATCTCCACCCCCACCGCCGGGAATCGAACCCAGGACCCCTAGCAAGGCAGGCTACGGGGCCAGCCAGTAAATTAGTTGTATTACCATATCCTACTTATAACTACAGACATTATTTAATACAAAAAGCTTTCCCTAAATGACATAGGACTCTTTTAACCAGAAGACTAAAATAACTCTTTGTTTGTTTTGTAATTTACGTCCTCCAACGTTTAGTTATATCGGACGATGAATGAAATGGGTGAAATGATGATAAAATGAGTCCGAAATCCATGGAGTTTAAGAGTTGCCCGACATTCGTCTTTCGGGATAAGGAAAACCCCCGGAAAAACCTTATCTAGGTAACTCCCTCAGGCCGAGATTCGAACTCCGGGCTTCTTGAACGTGAGGCAGACACTCAAGAGGTCCCAAGTTCGAATCTCGGTCAGAGTAAGGTACCTTGATAAGGTTTTTCCGGGGTTTTCGCTTATCCTAAAATACGAATGTCAGGTAACTCTTATGCTTCATGTACCCCGGACTCATTTGAGCATCATTTCACCCATTTCATTCATTGTCCGATATAACTTAACGTTGGAGGAAAAGAAATGGAATACTGAAACAAGAAGCTCGAGGTTAATGATATGTATACGATAACAGAGACAATGACAGTGAGTTCTTTCAGTGACAATACATTGCTGTTAATATATTTGACATTACGGCTTTGTCAGTTGAGTAAATCATCTTTTTATAAATTATTCCCGTTGTACAGATTGGTCACACTAGAAAATTAGTTATATTACCGTGCACTTCCTATAACTGCAATAACTACAACTGCATTAGTCTCTTTTTTTACCGTTATGAAAATTGCAGAAGTTAGGGCTGTTTAGCCTAATTTTCATTATTTGTAAAATATTACAATAAAAATTACTTGGGTACACATTTAATGCATTTATAATCATTAAGGTTATTTTTATGACTATGCATCCGTGTTGCGTATCACGGTCTAGTCTTATATATCAGACACGCAACTCGCAGGTGCTCCATTTGTGTTTCGTTCCTTACTGTACGCCAACTTACTAGTATTTTACTCTTCTAATCAGCAGATAAGAAAACGATCGCAGCGCTGGTCACTGAAGGTCAATACGCCTCAACGCTATGTCGGGTAGTAGAACGTTTAATACCGACTTTTCGGGATAGGAGGAAGTTAAGAAATATTAAGAACTTCAATGTGAAGCTGAGTAAGCTTCAATAGCTCTAAAGAAATATCTTCCATTTCAGTGGAACTACTCTTTGTTTCATTCATTTTATAATTACACAATTATAGAACCCTTTACAGAATAAACAATCAACCCGGCTACAAACCCCACAGATCAACCAATCAGACTTTACTGTGCTTGGTTTCTTTCAGTTGTCAAGGTAAATGAGGTTTTGTATATTTAATATCAGTACCCAATGTACTAACTAAAGCAATAATACAAAGGAAAGTAGATACTAGTAGTGAATGCTCTCCACAGACAATGAGAGCAGGTAGACTGGAAGACACCCCACTGCCATCTATACGGGAGGTGTAGAAGTAGGGATGTAAATGCCTAGCAATAATAACTCTGTACTATATGCGTGCGATATGAAGAGCGATCGGGCTTCAAGTCCTCATTCGGTAAGTTTCGTTTAACCCCGTAAACATAGATGACTTCTTTGAAATTTGAAATGCGCTGTACACTGACATCTAGTGGCTAATACGCTAAGCTTTATCATGTCCGCCATATTTCGTTTTGATCAATTTCGAGGTTAATTAGTTAACCAGTTTACAACAATCGTATGTTAGAATTAGAATTTTAGTTCGTCCTTTGCAACATATACATGTTATGAGACACGTCAAAATGTATAAATACAGTATATACATAAAGTCAAGTTGATTACATACAACATACACTGTAACCAGCTTTTCTATGGTTTCATGTTGTATTTGCATAGACTAATTTACTACAAGGAATGTTATAATATGAATATTACAGGTTTGTGAATGTACTATGCTCCCAGTGCCCATTTACATGGTTATAGTTCTAAAAATTCATTAACCGTATAAAAACAGTGAGCATACAAAAATGTCTTAACCTTATACTTAAAGTGTTTTAATGATGCAGCTTGTTTAAATGAATTTGGAAGTTTATTATATAACATTATCCTTTTGTAGTTAAAGCTTCCTTCATAAAGGCTCGTTTGGTGCGCTCTAATTGCCAGTTTATCCTTGTTACGAGTGTGGTGGTAATGTACATCAGCATTTACTTGAAAATGATTTATATTTGTGTGAACATTTGTGGATGTTATGGATCTCAAAAGGGGACACATTATTATTCGTCTACCTCCGTATAACTGTGATCTGAATGCAATTGAGCTGGCGTGGGCAAAACTAAGGAATGTTTTCCGAGGATGCAACGTTACTTGTGATATTTTCGCTTATCTTACACGCTATTTTGCTCAACTATGTTTTTCAAGGTTGACCACACTGCAGAAACAAAAGAGCGTTAGCTCTGGCTTCTTCCCCTCTGCCCGCACCACACCGTAAATCCAGCGCTCAAATTATCTTGCGCGTATTGTAGACACATTACCAAGCAAGATGGTGTGCTACACGGATGAGACCTAGAAGTCTTATCTACCACACATTGAGGGAGATGAACCTAAAGTCCGTTGCAATATAGGTAGTTAAAGGCACGTGAAAGGGGGGGGGGTTAAAATACTTTCTCTTTCGCTATGAAACTAGATGTAATTTTTAGGATAAAAACAATTGAAATTTTATAAATTATTTACGTATGTATCAGTTTTATGCCTCTCATGAAAATCAGTGCATGCATGGCACCGAATGCTAAATATTCGGCATGCCACTTGTTACATAAGTAGCCACATTGTTCAAATTCCCCCCTCTGAAGCGTAGATGGTAGCCTGTGTGTCTCACGTTCAACAGGTCCCGAATTTCGGTCAGGTTGCGTTATCTGAATAAGGTTTTTTCTGTGGTTTCCCTTGTCCTGAAAGAACTCTAAGCTTACGCACTCATTTGAGCATCATTTCACCAATTGCATTCATCGTCCGACATGACAACGCTGGAGAACGTAAATTAGAAAAAGAAAGTTTATTTAAAATGTATTTGAAACTAGTAAACGTTTAATGTTAATATTTTAATGTTGCAAACCAGGATTATAAGGGGGGTGAAGGACTTACAAACCTAATCGACAACTGGGGGTGTAGCTACTGAAGGGATAAGGGAGCAGATGGTAGAGCTAAACAGGTCAAAGGTTAGGGACATGAGTAGGGTTAAATTAAAGTGATGGGTTCTCCATAACATTGACAAATATATTTTGAAGATTGGGGAAGTCAAACCAAACAAAGCTCTCCTTTATCTTGAAGAGATAAAAGGTGCAATCAAGACAGACATTGAATCAATTAATACATGATAAATAAATATTACATTTTATGGAGAGTAGCGTAGAGTTCTGAACAAGAGGTGGCTAGTTCGCTTTGATGAGTTAAGTTTTGTAGAAGTATTAGCAAGTTCTGTAATGAGACTAAAGCAGCAGCATCCAACTAACCAACTAACTAGCTCATGATTGACTAACTAACCAACCATGATCTGACTAACTCTTCCTTACTGGCTGTAATCGTTTAAATAGAACTGACTTCCAAAATGTCTGCTATAATACGACTCAGCGATTCCGCACAGAGGGTTTACATCCTATGGTGCAATCTTGTGCAACGCAAGAATGACTCTTCTCAATTTTTCTGCCGATTTAACAGAAAACATATGAACTGGCAAGTCAATACCACTGCTTACTCTGATCACTGAGTCATCCAACCTGTCTTAACTTGTTAATTCCTGCTAAAGCCTATGACTTACCACGAAATGAAATGTGAACTTCCAATAATTAAAATATTTCCCAAATCTTGTTCAGACCTTATAAGCAGCAATAGTTTATATTTTTATGATATATATATATATATATGTGTGTGTGTGTGTGTGTGTGTGTGTGTGTGTGTGTGTGTGTGTGTGTGTGTGTGTGTGTGTGTGTGTGTGTGTGTGTGTGTGTGTGTGTGTGTGTGTGTATGTTGTAATGTGACATATGGTTAGTTCATACGATATGAAACAAAAATGTACTTTTCCTATAATTTACTTAGGGTTAACGGGACTTTACACTGTTCTATATATTGGATAGTAGCTACACAAACTAGAATCAATTTTTTTTTCAGGAGCTACATTGACTGTCTGCGTGTATTTCTTTAAATCTAATATTTGGCGATTTGGGTGTAAACAAACGAAATGAAAAGAATCCAGTACTAAATGAGGCCCCTTTTTGTAGGGTGCCAGATTTAGAGAATCTGCAATAGCAATAGGAGCTAAACCTTCAGTATTTTCTGATTCTATGTTGAATTTTCGCTTGACTTGTCAGTTTTCATCTATACCCTCTTAGTATTGTGTAGGAGGGTTGGTAAATTTAAACGTTAGGCGTTAAGTTCTCTTTTCTTGGCAGTATTTTATAGGATGGGATTGGTAACAGAACATTCAAAACTTTTTGAGGGGTGTATCACTTGGGTTTTCTTTGATAGGATTTAGCCACTCGCTTTTAAACATCGTGCTATCGTAAGGATTCGGTTACCTCTAACCCTCATACTTGTAATGAAATATGTAACGAATTTATTTCTGGAAAGTTTTGTGTAGATTAATATGAGGAAGATGGAAAAAAAATAAGCATTCGTAAACATTATAATATATAGGTAAATGATGGCGGTTATAGAAAGTCACGTGAAAGTGACGCATAAGATATATATATATATATATATATATATATATATATATATATATATTACCGTTTGTGTTATACCATTTAAACAACCAACATATTTTTTTCCTTTGAAGCTCTTAGGAAGTGTTCGGGAAAGATAGAAGTGAGAAGAAGCCTGTCATGTGGAAAAAAAAAAAAAAAAAAAAAAAAAACCAGGCATCGCGGCGCCCAGTGATTATTTTGACTGGGATTCGGGAAGTGCTGCGTTTCCTTCAACGCCTGTGTACAATATCCTGTCTTTTACATAAACAACCGGATGGGAGCCTGTCTTCACTTTCGAGGGGCTGTTGCAGCCAGACCTTACTTCAAAGTTGAACACATTCTGCACCACGGTGTCTTGTCATATTGGCGGTTTTGACTCGGGGAAACAATTGACTGCTCGCCAAACTTATCAATATTTAAGTGTTAAATGGAATCACAACTCCCATATTTATACTTGCAGAGGGATAAGCAATTATTCTTGTTAAATAAACCTCCTCTTAGCCTGAGAATCAAAACCGAGACTCTGCGATGGAAAGCCCAGATGTAGCTAATCAGATTTACGTGTTAAAGGGAAATATAAATCGATTTGAGCGTCATTTCCGATTGAATACTGCATGGAAAAGTGGATTCTGATCGTATTGAATCTATCCGAAACAAACGAATCGAATTTTATTTTTAATTTACGGCCTTCAACGTTAAGACATAACGGATGACGAATAAAATGGGTAAAATAAT
Source organism: Mantis religiosa (assembly GCA_030765055.1). Lineage (NCBI taxonomy): Eukaryota > Metazoa > Arthropoda > Insecta > Mantodea > Mantidae > Mantis > Mantis religiosa. Next base: position 179,513,568 of record CM060949.1, on the reverse strand, counting down.
GCTCAAATGAGCCCAGGGTCCACAGAGCTTACTTACCCGACATTCAACTTTCAGGATAAGGGAAGAGCTTGCAAAAATGTCATCCAGATAACATCCTGACCAAGATTCGAACTAGGGACCTCTTGAACGCAAGGCAGACACGCTACGGTCCCTCTCCCTTGTAAAGAGATCTCTTTAAAATTAAATACAGTTTATTTCAAATAAAATTTTAACTTCATCGACCATTTATGATATATCCATTATTATTCACCACACTGTGAATATTTGTACTTTTTTGAAAATATTCAGTTGTTTCTCGTGTTGTCACGGTGACTATGGAGAGGTGAGCAAATACGACTTAATTGCGAACACTTCAATATCACTATCCCGTTTTTATCTATAACAAAATGTGTAATGAAATTAAGCAAACGTTTATTCCAATTAACTTAATAGAATAATACTTCTTGCAAGAATAGTTTGAGATATTTTCAAAAATAAATAATAATGAGTAGAAAATAATGTGAAAATAACACATGAGACTTTTTGTACTTTTCTTGGTTTCAACGTTTCTTTCTTTGCTCGTCTTCACAAGTTGTATCCCATACCCAACCGCAAATCCTATTTACGAGTCGAATGTACGCTGCTACTATATACGAGTATTCTACGACCGCTTCTTCTATATGCCAGTCCTGTGTGGGGATGTGCTTCATCTACTCATATTCACCAACTCCAGGTATTTCAAAACAGGATATTACGATTGTATGTTAACGCCCCGTGGTACACCCGGAACGCACAGCTGCATAGAGAATTGGACATAGTCAGCATTAATGAGTACATCTCTACAACGACAAGCAGATTCTTTGCTCACCTTCCTTATGTATCAGGTGATTTATTCTTCCAACTGGGACGTCGCCTTGATGCTGCACCAAGACTGAAGGCACGTTTGCCACAAGACATTTTATTTCTATAATGTTTATTTATTCTGTAATGAAGAAGTTATTTAATTTATACTCACACTAATCAGACCAGTTTGCTTGAGGACTCTAAGATGAGTATCCTCTATTCCTGTATATTTTAATTTTATTATGTATATAGCTCCACAATTTTTATAGCACCAACTGTGCTGAGCAATTGAAATAAAAATTAAAGAAAAAAAACAGCAAAATAGAATACACAGGTAGATCAAAGTTTGGCAAGTTATAATGGCTCGTTTCACAACATAGTAATGGAGATAAAAACAAAAATATTTTATACAATGTGTGAAGCTTCGTCCTTATAGGTAAGCGTTGTTACTCATTAGTTTTTACTGAACTAATTACTGAACACATATGGGATGTGAACAAATATTATAATTTAGAGATGTTGTTATGTGTTTCTTTTAGTAAAAGAGACTAAACGGCGAAAATTGGTGAAAAAAGAATTCGTTGGTTATGTACTGTTATAACTAGAACGCCCCCTTTATTTTGGTATGAATTTGGTAATTGTAAGCATGCTATTTATATTTTAAATATGTTTTTAAAAATGGTACTATGACTCAATTTTTCACCACTTCACAGAAAAAATTATTTCTCATATATCTTTGGAATAGAGAGGCATCCTTTAGCTTATCTTTTAAGGGAAGGTTTTCTCTGCAAATTGATGCCAGTTCTAAATGTGGTTGGTTGTGTATTACTTGTGGATAGTGGTTAATGAAAACATTCATTATCCTGCACTCCAATATTTTGATGAGAAGTTCATATGCTGGGCGGTGGAGTAGGTGGTTCTTTAAACCCTTTCAAGTTCACAAAAGGGCGTATAGTAAGTAGATTCTGCTAAACCAATCCCGTGTAGATGTTTGTTGAGGCAGTCGTAGCTTATTAATTATCCAAAACTGCTATGGAGAATTTTCTTACTTATATTTTTATATAGAATTTCCCATTGTTTTTCGTTTTTGTGACACATATTCTTCATAAATAGTTGTATAGTATGTTGGTGTAATTATTACTTTGATAGGATTATAAGGCAGTGATGACTTTTATGTAATTTTACTACCTTTCTTGATCAGAAAACTAACTGTTTGATTACCTTGTGTTCACTTGTACATATTAGCCCAAGAAAGCCCGCCTCGTTTGCGTAGAGTTCGAATCTCGGTCAGGGTGAGTTACCTGGATAAGGCTTTTCCGGGGTTTCCCTCTATCCTGAAAGACGAATATCGGGTAATTAAGCTTCATGGACCCCGGACTCATTTGAGCATCATTTCACTCATTTCATTCATCGTCCGATATGACTAAATGTTGGAGGACGTTAATTAAAAAAAATTCCCAAGAAATAATATTGTATGACAATTTATTTGATTATATATGAGTTCTTTCCTTTCAATTTTATTTTTAACAGGCTTTTATCTAAATATCTTCTAATACAGGAACCCATTTTTCAGGAACTATTGAGGTATCTATCTAAATGCAAATTTGATATGGCAAAAATAATACTACAATACTGTTACTGATATGCATATATTGCTGCTAATAAGCTGATTATTTACATTTAAAATAAATTTTGATACATTTTAGCTAAAATGTAATTTTTATGAAAACATTTGTGTTTCACTATAAACCATATTATTGTATAAACGACTCAGCAAACGTAGAAGCATACATCTACATTATATAAACAATTCTATATGATATCTGACATAATTTCTGAGATAACGGGTGAAGTTAGCAAATTTAGCATTGGTTAGGGTTTTAATGTTCCCTAAAATACTCAGTTAATGTACAGTTGATTGACCAATAAGCCTTTTGCTGAAGCCAAAAATGTTACTTTATAACAGATATCAGACAGTAGTCGAGTTGGGCGAAATAAGTCTGAACATTACAGGCACTCACAATCATGATGTATCACTCCTTGTATAAAAATTGTATCAAATAAGGTCAATAGAAAAGGTTGTGGAGAAATTTCTAGTAAACATATTTTAAGAGCATTAGCTGCTACTTCGGTTTATAGTCAATAATAAGCATTACTATCTTAAAACATGTTCGTCAGGAGGAAGTCAGTTACCTCTTATTCCGAAATATATGGGATGTGCGTGATGTTGCCTTTATCCTAATCCTGGTGAAAGAAGAAGAAGTAAAAAAAGAGGATATAATCAATTTATATAGATTCAAAAAACGAAAGTGGAGGGTTGAATGATGTACTTAGTTTAAAATGAAGTAAATATTTTGTTTTAAATTGACGTTCAAGTTAAGACATATTCTCAAAAGAGCCCAGGGTCCATAGAGTCTGACATTCGTCTTTCAGGATAAGGGAAAACCCCGGAAAAACTTACCTATATAATTCAGCCAGACCAAGATTCGAACTCGGGACCTCTTGGACATGAGGCAGATACGCCACGAGCGGGCAAGTAAAGAATACTTTTAGTACAGTTTTATACTAATCTAACCTTCGGAAATGCCACCTTTTTTAGCCTGTTTGGTAAACATCATATAGAGATAGTGCCGTTTTTCTCATACACTTATTGACTTAAAATCTGTACCTATGATTGAGAATATTTCCACTCTAACTTCAGTGCTGTTTTTAACATTTCGTATGCAAATATATATATATATATATATATATATATATATATATACATATTTGTTGGATTTTTATGCAGTTGCTCAGCACAGTTGGTGCTATACAAATGTGAAGCTATATACATAATATACATAATAAATTAAAGTATACAGGGATAGAGGATACTCATAATTAGAGTCCTTAAGCAAACTGGTCTGATTAGTGTGAGTATAAATTAAATAACTTCTTCATTACAGAATAACTAAACATTATAGAAATAAAATGTCCTGGGGCAAGCGTGCCTTCAGTCTTGGTGCAGCATCAAGGCGACGTCCCCCAGTTGGAAGAATAAAGCACCTGATACATAAGGAAGGTGAGCAATGAATCTGCTTGTCGTTGTAGAGATGTACTCATTAATGCTATGTCCAATTCTCTATGCAGCTGTGCGTTCCAGATGTACCACGGGGCGTTCACAGACAATCATAATATCCTGTTTTGAAACACCTGGAGTTGGTGAATATGAGTAGGAGAAGCACATCCCCATACAGGACTGGTATATAGAAGAAGAGGTCGTAGAATACTCTTGTATAGTAGCAGCGTACATTCGACTCGAAATGAGGATTTGCGGTTGAGGATGGGATACAACTTGTGCTAAGGGTCCGCAGCGCCCGCACCACGGCAGCTGAAGGGGACGAATCCCCTCCCCTACGGGAGAGCGTTTTGGCAGGCAAGTTGCTGCATAAAACATTAAACCTCAATAGCTCGTCTATGTGATGTAGGGGTAACACGTTTGCCTCAAATCCATGAGGTCCCGAGTTCGAATCTCAGTCAGGGTGGGCTATCTGGACAAGGTTATTTCTTTTATCCTAAAATATAAATGTCGGATAACTGTAAGCTCTAATAATTCAAATAAGTGATTTGGATGAACGTACAAGATTCATCCAAACATCATTGATCCAGTTTATAAGGTAAGTGCTAATGAAAAATATGACAAGTAGTTAGTTACTAACACTCCCCACATGGCAACCTTGGCCTTCGGGGTAACCTCACCCCACCAAGTGATGACCGGACCCATTTCTCAGGTGGAGGCACCCAGAGGGCGGTGTCCATTACCTCCGATGATAGGGTGATAGTGAAGATGGCGGTGAGGTGAGAGGACCTACAGTTTTTACCGTGGACTCCGAACCACGTTGGGCATAGGGGATACTTCACGTGTGCTAGACAGAGGTGAAGGCGTGGATAGGGCCGACTTCAAATCGCCAACCCCAGAGCCGGGAATCGAACTCGGGACCCTTAGAACGGGAGCCGCGAACGAAACCACCGCGCTACCCCGGCGCCCAAATATGACAAGTATAGTATATTTATTTTCCAAATATTTTTTTTTTCAAATTTATCATAACCATAACGCAAAATAAATTCATGAGTGTATCTTCATTCTATTTATGCGCACTTTGTGTTATCTTTGACATTTTCTCGCAAATGAAATACACAACGCACAACTCCAGCCCTCCTCAATAGGCAGTGACACATAATACGCGGATGTTTCTAAGAATTATTTCTTTTATTCAAGCAGTTCAACAGCGGCAGGGAAAATATAAACAAGATTTATCGCTGTTCAGTTTTACATAAAATTGCTTCATGCTAGCAAAAAAGATTCACAAAAATTGAGAATTAAGTTCAGTTTCCGGTTCTGACGTAAAGGAATGTTTATAGTCGCGGTCGTTCACCTTGTGCACAGCACGACCAAAGGAGAAGTTGTAACACTACCTGGGACACAATTGCTGTATATATCAGGTCATTTCCCTCTCATCCTAAATTATAGGCTTCATTCACTCTCTCTTCGCGGAGAAGCTCAGTTGCCACCTTTCGGAAACTTTCAAAGCGAATCACACAGGGAATCGTCGCTTACACCAGACAGTTTATGAAGGGCGTGATATGTCGACTGATTTTTGTAGAGCTTCCTAGACATAAACAATTTTGATAGAGTATTGAGTTTATGTACATTTATTTAAAATTATTTTTTAAAACTGATATTCATTGTGGAAGAAATGAAGGTTGCCTTAATTCGTTCGTTCCTCCTGTGGATGTGAACCAAGTATATTTGTGTGGAGGTCGTTAATTGCGAGTTGCCGTTCATTTCACAGTGCCTATCGTTCTTGGCTTCCATTAGGTATTAGCCTTTTCCTCTATTCTTGTATCTGTCCATTATTCTGGTGTCAATTTTATCTCATCTGATCAGAGCGCTTTATCTCAGAAAGCATACCTCCAGTTACATATTCGTTAGCGAACTAATTTCAGGTTAACTTCCCTTACAATGACTTTCTTCTGGAAGTTCTGGAGTTGTATCCAAACCTATTCAGGATCCTCTAAACAGTTCTAACATGAAATTTCGTAAATAGGTATTCCTTCATTTGTGCAGAAACCATGAGATTACTCTCCACGTGTCTCAGTTTTGCCGTCTGATCCTTTTGTTTTCTCACCAACCATGGCCTTCCAGTTGAGTTATTCAGCACCCTGTAGAACTTCTTATCTCTGGCGCTGACCAATGTTGAACAATTTTGTCCGACTTCTGTTAAATGTTCCTGCAATATCTGCAGAAGGTTTACCAATGTTGAATGACTCTATGCCTCTTATTCGGTTTTGCACTGACTAGCTGATCCGCCAAGAAGTTCTGTTTCACACAAGACAAGTCTGCTACTACCGGAGATTTTGCTAGGTCCCACCAGATAGCAGCGCTATCCATCGAAAGTGATAGATAAAGCTACATAGCAAATATTTTTATAACACAAAATATTAATATGGGCACTAACAAACACCAATTTGAGACATAAAGATACACAAAGTTTTAAAACACGTAATTCATATAATTTAAACAAGCATAAAAGGACGCTGGGATAGTTAATGGTTTCATTCGTGGCCCTCACGTGGATGGTCCGTTGTTCGATTTCGGACTCTGGGGCGACATTTTAAGTTGGTCCTATCCAAACTTTCACCATTGATGAGGTCATATGAAGTATGCCCAAAATCCAAATGGTTGGGAGTCCACGGTAAAAGCTATAGGTCCTCTCATTCCACCACTATTTTCAAGTGATCACCCTACCATTGGAAGTGAAGACAGCATTCTTTGGGTGCTTCTACCTTAGAGATGGTTCCCAGTCATCACTTGGTGGAATGAAGTTATTCTCGAGAGTCATTGACCATGTATAGAGAGCACTAGAGACTACGAAATAAGCATAAGTGTTAAGTAATATGAATATGAAGACACTAAATGAATTATAGTGCAAAGCTGGACGCATTGTTTGGAAAATTAAAGGCTCTCTTTGTAACATTTAGTAAGCCATTTCTCAGGAACTCGAAGAAGCGGCGATTTCAAGCATTTAACTGGAATGGACGTGCTGTTTAAAACTATTTCATCATGTAGGTAGTTAACCTGTAATTTTATGTGTTACGTAAAGGCAATTATTAGCGGCCGAAAGCAAATAATCGTCACGCACAAGAGCGTGACACAAACTGGTTGGGAATTTTTTGAACTAATAAAATATGTGATGCTAATATATGGATAGCTATATGAATTTGAAGTTGTTTTAACACAAAAAACGTTCAAATTTGAGAGGTGGGTTAGAAGATTGTTTCTTATGGGTATTCTTTTTTACTCTGAGAAACAAAGAAGAAATATTCTTTTCACTGACGGATCACCTGTTTTCGAAGGTCGATGTTATTCATTATTATGTGTTTCAATTGGGAAGAGTTCTGGGCTATAGCGAAACAGATGCGTTAGCGCACTCAGCGTTGCCATCACATTAACCCCACCTTTTTTATATTTCCCTTCCTCTCTCTCTCTCTCTCTCTCTCTCTCTCTCTCTCTCTCTCTCTCTCTCTCTCTCTCTCTCTCTTTCTCGCACACGTGCGGGTCTCTTTGTCGCTAGACGCGAGTAAACGCAAGTTGAATTTTCCAAATTTTTATCATTACGCATATTATACACATGTTTTAAATGCTATAATTGTAATTGCATTTTTTGAATTACCTATTTCTCTAATCCAACAAAACTGTCAGTGACGCATCCATATTGCGTGAATGTCACTTGCATCACAGTTCGTCTTTGTCATTATCTTCTCGTTTGAGTATTGCATGTTTATTATGATAGGTTCCAAGATCTCGTTACGTGCTATTTCTTTCCAAAAGTCGTTTTCTTGTAGTTTATCTGCATGTCTCGCAAAGTTTTCCAAGTTTATGCTACTTTGTCAATTTCTTCCTAAATAAGTTCAACGTCAGTCAGTTTAAAAGTATTATTTCTGTCTGCAACATAATTTGAGCCCACATTAACTCAATTGGATTGTACCATCTACCCACCACAAGAAGGCACGAGAGGAATGACGAGGAGAGGGGTTTGAACTGTTTATTTGCTCTGTTAGTGGATCTGTTTAGTAGGAAAATGAGTAAATGAGAGTATATGAGTCACCCATGTTGCCATATCTAATGCTTGTGATTGGTATTATGTAAGGTGAATTATATGACAGCACGTGTTGTCGAACCAAATTAGCATCATTGTCACAGTCGGAAGGCAAGCATAAACACCGTGGGGACAGCAAAAGTGATTACGTTACACATTCCTGTACCTTGCCTTCTTCTGCTGGGCATAGTACTGTCAGTGGTAAGAGGAAAGGCGGATTACCTCGTATGTCATTTCAATTGCAAGTTGATATAGCTGATACACTTTTCCCTGGTTTTTAAATAGAAGAACAGCTCAATAATACTGCTTTAAACTTTCTAGAGTAAATAGAGATTATGTACCATTCATATACAAACAATGTGACACGTTACGTTATACTATGCAGCATTTTTATAGGCCAGCAGGAATTGTGCTGTTTATTCTCTCTCGAGTTTGGTTTATTCAAAGAAATTCTTTTATTACGTAATGTCATACGTTTACATTTCAGTTATGAGTAATTTAAAATATAGGTACGCGCATACAGATGTTCATTACAATACTTACACCGCGTTGCACCGTTATAACATATTGGCACTTTACTTATTTGTATTAGGAAAGCTATTTGAGCTACAAATATGGAGATTTTGACTGTTATGTTAGACACATTACTCTCTACCTTCTTCATAGATCACATTTTACAAAATCTGAATTTTTGTCGGAGCGCAAATAGAGATGGATTCAGTTGGCGCTGGTCATATACCACTTACGGGGAACGCAATATGACAACACCGCAGCACTCCGATTGGTTGCTCACCTAGTAGCTTTCAAAGACAAACATCATCCCATTTAAAACACACAATAGTGTATACTGATTACACGTACCTACTCTGCCATATGTAGTTTCGCAATAGTTTACAATACTTTGTTTCGAACTATTTGTCTTTAAGAAAAACTCTAATGTTCGCAGTGCAAGAGAAATTAAAGTTTTAATATTCATCGACGCCATGAGGAGGCAGCAGAATACTGCAAATATTAGTTTAAATACATTAATGAATGGAAATATTTATTTTTCCAATAACAAAATCGCAATTTCTGGAAAGAATGTCACTTTAATATGGGTGCCGTCACTTATTGGCAAGGAACAGAGGAACTGAGTTTTCAGATAAAATGATAATTTTTGTTACTTTTTAATTATATCATATACATGTTTACATCTCTGAATCATTCTGTCCAATCATCATTCACCATTCGCCATTTTTAAAAGCCTTACGCTCTCTTGTAATCACATTGGGCACTTTCTCTATGTGTTCCTTCTAAGTTTTTCATTCTTGCGCATTAAATTTATTCCTGATATTTTAGTTTTGTTCTGCGCTGTGCGCAAATTTATATAATACTTTAAAATAAACTATCTAAAGATTCAAGCATGCATTTTAAGATTCGTTATTTACTGGTCTTGTTATACTGAATAACAAGAAACATTTTGGATTCAATAACTTAATAAAACAATACTTTTATTTCGCTTCAACTAATACTATAAACTTCAATAAAATCATTTTGTCTACTTTAACTTTACGAACGTGTCAGAAAATATCGCTGTTGTACTTTTCAGACAAATATGGGTGCGCGAGGTAATTTTAGGAAATTAGCATTTTTTCGCTAATTATAAATACTTATTTGAATTTTCCGGGAAACAATTTGAGCTAGAGATTTGAACCTTTGCATAGGCATTTTTTTATTCACCTAAGTATGCAAATTTCAAGTAAATACATTTAAAATTAAAATAAATTTAAAAATTCAGTTCCAATGTTCCTTGAAGGAAATTAGAAAGCGGACGAATTTGCCAAAGAAGCCACTAGACCTCATTTAGCGATAGCAGGTATCTCCAATAGGATCACCAGATCAATATGTTATAACATTACTCCATAAATATTTGCAAGCCAATCTATGTATCCGACTAAGAATTTCCAGCTTGAAATTGATCATTATAAACTAATTAATTACTATTTACTTAGCCATGACTCACCATTATTCTATGACATCCGTCGGATACTACTTACTGTGAAGTATATAGTACTGGAACTTTATTTGTGCATCAAGCCAGATCTACCCAAAGCTCTCAATAACCGAGGCATGATTACAAATACATACGTTGTCTATACAACACACAATATATAGAGTGATTCATATAAAATGATCATTTTTGAAGACATACTTTCCTTTTGGGGGGAAAAAACCGAGTAACTCACTCTAACCAAGATTTTAATTGAGGACCTTTTGTATGTATGAGGCACACACGCTGTCTTCACACCACTGAGGCTGATAATAGGCATTTATACTCCTACTATCCATTCGTAACTTATGACTATTATTGTCTATGTGTAATTAGTTTCCAGATATGTAGTTTTAAAGTCATAAACGAGCATAAATCGTCTCAGTTCGGCAGCGTGTTTTATTTATCCTGAGAATAAGATCGTGGGATAGCTTTAGGCCTTATTGAGCCCGGGCTCATTTGAGTATAAGTTCACACATTTCATTAATTCGCTATGTATATGACCTAGTCAGTTATAGGAGGTTTAACTTAAAAATAACTCTCGCAGAGTTATTACTTTCCAGAGGTAAATTATGTCTTCAAATGTGTTCAGTTTTACATGTATCGCTTTATATAACAACGAATAATGGAAACTATAATTTGCAACTTTGATTTTAAAAATTTGCAATTTTTAAAGATCAAAGAACTATTTTTATATCCAATAATAAGCAATAAGATGGTTAAGTAAGACATGTGAATGTATATATCAGAATTTTTCTTCTTCTTCTGCATTACAGGGATTAGACATTACACCTGCCCCATCTGCGCATTCTTTCTATTCCCATTTATTTACAAAGAAAACGAATTTAGTATAACATATTGAAGAGGAATGATAACAGACAAAATATCAGACAACGTGGGACTTAGGAAAGGTTGCAGATTAAGTTCAGTGCTATTTAGTTTACTTATTGATGATATTCTAGAAGCAATAGATAAAAATATAATATGCAAGTTTTGTAAAGAATTGAATCTGAAGATAAATAAAACTAAATCTAAGATTATAGTGGTAAAAAAAGGCTACAAACTAAAAAGAGAAGTGGGTGGGAAGGTTCAGAAATTGAGGTGATTAAGGAAATTCGTTACCTAGAAGTAAGATTATCTAGTAATAGTGAATGGAGTGACCAAGAAAGGAAAGCAATGGCAGAAGGAAAAATGGCTATGAGTGCCATTATACATTAAATCATGTATTAACAAAATACCCAATATGCAAATAAAGTGGTTAGAAAGGGTGTTTGGTTCAATGGTACAAAGCAGAATAGAAATATGGGGGCCTGATGAAGGATGAAAGGCATTAAATGTTATAAATAGGCTATTTTGTAGACTTGTTTTAGGCTTAACTAGAACATCAACAAATGAGGCTGCTTTAATGGAATTAGGAAGTTTAGGTTAGAAAATCAAGGTGATGGAAAGAATATTGAAATATTGACTCAGAATATGGAATTTAGATGAAGAGAATACCGTTAAACAGGGTTTGTTAGCACAAACAAGAATAAAGGGGAGGGAGACTTGGATATATAAAATTCAATTTTTTTTACAGGAAATATGTATGGGATCATTATGGCTAGTAGCGGAAGAATAGAAAAGGGATTCTGGAAGAAGTAAAAACAAGAATTAAATATTTTGAAAAACAAGAATTATGGACTAATCTTAATAACAAAAGTTCCGTGAAATTATACAATACATTAAAACTGATTGGGGCAGAGAAAAATATATTGAAATCTGTGATAAAGTTGGAAGAGAAGGGTCTAGAACAGGAGTAATATACTTAAGGGATATAAGGAATGGATATATTAAGGGGATATGTCAATGTGTGGAAAAGAAGATAGTACTTGACATTATATTGTTGATTGTCAAAAGAAAATATTGGAGAGATGAATTTATTTTGCATAAGTGCGAAAACATACCAAAAGAAATAAGAGGCAAAAGAATCTCGAATCCAAGATCAGAAGAAAACATAATAAAACTTGGAAAATTTATTGGCAAGGTGAGAAAAAAGTGACTTTGGAAGGTATATAGGAAAACAAAAATTTAGATCCAACGTTTTATATTATTATATAAAACTATAACTAGGGTTAACTGTAATGGGGCATGGGAAAGGGCAATTCCTAAAACGAGGAGATATGTAAGACTGTATATGTTATATATGTATAAAGTTTATGCTAGTGTCCGATTTCACCAACAGATGTTAAAATTGGCGTTAACAAATGTGACTAACAATTGTTACAGCGTTAACAAAAGTATTAAAATTCTTGCATTTCACCAACTGGTTTGCTGAAAATGTTAACAAACACGTGTTAACGCCAAGAGACTTGTAAATTTTGCAGATATAGAAGGCTGTATCTGAATAGTATTATTTTCTGAACGTACTGCGATGCGCTTTTGTTTTTATTTCTTTTTTACACAGAGCTGAAGAAATGGCGGGTGAACAAAATCAGAAGAGAAGCCGTGGGACAAGAGAAAGAATTGTTAGTTCAATTACAACTAAAATATAAGGTATTGTGGAAAATAAGAGGATGGTTGCTGTAAATGTGAAACAGAAAGATGCAAATATCACAACCAGAAGTATGAAGCAACTTCGTCAATATTACGTAAATTTAAAACGAGGTACGAAGAAGGACAGAAGTGGCGAAGGACTTGAACTTTTCAAGACGGGAAGTGGATAGTGTATTATCCTCAGAATTCAGCGAATTGTAAAATCGCAAATTTATTAACACTTGAACCAAGGCGAGGTCGACATATTCCTATTCCCTTGTATTTCGTAACCCTCATAACAACTTGTTTCGACAGTCTATACCTCTGTAGAAAATATTTAGATCCTAAAAATAATTTCTCCTCATAGGCCGTTCTCTATTACGAATGACATTTAGACGGTCTTAAATATAGCAAATCGACATCAAAAGCTGCGTTCACACCCATCATCTTGACAGTTCTACAATTATTAATGACTTAACAACAGAAATATGACTTGTTAGCTAAACTAGAGATTTAACACGAGTGTTAAGCCAGCACTTGTTGGTGAAATGCAATTTTTGTTATAACCATTGCTAAACAGACTAACAGCCGTTAAGTCTTAACATGTGTTGGTGAAATCGGGCGTAAATATTATAATGAGAAATAGGAAATAAACTAAACTAGATTTATTCCCATCTTCTTCTAGGTCGTCGGAAGTCTCTTTTCCCTACTGGCTTGTATCTATTAAATTAACTGTGCCAATTATTCTCAATTCGATGATATCTGAATGTCAATTAAATTACCTTCTAGCTGCTATACTTGTATAAAATTAAACACTGAAATTACAGAGGTTTTTCAGTTTAATGCATATACAATGGCCGACAGAAGTAATCGAATAATATAATATGTAACATTGCACGTACTATAAATACTGCAATATATTAATTAATGGAAATTAATTATTATTTCACACTGGCCGTGTGTAGGCTAAATTGTGGAAACGTCGAGTCAGAATGAAAAATTCAATGCCATAGCCGGGATTTGAACCACGGATCTTCTGGTTTCCGTCCAGCCGCACTACCATTGTGCTACTATGGCCGACTTGCCGATATGACATTAAATTCTCCAACCAACTCGTATTTTCCCGGTAAACCACTTAGGAGTTCTCATACACACATGAGACAACTACAAGTAAGTACTTACAATGTGTAAGTCGCCATTAAGGTAGTTGTCTCATGTGTGTATGAGAACTCCTAAATGGTTTACCGGGAAAATACGAGTTGGTTGGAGAATTTAATGTCATATCGGCACGTTGGCCATAGTAGCACAATGGTAGTGCGGCTGGATGGAAACCAGAAGATCCGTGGTTTAAATCCCGGCTATGGCATTGAATTTTTCATTCTGACTCTACGTTTCCACTGCAATATATATTTGGCAGCGTTGAATTGTTAAACATGCAAACATTAGCCTTTTGTGTCTCGGAAACAATATTTAAAATATCACTTTGCATGTATTTATTACACTCTGTACTGTATTTATTCTATTGTCCCTCTTATTGGAGGACATAATTATTCGAACGTACCTAATCGAACAGAGAGAAAGGTGGTTGGACGTAACCACATAGCAGTTGTGTTTATGCTATGCCTCGAGACAGTGTGCTCAAAGTTATTCAGCCGATTGTGAACTCACAGGTAAAATGGGACGTTAAGGTAAGGAGACAACGGTGGCAGAGAGAAATATCGTGATAAATATGTACAAACAAAACAAATCTCTCTCTGAAGTTGCCAAAACCATTAACAGAAGGATAACTACAGTGTTCTGCATAATTCAACGCTACAAACAGACAAATACTGTTGTAAATAAACCTAGAAATGGCGCTCCTTCTAAGCTCATCATCAGAGAAAGGAGGCAAATAATAAAAATGGTGAAGCAGAATCCGAGAATCACTGCATCTGAGATTAGAGGATGCCTTGAGTAATATTCTGCCACTGTGGTTCACACCAGAACAGTTGAACGGGTATTAAATAGTACTGGGTACAAGGCCCGCATTCCTAGGAAGAAACCATATGTTAATAAAGTGAATAAGAAAAAGCGTATAGAAGTTACTAAACAGTATGTGGTAAAACCAACAGAATTCTGGGATAAGGTTCTCTGATCGGACAGAGCAAATTCTGCTTATACAAGAGTGATGGACGTGTTTAAGTGTGGAGACTGCAAAATACAGAATGGGAACCTAAAGAACATGGTAGCTACATTGAAACATGATGGCAGTAGTGTGATGGTATGGGGCTGTATAGCTTCATCTGGCTTTGGGAACTGGTGTTCATAGATGGGATCATGGACAAAGTTGAATACAAGAGGATTCTTGAAACAATGTTCATCGATGGGATCATGGACAAATTTGAATACAAGAGGATTCTTGAAACAATCTTAAAAGGTGTGCAGTGAAGCTGAGATTAGGGCATGATTATTACTTCCAGCGGGACAATGATCCGAAGCATACTGCTGAAATTGTAAGGTTTTGGATCGTGTACAACACTCCTCACACTTTGAAGAACCTGCCCCAGTCTCCAGATTTAAATCATGTAGGGAATATCTGGAAGGAACTCGAGGAGCGTGAGAGGAAGCATCACATCAGAAGCAAGGACCATATGAAAGAAATTCTTCAAACAGAGTGGAGAAATATGGACTCTGCAGACACTAAACAGCACATACAGACAATGCCCAAACGATTATCAGTAGTAATTCAAAGAAAGGGGATGATAACTAAATATTAGCTGTTCTTTGCTCGAATACTTACGTCCAGATGTCATGTAACCGTTTTATTTCTCCTTGTAGTACAAATTAGTTTCAGTTGCTATTTATGAGTATATATGTCTAATGGAACACTCAAGTTTATTTTCTACCAGTTGTATTTACGTATGCTTATTATGCGTAGCTTTCAAATAATATAAGTAATAAATATGTTTACGTTCGAATACTTATGTCGGCCTCTGTATTTACAGAGATTGTTTCTAAGAAGACTTGTGGAGGAGGTGACGTGGTTTGAAGGCAGCCAGTTTGATACGTTTTGTCACAGTATGGCTGTGAGGAGGTAGGGGAAGGAGAGAGAGAAAGCGTGTATGCAAGGCGACCAAAGCAAGGCAAGCCGGTAAAAAGGTAAGTAACATTTTCAAGGCTTGTTTGAAGGGGAAAAAAAAGGGCAAGCACGCCAGTCAGCCGACGTTGTATGTGTACAGTGAAGCTAATACTCCAACACTGCTTGCTGCCTTGTCTTTTACCGCCACACCGCACCGCGGTTATTTTTCTTGCACTTGACACGCAAAATCGTAGTGTCACATTCGGATATATGGAGTATGTGTAAACATTTGTCTACAATGAACATTCTGTGAGCAAAATCCTGGGCTGTCTATTGTGTATAAGGTTTAGGTGGAAGAAAGGAACCTTCATGAGTTGGGTAATCACCTCATTAGGAAATGGGGGGGGGGGAGGGCGACGTGTAGTAAAATGCTGCATTCACACGACTTTCACTTATCACTATCGTTTATTTTATAAGGCTTCTGCACACTATTCTTTCCAAAGATTATTTTATTTTCTCTATCATGTATGTACGTAGTAGGTAGACAAGGCATTAAATTCCACCAAAGAATACAATACTAAGATTTCATGGAAATATTCATTTTGAAGAACAGTAGAACCTCGTTTACCCAGATCACTGGGACCAGAGCCGATCAGAGTGAACGAAAATCCGGGTTATGCAGAGAATGATGTGAAAAGAAGTAAATAAAAAAAACCGATGTGCAACATCACCGAAATATTTGTAACCTAAAAACACATACACTGTATGTACTGTAACAGCCTACGTATTTGCACTGTACACAAAATAGCTGCAAACTAGTTGGTAGTAAAACAGGCAGCGAGCCTCTGCTGTCTCTGCTTACGAGCAGCGTGATCTCGCATTCGCTTTAACATTAGAACTTCATTTGGCAATGTTTCGGCTTGACTCTCAAAATGAATAATGAATTTCTCTATGTTTGCCACTACTGCGTGGGTCATAGCCACAGGTGGTTCATCACTGTCTGGATCTGAATACTCTTCATTTTCATTTTCAGTAATACTGCATGAATCTTTGATGCCTTCCTCTGTAATCGGTTTATAACCTCCGCCATTGTCAATTCTTCATCAACATCGGAACAACCATCGATATTTCTAAGAATGTCTATAAAATCTGCCACACTTATTTCAATATTGTTTTCTGGCAAGTCACACCAGGCCACGTTTTTCATGACTTTATCAAAGTTTCTCTTCCAACTTGGTCCCAAGCAGGTGAGGGGAGTGCATTGAATTCGCCCACTAGCAAGAGAATTCGAGTAAGTTATCTACTAAGAATAGCAATCTATCGTCTTCAAAACAAGACTTCATTTACTATGCTGAACAACAGAATCTTTAAGATTTGAAGCTTTCCTGGCGACAAATATGTTCAAATTCTTCTCAGGAAGCAAGCCAGGTGAAAAGACGATTAGAAAGCGACGTTTCGGGAGCGTACATCTCTCCCATAATCAGGATATTTATTAAATGTTATAACCACAAATGCATAACTGGATATAGCACAAATTTAAACAAAGACAAAACACTATCAATATTCGCATTACTGAACAAAAGACTGCTCCCGAATCGTCGATTTGTAATCGTCTAAAAATTTGAACAAACAGAATATTTTTTTCCAAAACTGGTCCGGCTTAACGAGATTTTACTATACCCCCAATTTAGAAAAAAAAGTTTAGATAGAAAAGGGCCCAAGTACGTGTGTCTATGAATAACGCAACTAAAAAAAAGCAACGATGCTTCAGTATTCCTCCAAAATTGTGAGATGAAAATTTTCAAGAAAATCCAACCTACCTAAATTTTCTTTACATGTGAAATGTTTCAGATTTTCTTTTCTTAAAGGAGACTCCGACGTTGTTGTTTAAAATAACACACGTTTAAAATCATTTAAAATACTTTCCTGACAAATTAAATATATATCTTGAATTATTTTTTGGAAACAGTCTCAGAATTGCTTTTCATTTTGGATGACTTGCATATTTAGTAAACCGTCAAAGAGAGACAAAACATTAGCTTACAAAAGAAGAGATCTCAAAGCTCATAATTAATGGAAGTTAATTCTTCTTTCACACTTACCTGTGTGTAGGACATGGTTTGGAAAGGTATATCCAGACTGAACAATTCAATGCCATAGTCGGGATTTGAACCACGGAGGAAATGATATTGCATTTTTCAGTCTGACTCTACCCTTTCATAATGCTTCTTACACAAGCTAGCGTGAAAAAACAATTAATTTCCATTAATTGACCTAATAGTGATCCGAACTATAAAGTCCGGGTCTTAAAGTACTTGCAGTTTAGTAAGTCGCCATTAAGGTAGTTGTCTCATGTGTTTATGAGAGCTCCTAGTGGTTTAACGGGAAAAACATGAGTCATTCGGAGAATTTAATGGCATACTGGCACGCTGGCCATGGTAGCTTAATGGTTAGGAGCAACCGGGCGCAGGCCGGGAGATCAGTGGTTCAAATTCCGGCAATTACATTGATTTTTTCAGTCTGACTCTATCTTTCTGAATAATTTGTAAATTTTCTTTGTGGAGATAAAGATTTGTGATTTATTATTTTACAGCATTTATAGTTTTCTCAAATGGAATATCAAAGCCCTCAAATAGCGGCGAGCTTTTAAAATATTTGACTATTGCTTAAATCCACTGCATTCTCTAAATACCATTGTATCCACATAGACATACTCCTATATGAAAAACTTTCTACAGATATCTATCTCGATTAACGTATAGTAGATGGAGGAATAACGTTTTATAAGAACAGGTGTTTGAATTATAGGTAGAGGAAGTGATTTGATTTGCTTCATTATCTATTTAGTCACTTAGCACGGCTAAGTGCTATACAAATTATAGATATGAGAAATAAAATATCACTCTAAAGATCACAAATTAAAAGGTAAGTTCTTGAGGGTTTCCAAATGATTCATTTGGGAGCAGAAAGTAAGGGAACAAGTACGACACCATGTCTAAGATAAGAAAACATGCTGCCTCAGCATCCGCACAGCGTCCTGGTTGGAAGTGTGCAGTGCCAGGTAGTCAAGGAAGGCGAACAACTTGTAAGTCGTAGTACAGATGTTGGCGATTCCCAATTTACGGTGAAGCTGTGCATTCCGGTTGTATTCGGGCCATTCACAGACTATTTCTTTTTATACTCCAGTTAATCGAGATAAAGTCATGCAGAAATAGGTTCTTTACACATTCTGTTTAGGTGTACAAGGCACTAGCGGACACCAAATATAGTCAGATGTTTAAATGCAAATTATACCTATACCTCGTCCGTCTTTTGTTTATGGGGAGATGTAGACAAACTGGCAAAATGTATTACTCCGCCGGCAACTGTGATTGAAGGGAATAATTCGCGCTTGTTTTGTTCCCACTTGGCAAAAATGTGCGCTGTCAACAAACTTATGCAAAGTTTCGCCTTGCCGTTTTCAATATTTTGAATATCCTATTTGGTAGCACTTTTACGTTAAGATTAAATGCAAAGATATGTGTACTCTGTAATATATTTTTCCTTTTGTACGCTAAAATGTCACTGAATGCTTATAAAAATTACTCAAATATCTGATTTCTTCTCATAACCCCACCTCATTTATAAATTAATCATTAAGACAAGAGTCTTTCTGCAGAATAACAGTGTTAAATAATTGCGTTAGTCACTTTGGCAATGACTTGAAAGTTATACTGACATGCAACTGAAGCAATGTACTTTACGTACCTTATTGGAATCTGATATCAGACGAATTCTTTAAAAGACTTCCACTTCCGAATTTTACTTTGATATTTCCTGCGCTACAACAATATATCTCCAAAAATTATATATTTTCTGTTTCTGTCCACAAATTCAAAACCTACGACGCGAAGAATGGTGTGTAAGCTCGTTTTTCAAAGTTCGCTAATTGGGATCATTGTTTACGGTTTGAAGAACTCTTGTAATTGTTGGTGGCTCGTTTTCCTTTCAAAGAAATTATGAACCTTGAGACTAACACCACTTTTATAAAATTCATTATATTTACCTTCTACAACTGTCTTCTTTCTTTTTCGATGTTTTCCTGGAGCAGAAAGCCGGCCCATTTTCGCAATTTCACTTCGAGCGGCACTAATATTTGGCGACGAAACACCGGTATATTCTACTGACAAATTAACAACGTCCTCAATTGCTAAGGTTGAGTATTTTTAACACAACTGGCAAAACTCGTTCAATATAATTTGTTTTTCACCACCTTTTATCGGTTTCCGTCTGAGATGTTTTACATATTACATGGAAGCATCCATGTTATTGATTCTCTCACTTCCACCTCTTTCAAACCTACAAGCGCAGCGTGTACTCTGATACGTACAAATTACACTTATATTTAAAAAAAAAAAATTACTGTTTGACTGCTGCATTTCTAATAATGGAATGTTGTTTATATACTTTCCATTGGATTTAAAGTGTTTAAAAGTGATATGCAAAGCATATTTTTAATACGCAAAGAGATACAGGACTAAACGGTCAATGCTGTCACACACGCTTTTGTTTACATCGGTACATGAACTAAAGACGGTGCCGGTATAATAAAGACCTTATAATCTATACGCTATCCATGGCATCGCGAATAGCAAATGAATAACTACATAATTTTAAAATGGTAGAACTACTGAAATATTTTAAACCAATATAAATGGATAGCTTAGAAATGCCTGATGTCACAAAAAGGGTATTGAAAATTAGGCGTATGCATTAAAGAGATCTATATTTTTTATACAGTACGTGTTTGTATATCTCTTTATGTTAACCAGTTATACAAAATTATAGGAAAGTCCTTCGGAATGAAGAGGACATCACAGTTTATCCCCAGAAAGTTCAAGATATACATTTTATTTGTCACGTTAATATCTTGAGCATACGACGTTTTAATCTAAATCTTTAGAAAACTTTTGGAAAAATACAAAAAGTTCCAGGTAAAATACCAAGTTTGTATTTCATATGGTACTTTTTTCTATTGCAATTTTTATTCAGTGAACTTCGAAATGCGCTTACGTTGAAATATGGTACGAAAGTTTTTAGTCCATTACGATACTCTCTATACTTGGTGCCAATAAGCGTGTCAATTTAAGATTTTTAGGGACACCTCACAGAGCAAAGAATAAAGTGCGAATTCTGTTATGTTTCTTATTAATGTGATACTTTTTTCTCATGCATCTCTAATTTTCGTGCTTTTAAATTCGGGAAGCAATGAAGAAAATATTTTGTAACAGATTCTACAAAATATAGAAAGAGTTTTATATGTGCGCTTGCTGACACTGTTGTAAACTATTAATAGAACATTACTCAATGTTTTGTATAAAAAGAAGTTTCAAGACAAATAACTCTTACCTCAGATCTACAAAATTATTTCTAGTTACCATGTTATTCCTTCCTCAAGGGGCCAAAATTTAATTTTTGGAGTCCTTCCTCCCTTCTTACCACAGTCTTCATTGAAACTATACTTGAACCATCATAATCGGTTTCTGTATTCGTTTTCAGAGAATTGTAATCAGATACGGCCAGCGTCTAGGCCATCAAAGGACACCAGAAGCAGATGATTTACTGGAGGTGCAAATTAGAAAGAAGCAGCCCCCCAATACTAATTTCTCTGAACAAACTTAGATGAAGTATGTTAGAATATCAATATAAGCAATTACGGAGTACTAATACTATTGAATTTATCTAGTTTGGAAGATAAACACATGAAAAATAAGGGGAAGAAAACCATTGAGATATATATGCTGTCTTATGTAATAGTGAATAAAACGTCTTAAAAAGGGGAAGTAACTCAAGAGCTTCGGAACTGACGGTCACCATGATCACCAAAAAACGTTTTATTCATTTACTGGATGCGATTAAGGACCAATTGCCAATAAGACAAAACACCATCAGAACAGAAAGGTTACAGAGGAAGAGAGAGAAAGAGAGAGAGAGAGAGAGAGAGAGAGAGAGAGAGAGAGAGAGAGAGAGAGAGAGAGAGAGAGAGAGAGAGAGAGAGAGAGAGAGAGAGAGAGAGAGAGAGAGAGAGAGAGAGAGAGAGAGAGAGAGAGAGAGAGAGAGAGAGAATATAGTAGGAGGGATCATAGCTGTAAGTTGGTGCCTTGAAGGAAATGAATCAGAGCATGGCAAACTGGTTTCTGACGAGTGTATAGGTAATAAAGAGCTGATGCTATGGTACAGCAACCACTAAGGATTGAAGGGCACTGAAGATGTTAAAGCATCAAAGCGTCGATATCAGCATGTTCTCACGGATCATAGCAACAGCTTGGAGAATCAGATACCCGCACATAATGAAGATGAAGACCATGGCGAAATCATATTGTAATGATGATGGAGACATGTCGAGGTACAAGTTGCTAAATAGCAAACCATCGCATTGCTAATATATCTTCGTGAATGGTTTTCGTGATAAGTGGAGTTGGAGTAGACCAAATGTTTATAAAACAGAAATAACTCAAAAGTAGCAGAAACATGTTGAGACATAAAACCTTAAAATTCGTAGCAGCTTGTTTCTATATACCTTCTTTAGTGTTGATAGTTTATATGTAAGATTATTCAGAGTACTAAAGATTTGTGGAACCAATTGTGACCAAGATAAGAAATGTGGACACTGGTTAACTGTGCACTCAATGGTTTTATCAGGAGGACAGTGCAATGGGGATGATTTAGTATTATGGGGATTTTTCCCAGTTTAGGAATTAACAGTCCAACTCAAGAATTAGCCAGAGAACCAAAATGCAATGAAGATCTGTACGTAGACCGACTCGGCACGGTGTAACAAGTTGACAAACACGAATAAAATATTTTGATGTAGAGTTGACCACGAGTTTCATCACACATTTCAGCTCGCTATATAAAATACTGTAACAAAGAAGTATGTAGCAGGTGTTGCACAAGAAGGTAGCCAAGCTAAGAGCCTATCTAGCAGCTGTGACCGTGTATGAAAGTTAAGAAAAAGCTAGGAAAGAGCAGTTATCTTAGGGATAAGGAGTGGCGAAATAGACTCTTGAACAAGAATGTTAAACTCTTTGGCGCCATGAACCTCTTTTTTATGTTAAACATCTATTTTTGTGTACGCTAAGCAATTAAAGATAAGCGGGCTAAGGCAGATGCTTTGGTCCTTGGCCACGGCCTGGTTCGATCGCACCCATGTGGTGCGGATTTTAAGTCACGGGTGCCCAATCAGCATCGTGAGGAAAGTGATGAGCTTACGCTAGATAAGCGGCCCTGGTCACGAAAACCAACGTTGCAGCTGGGGGATGGCGAGATGCTGACCACATCTCCTCCCCGTATCGGTTGGATGATCGCCTACCTCTGCCGTGCGTAAGTGGGCGTGAAGCCAGCAGTCACGTTGGTAGTCCTTGGCTCTCTTACGCCTGTCGCGCCAGGGTTTACTTTATTATTATTATTATTATTATTATTATTATTATTATTATTATTATTATTATTATTATTATTATTATTATTATTATTATTATTATTATTATTATTATTATTATTATTATTATTATTATTATTATTATTATTATTATTATTATTATTATTATTATTATTATTATTATTATTATTATTATTATTATTATTATTATTATTATTATTATTATTATTATTATTATTATTATTATTATTATTATTATTATTATTATTATTTAAGCAATCGAAGACGAATAATTACGTAGCAAGTGAAGCTAGTTACAGTGAAGCTATAAGTATCATGCAAATATAAATATTTGTAACAAAAAACTTCACTTATCTTAAGAAAATTATGTCAATTTTTCATATGAGTTGAATTAGTTGCAATCGATTTCACGAATCCTTGCTCGCGTCCTCAGTCAACACTTCGTCGTCAAGGAAGTTACTATGTTTTTTCAACATTACCGAAATTTGAAAACGAAACAAACTTAAGAACAGAATGAACAGAAATGAAATAGCTTACTTGCGGTAAAACCCTTAAAGAGTGGGCACGTAGCATAAACCTTGTAGCTGTATACAGCCAGCCAGCACCTCGGTCCGGTCCGGTAGGATTTAGATCGATCTAGTTTTGTTCGTCATTATTCGGTACAATAGTGTGACTTCGTGGGCTCGTAGAATTGAAAGACCAAGTTGTAGAAATTCAAAACGTTTTTTTTTTTATTTCCATAGAAATACACTTGGTACACTTGAAGATTACAACAGAATTACGTCACACACAATCTACAATCTACCATGTTGGTATTTCAAAATTCATTACGCAATGAACATTTTTTAAAATAAATATATTTTCCCAAACCATTAAATCTATCGGAACATTTAATTATTTTAATAATTTAACTTCAGAATTTATTTCATGGTTAAATGACCAAAAATGATCTGCTCCGGCCGATTTATCAGTTTGTTTATATTTAATGTTAAGAAAATGTTCCTTCGTTCTGGTTACGGAATATTAAATATAAACAAACTGATATATTGGCTATATCAGATCATTTTGGTCATTTAACCATGCAATTAAATATTCCGATAGATTTAATGCTTTGGACAAATATATTTATTTAAAAATTAAACATCACGTAGTGAATTTTGAAATACCAGCAGTTGATTCTGTTCTTAAGTTTGTTTCGTTTTTAGATATTGGTAATACTGTAAAAAACAATGTACATAGTAACATCTTTGACGACGAAGTGTTGACTTAGGACGCGAGCAAGGGTTTGTGAGATCGATTGCAACTAATTCAACTCATATGAAAAATTGACATCATTTTCTTAAGGTAAGTGAAGTTTTTTGTTACAAATATTTATATTTCTATAGTTGAAGACTAATCTGCAAAAACTAAGAGTCAACTTCCTTTTCGCTATCATGCGATTACACGGAGCACGATTACAGATGTTCTTTTTGATAGTTTCTTTTGCGGAAGCTTCTCTAACACTGAAAGTGTAGACAGTCGACATAACCGGACATATATTCCGCTTCAGTAGCAGATAAACATAGCAAATGGGAAGTGATAGCCCAATTTTCTATAGGAAAATAATTGGAACAGGGAAACCCCTAAAATGGAGCTCTAAAGAGAGAAAAACGACTAGGTCCCTGTCCTTAAGTCGTAAGGAGAGCAGAAGTGTCAGTATTTAATAAATCTATTCAGATTCTTCGATTAAATGTAATAAAGACCTGCCTTGAACGTCGTCATGGCGTAACCTAATGTGTTCTGTGTAATGTTCTTCACAGATTAAGACGGGGTCATAAAGCTCTCACATGAAATGATGCCATTCACGTGCTGGAATAAAACTATCATAAACCTTCGAGGTTTTGTAAAAAGCTACTAGGGTTACCAAGATCAGCACTTAGGGAAGTAGCTTTAGTAGAATTAGGAAAGACAAGAAGAAATGGAATAGTAATGGAAACAATAATAACATTTAGGTCTAGGTGTTTGGCCAAAGAAGGGGAAATTGTGAAATTATCCATGAGACAGCAAAAAGGATCACAGAAATCAAATAGTTGGTGGGCAGAGAAAGGAATGGAGTATGGAAAAAATAGGAACGAGAGATATATGGAGATTAGAGGAAAGGAATACAAGTGAATAACAAGAAATTGGGGACAAGAAGCATATTTAGATTACTGAAATAGGCAAGAGAGAGAAGGGTTAGCTTGGATGAGAACAGGAACAATATCTCTAAGAGAGATAAGAGGTAGAGAAAAGGGAATTTGTGAATTGTGTGGGGTAAAAGAAAGCATAGAACACTGTGTAACACAATCTGAGGAGGTTGCAATGTGGAGAAAAAAGGTGTGGGAGGAAAAACGGTAGAAAGTAGAGAAGAGGATAGTAGCTATAAAAGTGTTAACAGGAAAGGAGGAAAAGAAGGTAAGATGTGTTGGTGAGTTCTTGCAGAAAGTAAAAGAAAAATGGGTAAGAAATGTAAAGAATATAAGAAAGGAAGATGAGTGGGAAGCATGGGACTAATTAAGTAACAAAGAGGCATGGAGGTTAAGAGCTACCTGACAGAGCAGAAGACCAGGTGTCATGTAAGCCAAGGTAGCAACAAGGTAAAGACAAATAAATGTAGCCTAAAGCTGTAAATTGTAAAATTTTGGAATATGTACACTAATTAATTAATTCATTCATTCATAAACCTTCGATACTAGTGGGAGGGATGTTCAAAAGCAACTAAGTTCACTCGGCTCAAAAACTAGGTCATATTGATTTCCTAATGTTATTGCTATCTGCAAAAGTTCTTATGTATACTATAATTTATATTATTTATAATGTAAGCATGCATTAGATTAAAACGCACTACTTTTTCAAACGGATATATTTAGATAGCTCTTAATTATAATTTATATATCTCTAGAACACTGAAGGTTTACAAGATCTGAAAAACAATTGCACGAAAAACAATGATAGGCGCATAGAGTTTGCAGTTTGTACAATACTTAAGGGCTAAGAAAATAATTTCTTCGACTGCTTCATACATCAGTTTACCTCTCTGTTCGCAGGCAGTGGCGCGTGTGCCTCGCATTCGGAGGTCGTGAGTTCGATATCCGCGAATGACCTTTTTGACTCATGGTTTTTTCGGGGGTTTTCCGGAGCGTATGGAAAATGTAGGGAATATTAATTAATCTCCCGAATTTTGTTTCCCTCCATTCACCTCAGTTCTCATTTCCCACCACCCGTTTGGTTGTTTCAGAGTCGCAACCCATCTACAGGTGTGTCGGCGCTGCATGACAAGGAAAAAGATACTCTTGTTTAGGGTTCGTTCCACAACGTGGCGGTCTCTGGTTTCTGGCGTCGCCATTTGGGTCGTGAAGGCCACATGAGGAAGATATGCCGGTTATAATAGACACCGCCGGGAGGTTCAGTACAGTGCCTGCCCTCTGCTCTATCGTAGCTGCTAAATCGGCTGCTCTCTGTCTCCCTTCACCTCCCGCGGCGCCTATTTGTGGGGCACAGATACAATAACCCATGTAAGTTTCGATGTCAGCTCCTTGCCTTTCCTGTTTGACTACATTATTTTCTTAGAGCAGAGGTAGTTAATAACATAGCATTTTACATTTCTGGATTTTCTAACATAAATACGCGATTTGCGTATCATTCTTTGGACGCAAACATTAATAAAAGTGTGGAATAAAAATATTTATTGAATAATTATTTTTAACCGTAATATTTAAGTAGTTTGAAACCGTGCCGTGGCTGAGGGTTAGACCGCGGGTTCGAACCCAGGCGACCGCATGTGAGATTAGTGATGGATAACACGGTGCATGGGCAGGCTATACCCGGTTTCCCCCGCCATAATTCCACCAATTGCTCCATTATCATATTTCCTTTCATTCATTTCGCCCTTATTCTGCCATCTACTTCTCTCACTCTCATATAAAAATACCAGGCATTGGGCTGATCATCCATCCTGGTTCTCTATCTGATCCAGAGTTTCTGTGCCTCAACCCAGAAACAAATTCTCTAATACCACGATAGTGCTACAACTAGGGAAGTTAAAGAACGAGATATATTTAAGTGGTTATACTGTTTGACTAATTACTCAGTATTACAGAACCTGATTCTCATTACTAAATTATTTACTAGAAAATTTAATACACCTTCATTAGGCCTGTTTTCTTTTACTTCTCGATACAACAAATTCTCTCACTGACTGAGCAATTAGATACTCCTCCGGTTTTATGAAATACTATACAGATAAAACTGTTGATTTTCATGTTACAAGAGCAAAGTAACACAAATTTCTTTATGTGTAACAGTTATGTACGATATTTTTATAGCCTTCGTTAGCCCCACGCTGTGACTCAGAGTAAAAACTTCCGTAGACTTTGTTTTATGAGGCCAGTATAACAATTGGATTTGGCGCAGGTTGGGAAAGTAATGCGTCCAGCGCATGTGGGGTGGGGGAATTAAGGAGAGGCGAATTCATCGTCATCAGCTCCAAGGTATGCAGTGGCGCTACACTCCTGTTTTGTTCAAGGTCGGCCAACAAATCCCACCACGCACCTGCTCGACAAATGGTCTTGGTACTTTCATGACGTTTAGTTTCGTTGCGATTAAAATGAAGATAAAGCACATGCTCGTAGCCCTAGGAGCTTAGCAAGAAGAGAGAACCGAGGATATTCGAGAACACTGACGAAGTTTGTTATGTCTCAGCAAAATGTGCCGGTTACCAGTTCACCAATTTGTTGTTTATCTTCTAGAAATGTACCTTTTCTGTTTTTGCAACAGCCTATCAGTACTATACCTTCTATTTACCTGTTTTATTTGTTGCATTTATATGCCGCCATTAACATCTAAGGTCACATCGGTGGCATTTCCTATGAAGATTACTCATTTGCAAAGGTTTTCACTCGTTTACTATTTGTAGCACTTTTGGCTTTGTCTACGTTGGGCTTTCTTGATAAGTATTAGATTCAAAGACACATTTACCCTACCACTTATACTTGCATACTCTACAGAGGATGAGAAATAGTCCTGGATAAAAAGTGTCCTTTCCTACAGCCAAGAATTAATCCCGGTATCTCTGGAATTGGTTCTGCTAATCTCTAGACCACGGAGGGATGAGTACAATTCTGTTTATCTTGTCATAAATGACCTTGAAACAATACCAGAGCATTAAATATTATAATTCCTCCTTAATTTATATATTCAAATAGTAATAATAATAATGATAATGATAATGATAATGATAATGATAATAATAATAATGATAATGATAATAATAATAATAATAATAATAATAATAATAATAATAATAATAATAATAATAATAATAATAATAATAATAATAATAATAATAATAATAATAATAATAATAATAATAATAATAATAATAATAATAATAATTATAATAATAATAATAATAATAATAATAATAATAATAATAATAATAATAATAATAATAATAATAATAATAATAATAAATAATAATAATAATAATAATAATAATAATAATAATAATAATAATAATAATAATAATAATAATAATAATAATAATAATAATAATAATAATAATAATAATAATAATAATAATAATAATGATAACTATAGTATCTTTTTTGAAGAAAATTATGCCTGTAAATAATGTAACAATTATATTTTTTAATGGAAATTAATTGTTCTTTCACACTAGCCGTGTGTAGGACGCACTATGAAAGTGTAGAGCCAGACTGAAAAATTCAATGCCATAGCCGGAAGTTGAACCACGGATCTTCTGGTTTCCGTCCAGCCGCTTTAACCATTTGAGCTACTATGGCCAACGTGCCAACGTGACATTAAATTCTCCATTAAGGTAGTTGTCTCGTATGTTTATGAGAACTCCTAGTGGTTTACCGGGAGAAACACGAGTCAGTTGGAGAAACGGCTGGACGGAAACCAGAAGATCCGTGGTTCAAATCCCGGCTATGGCATTGAATTTTTCAGTCTGGCTCTACACTTTTATATTTTTTAAGTTTGTAATAAGTATAAATTTATAGAATGAAGATATTTGAGATGTAATTTATTGAAGTCCAGTTATGGTACTTCTACTGGTATACGTGGTCATTTCCTGAAAGATCATCTTACAGGAATAGATTATGTGATTCCTTACTAATCATGCTTTCCCGTGGAGTCCTTGATAAAGGCTTCGCACAGCTATGTTTATCAGTTATTATTTTATATTTTAAAGCCCTCCAAGTATGACTTCAGACGTACCAACCGGAACCTGTGACACTTGATCTTTAGGTCACTTCGACTGTCTTCCTAGTTGGAACTTAGGACGCCAAGAATCTGCATAAGGTGAAGCCCGTTGCCGTGCATTACTGAATCTTTATTCTTCTCCCACTGCTATCTTTACTTTTCTTTATACCAGAATACGTTACTTCTTATGGCAAATCATTCACTAAACCCCTAGCCATCCTTAGGAGGTCATCCCCCTGAACACCTCCTTTCCTGTCCATCTAGTAAAGACGCCGTAGACATACGTCATACCTAGCGAAGACGTTAAGTGACGTTTATCATTTGCATTTGGCTTCTTCAATCTTTTAAAGAATTCAAGACAGATGATTGTATACATAATGGTTGTGATCAGATATTGCAATTTCTAAACATTAAAATCAAGATGAAAGAATATGAAGTTGAACTTTTACTCTACTTTACGCAGTAACGTTCCAGGCTTCAAATACCCTTTTCCCTTGTGGTGTCTTAGCGTTTGCACACAACTACTGATTGCCCAGAACAAGAAGACAAGCTAGAGGAATGTTTAACGTAATCACTTTTACTGTCCCCTCGGTGTTTATGCTGGCCTTCCCAGTATGACAAGGAGGGAAGTTTCGTTTAAAATATGCAACTGTTGTCACATAACTCACCCATACATAATACCTATCACTGTATTTACTGTAACACACATTAGATCTGGCAGCATTGGGATTCACATGCGCTCTCATACACTCATTTCCTAGTAAACAGATCCACTAACAGAGCAGGCAAACAGTTCAAACTCTCTCCCCTTCATTCGTCTCTTGCCCTTTTGTATTGGGTAGACAGTATAGTCCCGCTGCTGGAACGGTTAGAGTCGCGCTGGTGGAACGGTTACCATGGATTTATCTTTGTTAACAGAAACCTCTCAGATAACGCACTGATTATCCCTGTAATGCCCGATTTCACCAACAGATGTTAAAATCGACGTTAACCAATGTAACATAACAATTGTCACGGCGCTAAAACTAATGTTAAATTTCTTGCATTTCACCAACCTGTTTTCTGAAAATGTTAACAAACCTGTGTTAACGCCACGGAACTTGTAAATATCACAGCTATAGAAGGCTATGGATGAGTCGTATTATTTTCTGAACGTACTGCAATGCGCTTTTGTTTTCATTTTCTTCTGCACAAATGGCGGATGAACAAAATCATAAATAAAGCCATGATACAAATTTCTCATCGACGGAGAAAGAATTGTTAATTGAATTGGTGACGAAGAATAAGAATATCATGGAAAATAAGATAACGGATGAGGTGAATGTAAAAGAAAAAGATGTCGCGGGCAAAATAATGGAAACTAATTTAATTCAAATGCATGTGTCACTACTAGAAGCACTAAACAACTTCTCAGTATTACGTAAATTTGAAACGAGGTGCGAAGAACAAGAGCCTTAAACGTTTCAAGATGAGAGGTAGACAATGTATTATCCACATAATTCAGTGAATTATAAAATCGCAAAGTTATTAATATTTGAAGCTAAGGCGAGATCGTCATATTCCTTTCGATGCATGTTCTAACTCAGTATTGCGTAAATTTAAAACGAGGTGCGAAGAAGGGCAAGTGATTTGAACGTTTCAAGACGGGAGGTGGACAGTGTATTATCCACATAATTCAGTGAATTATAAAATCGCAAAGTTATTAATACTTGAAGCAAAGGCGAGATCGTCATATTCCTTTCGATGCATGTTCTAACTCAGTATTACGTAAATTTAAAACGAGGTGCGAAGAAGGGCAAGTGATTTGAACGTTTCAAGACGGGAGGTGGACAGTGTATTATCCACATAATTCAGTGAATTATAAAATCGCAAAGTTATTAATACTTGAAGCAAAGGCGAGATCGTCATATTCCTTTCGATGCATGTTCTAACTCAGTATTACGTAAATTTGAAACGAGGTGCGAAGAAGGACAAGTGACTTGAACGTTTCAAGATGGGAGGTGGACAGTGTATTATCCACATAATTCAGTGAATTATAAAATCGCAAAGTTATTAATACTTGAAGCAAAGGCGAGATAGTCATATTCCTTTCGATGCATGTTCTAACTCAGTATTACGTAAATTTAAAACGAGATGCGAGGAAGGACAAGTGACTTGAACGTTTCAAGACGGGAGGTGGACAGTGTATTATCCACATAATTCAGTGAATTATAAAATCGCAAGGTTATTGATACTTGAAGCAAAGGCGAGATCGCCATATTCCTTTCGATGCATGTTCTAACCTCTCTTGTACTTCCGCAGTAACCTTCATAGCAACATGTTTCGACAGTCTATACCTCCGTAAAAATTTTTTCTTCGGATAGTTCCTCAAAATCACTTCTCCTCATAGGCCGTACTCTATTATGAATGCCATTTAGACGGTCTTAAATATAGCAAATCGACAACAACAGCTGAGTTCATGCTCGCCATCTTGACTATCTACAATTGTTAAGGACTTAGCATCTGAAATTCGGCTTGTTAGTTTAATATGAGATTTAACACGAGTGTTACGGTAACACTTGTTGGTGAAATGCAATTTTTGTTTTAACTGTTGCTAAACTCGTGTTAAGTCTTAATATTTGTTGGTGAAATCGGGCATAAGAGTGAGAGGGGTACTAACGCGCCTCCCGGTCGTGTGCTAAGCACCAATGAAAGCATCACTTCAACCAATGGAATTCGCAGGAATCACAAATGACATATAGATCTTCACTCCAAGTGGAGTAATCAGTGCGTTATCTGAGAGGTATCTATTACCAGAGATAAATCCATGATAACCGTTCCATCAGTGGGACTATAGCAGTCCTGCCTGTCAGTGACTCATGGCCGCTTTGGTTTATATTATTTGTATTGCCAATAATTTGACTGCAGATAACTTGAAGCCAGCTGCCGAAGAATTCCTTTGACCTTTAATGGTAATTGTTTGTAAAATTATATCAATTTACATTTCCTAATGAGGTAATACACTACGTATGGAAGCACGATAACGTTACACATAGGGAAACAGATTACAATGACATACGACTCTACCTTTATTTTACAGTTGGTAACTCTCTTCGCTAGAGAAAATTGTGTACTAATGCTCTTCTCAGCTCAGTGCTACTGTGTTTGCCTCAAACTTGTGGTTCTCTGCTAAATAACTTGTTTTGAAAACACATAGAGTACAAAATAGAGCAACAACAATGATCGGCGATGCTTCTAGTGGAGCTTCGCTGGGAATGGTCACCTTTAATAATTATTATTTTCGTGGCGTGGTCCAGCTCTAATACAATTATTTTCCTAACCACTCCAAGGCGTCACTCATTATTTCACGCCCTATTCACGTATCTCAAAAAGTGTTGAGACCGACATGGACATTAAGGATTGGATTCATAAAAGTGATTCAAATCCACCAGGAACATCCTTCCTGACTGAAGAACTTGATAGTTAAACGTGTGCATGTAGGTAATAAATGTACTCCACACTGTAAAGTGTTTATTACGGAAGTTTTATAATACATATAAATGCATGTTTAAGGCATTAGTGCAGATTTAACTACTTTATGCATATTTGTGCATATATTTTACATTTTCAGAAATGATTCGTACAAATATTTTACCCCGATACTTTAAGAAAAGAAGGATAGAGAAAATTTCTCTTTTATTGCTCTGTTTGTGTAGACTTAGGTATCATGTTTCTAAGTGCATAATAAGTCGCCGAAAAAATTAGATCGTAGCTATCAACAATGACCACTTCCTGATATAAAAATATAATGCTCAACAACTTAAACTAAATAGCACCGAACAATCACTCAGTAAATGTTTAAAGTCCGGTGCGGCCGTTGCATCATAAAATTTGATATGGTTTGTATTAATATTGAAAAGAAGCCGTCAGCCATAGCGATAACAACTCCAAGAATTAATAACTGTCAGTTTTACTAACATTTAACTTGTACTAATGTGCTGCTAATCGTAATTTCTGGAGTGTGAGCAATAGGAAGCGGAAAACTACAATCCCTTGCCCGCCTCGGTAGCGCAGATGGTAGCATGTCTGCCTCACGTTGAAGAGGTCCCGAGCTCGAATCTCGGTCAGGGTGAGTTACTTTGGATAAGGTTTTTTTCCGGAGTTTTCCCTTATCCTAAAAGACGAATGTCACGTAACTCTAAGCTCCATGGGCCCTGGGCCCATTTGAGCATCATTCCATTCATCGTCCGATATGACTTAAAAAGTTAAAGGACGTAAATTATATAAAAAAGTTACAATCCTGACGGAGAGCATCTGTAAAACTGATTTGCTTTGACAGTAAATCCTTCCTACTCTTAACAACAGATGCAAATAAATGTGCAAGTGTGTTAAAACATTAAGTTTTATTTTTATATTTTCAGAATATTTTAAAAATCAATGCGAATTTCGAGTTAGCGATTGTTGGTTTTATTTACGAAAATAAACTCATTTTTATGCCATTGTTATAGGTGCCCTGAAAATAAATAGGTACGTAACATCTCAAACAGCTGCTCATAGAAATATATATGAACATTTTAAGTGACAGAATCGTTTCTTCCAGAAAACGGTGAAAATATTTAATTGTTTATTGCAATAAACACGATTAATACTGCAAAAGACTGAAAGACAGACAAATAAATACTAATTAATTAGTGCCTGTATTTAAGAATTTATTATTTTATTACTTCAAGATTAGTAAATATGAGAAAGTTGAAATAATGCATTTTTAAATGCATATTTTAGAGTTTTTAGAGTATATTTAGCAGAGCATAGATGCATGAATATATTCATACATTATAGTGCATATAAATTCGAGCTCTACTCATAAGTAGCAAATGTGAGGAAGTACCCTAAACGTAAAGCTGTACCACATCCTTCACACATTTTCTTTCACAGTTACTTTTTCCTTTCATGGATCATCAATCGCTGTCCAGCACCTGTGCTGTTCTTGCAATAGAAGGGGTGTTAAACACTACTAAAACAAATACACAATCAAAAGCAAAACTCTCGTAATCTATTTATTTACAAAGAAGAATTGCTCATGCAGTGGTGTCACATGCTCGCAATTGGAATATCTTTGATTCGATACTGACCCTCAAATAACGCTTTGCGGTTTTCATGGTTCTTCGAGGCTTTTGTTTCAGCTTGCAACGTCTTATATTTGGACTGTATGCGATAAATACGATTGAGGAAAGAGCTGTTTCTTGCGTGGTATGGAATTTTCTACCCAAACCGTTAATTGCGGAAAATTTGGCAATCCCACTAAGTTGGATTGGCGCCTTAAGATCTCGTGCCGTCTGGCGCCACATCTACTCCCGCGCCTCATCCTCCTTCTGCAAATTTAGTAGGCGTAACAGGACTAGTCTTGGACACAGTTTCTAACAACTAACTATCGACATAAACTTCAGTCAAAACGTATTTTGTTTTACCAGAGTCGAATCTGCTTAAAATTGCCTTCATCCCAGAACAAACACGAGATTGGTTGTATATTTAAAATACAAATCATAAAATCTTGAATTAATCCTCAAGTCTGCTTCTTGGTACGATGAAACAATATTGCTTCTTCACTTCTGAAGTCGAACAACCAGCTGTTCAGGCTGTTGCCATATATCTTTCACGTGTGTTTGCTTGGAAACTCTCAGAAGGAAGGAAGGAAAGAAGCAAATTTAGACATTCTGTTCTTAAAACCTCATATTACGAAGAGTCTGCAGATATAATTAGTGTGGATTGAAAGTAAAAAGGCTCCTAAGCAATATTGTAACCGAACAAGTCAGTGTTAGCATAGGACATACGTCATAGGAAAATAAAATAGGGTTAGAGATAAAACAAGTTTGCTCCATTTTGTTCGACATTCGACATCCTACTTTGGGAATTTGATGAAGAATTATTTACCGAACAAGGAAGAATTTACAGTAGAGAAACAAAAAAAAAAAAAAAAAAAAAAAAAAAAAAATTAAGTAGATTTGTTGGTTATAAAATACTGTTGGTAAGAAACGATCTTAGGGAACTTGCCAACGTAAATGAGTGACAACGACGAGACGCACAGGATGGACGTAAATACAACGTATGTATTTGTGGTTATTGGAAGGAAACCCGATACGTATAAATAATTCAAACTGAGGTTACGGAACAGGAGGGTAGCATTGAATACTTGAGTTATATTATAAGTTATCTTAAAAATTAAAACATAATGTTTATAAGAATGGAAATCTTTAAAGTGTTATTAAAACCTTAACCCATTGCCTAAAATTGCTTAAAATATTGGACTGAAATGTTTACTGGATATAGATGAATGTTCCCTGATCTACTTTTATCATTACGTTAATTAAGAAAGATATGAGCATATTTCTCTATTATGCATTTTTGTTCAAATTATATCACCATTTTTTAAACTGATGTTTTGCACTTATATCTTTTCTACTCACATTTATACAACTCACATTTATCTACTTCTGTTTATCGAATTAAACATTCATAGAAATAGTCGTACTGTATATTTCTTTGTAGGTACAATGAATATAAGTTAATAAGGTAGGCTTTAAGTGGTAGTCAGATCTTTTAATAGCTGGTCACTATATGCCACCTTTGAAATCCCATTCTTTTTACATGATCAGCAATAGTAATAATAATAACAGTATATGTATATATACATGTGTGTAAGCTCGAGGGTAGCTACAGGGCAATCCACACGGAGTGAAGACTGACCCCCCCCCCCTCTAGTGACCAGGGAGTTACCGAGCTGTCCCAAAAGGGCGCCCGGCGCCTCCGTGAGGCTTTCCATAGGGCAAGACCTAGAGAGTAACAAGGGCTCCCCCCCGCCATCTGGTCCTGTGGACTCAAGACGGGATGGAAGTGGATACGCCACATACGCGCGCCAAATCCAAATGGGAAGGCTACCGAATAACCTCGGTGGGGCTGCCTGGTGACCAAGCACACCTTCTACTAGCTATGCAGGTAGTACGCGGGAATATATGGCTTCCTTCAACCCCGTCCGGAGACGTACCCGATCTCCCACGGGTATCGGGAACACTGCCTCCTCGAGTCCAGCCCAATCCGGACAACTCCAAATCAGGGAGGGGCTCGAATGTTCGGCCCGAGATTCCCCTAGTAACGTCAGAGGTACAAGTGCTAGGGGTCCGCAGCGCTCGCACCACGGCAGCTGAAGGGGACGGATCCCCTCCCCTACGGGGAATAATAATAATAATAATAATAATAATAATAATAATAATAATAATAATAATAATAATAATAATAATAATAATAATAATAATAATAATAATAATAATAATAATAATAATAATAATAATAATAATAATAATAATAATAATAATAATAATAATAATAATAATAATAATAATAATAATAATAATAATAATAATAATAATAATAATAATAATAATAATAATAATAATAATAATAATAATAATAATAATAATAATAATAATAATAATAATAATAATAATAATAATAATAATAATAATAATAATAATAATAATAATAATAATAATAATAATAATAATAATAATAATAATAATAATAATAATAATAATAATAATAATAATAATAATAATAATAATAATCTCAGTTTTGAGAAAGAATAAATATCGAAAAATTGAAATTTGAAAATTGAAAAATTGAAAATTTGTACACGAACTACAAATCTCGGAACTTAATAATTCCATAAGTAATGTATTTGACATAAACTGTGTGTTTTAACCAGATGTACACTTTTGCAATGAGATTTTGTCCATCTTACGGTTTAAATAATGCAAGTCATTCAAAATGAAGAGAACTTGAAAGGTTATTTATTGTCAGAAAACTTAAGATGTGCCTTTTATCTATCACGAAAAAAATCAAACATGGGGCATTTTGATCTAAATAATTATAGCTAATTTTAACAAAGTAAACGTTTTCGATAGAGTTTCCATGTCAAAGGTAGTCTGTAGTGGGGGGATTCTTTTGAAAATATTGGTGTCGCGTAAAATACTTGTAACTTTGTTGTTATAGTTTTGTGTTTCTTTAGAAGAATTGTAAAATAAGAACATCCGTTCATATTAATATGATTGTCAATAGGGTGTGCTGCTTTTTAAAGGCAACTTTTTTTTCCAGTTTTTTTTTGGTCCTCAGATCTCGGAAGTGCAGGTAGTAGTTTTTTAACTGTAATTTACGTCCTCCAACGTTATTCATGTAGGACGATGAATGGAATGGGTGAAATGATGCTCAAATGAGCTAAGGGAGCATTGACCTTAGAGTTACCCGACATTCGTCTTTCAGGATAAGGGAAACCTGCGGAAAAAGCCTTATCCAGGTAACTCACCCTGACCAAGATTCGAACTCGGGACATCTTGAACGTGAGGTAGACATGGTACCATCTACGCTACCGAGGCGGGTAGTTGCTTTTCTGAACTTTATTTAGGACGTATTACATCACATAAAATTTAAACCAAGAAAACATATTAATAACAAAATTAGTTATGCTGTATTTTAGCACATGATGCATTCACTTCAAAAGTTGTCAAAATGGCCTCTATTTACTGCTAAACAATGCCAAAGTCTGTCTTTGAAATTATTTAATGTTTCTAGCAGCAGTGTTCGCATGATTAGCTGCATTTATTGTCCAATTCTTCACTTTAACTCTTCAAGATCTCTTGATCGGTCTTTGTAAACCCTCCACTTCAAATATCCGCACAAGAAACAGTTTACAGAGCTCAGGTCAGAAGATCTTGGCAGCCATTCAATACTTCCTCTTCTGCCAATCCATCTCCCTGGAAATTGATGATTTAGGTAGTTCACCATCTGCCTTCGATAATGTGCAGGGGCATCATCTTGCTGGAATAAGATTTGTCTTCGAATTCCTCCTCCTTCTTCAGGGAGTAAAGTAGCACAAGCAGAAATTATTTCATTTTGTAGAAGGCATAAATACCGTGACTTTGGGGCTTCGTAGAATTAAGAGTCCAAGTTGCGGAAATTCAAAATGTTCCTTATTGCTGTAGAAATACACTTTGGACAATCCTGACCACAAACAAACGGCGTTCACAGTTGCACGATACTCAGTTCTTATTACACTCTGTTTACAACAACTCTCGTTACAACTCCGTTTACCACTCTGTTTATGACTACTCCGCTGGCGTGTCGCGATCTCTTATATACCTCTATTGATAATTCTAGACTGTTCTGTAACAAACAAGTAGTGTGTGTGGTGTTTTAGGGTGTAACAAACAAGAAATCGAATGTTTTGTAAGACGACACTAGACGAAACACGAACGTTCCAAACGTCTAACTTTATCTGTGTCGGCAAACCTTTATCTCCGTGCTACCTCTATCAGTTCGTTTGTCTGCACAAGCCGCGCTATCGCGATAACGGGTTTGCGACAATGCACTTCAGAATTTAAGTTGCCAATGTAAAACTGACCTATCAATCCACCATTAAGTAATGATGCGTTTTCCTTTGCTCAGTACACATGCAGTAAGGTCTTACTACATTTAAATTTCTGTGTGAAAGGGTATTTATACGTTCTGAGACTTAACAATTGGAGGAGTGCAGAAAAAGAAATGTTGCCATTAAAAAATCCCACATGCTTTATTTGTAATCATAGTAATGTGAGGACATGTTGATATCTTACAGCTTTTCTAAAAATATCACTTCATAGAGTTGTAACAGTGGGGTTATTGGCATTGTTTCATACTTTTTAGTCACCCAGTATACTAAGTTTGGCATGTTCAGTTTACAGGAGATAAACATGCAGACACACTCAGAAAGTTTTCTAAAAGTGCTTTTTTTATCGATAGAGGAAGCATAAAAACATGTAGAGGGCTGTTCAATAAAGAAGGATCACAATTCTTTTTGACAACGTAGCTTTACTCATCCTCATAATTTTGATGGTCTTTCTCAAAATAGTCTCCCCTGAATGCGATGCACTTGTCCCAGCGTTTCTGCCAGTCTTTAAAGACATGCTGGAAACCATTTTTGAGAGATCCTTCAAAATCGCCTCAGCAGCCTTCACCATTGCTTCTGATGATGGTTAATGCCTACCACGAAGGCGTTTCTTCAAGTTAGGGAATAGAAAAAAGGTACATGGGGCTAAATCCGGACTATAGGGAGGGTAACGGGTGCACTTCACGATGATCTTTGCAAGATATTCAGCAGCAACATTGGCAATTTGTGGCCGCGCATTATCACGGTGCAGCGTCAAGCTTGCTTCACGGCAACGTGGTCTTTTGTGCCTGATATGGACTTGCAATGTTTTCAGGACATCCCTGTAGTATTGTCCAGTTACTGACGTGTGTGCAGGTACATCATGCTGATAAACCATCCCATGAATATCAAAGAATGAGATGACCATAACTTTTTCAGCAGAAGCAATCACTTTAGCTGTTTTGAGGGTTGGTGATGAAGGAGATTTCCACACTGGGCTTTGCTGTTTGCTCTCAGGATCAAAATGATGTAGCCAAGTTTCATCAGCAGTGATTACGTTTGAAACAAACTCCGGATCTTCCTCTAACATCAACTTTAACTGCAGGTTACCTTCATTGCAACACAGGCGGGAACCAGAAGTACCAACAATGAAACTACTACGGCGTGTTTGTTTCACATTAAGCTAACAACATATAATAAGATGCATTTTAGTTCAAAAAATGATGACCATAAAAATTATGATCATTCTTTATTGAACAGCCCTCGTATTTCCGGTAAAATCTCGACATAAAATTCTTAGGTAGAATACAATATTCTGTCTACTTGATACGAGGTCAGAAAATACAAATATCCAAGCACCTTATTAATATCAAAGTAGATTTACAACAGCACTTAAGAGTTTGCTTTTATCATCCTGAATTTAATTCATTAATTTCTGAGAAATTGTTCCATTTATATCAGTAAATGTCAGTCAAAGAAGCGGTTGTTCGAAGCAGAACTGGAGAAAAGAATGCAAAAATTGAGAAAATAACATATAAAGAAAAAAACTACATAGTTTTAGCACAGTAACTTCCATGTTTAACAGTTGTATCAATTGTAGAGCAAAATAGCCTCAAGTTTATCTCTCTAACCCAAAGTGTGTCAAAATTTGATCTTTTTCTTGTAGTGGTGCAGAATTCAGTGTCTAAAGGTCATATACATTACTGTTATTAAAAGTATATTTAAAATATAAGTATTATATCTGCAGTAATATATTAATATCTAATTAAGATATTCTAATTTATAATAGTTTATGAAAAATTAAAAGTTTAAGCTTTGGAGAGTTTTTGCCTTCTTAACTCCTCTTGTTGTACAATAATATTATTATTGAACTTGGAATATAACATAATTTATATTTCCACTTAAGAACATGGGATATAGAATTTTAATTTCTCGAACGGAAGGGTGGACTCCAAGAGGGTACAAATAACACAGATATCTCGCTTATTATAGGTTTTAAACAAAACTTACATAAAAAAACTTGCATCAAC
Source organism: Mantis religiosa (assembly GCA_030765055.1). Classification (NCBI taxonomy): domain Eukaryota; kingdom Metazoa; phylum Arthropoda; class Insecta; order Mantodea; family Mantidae; genus Mantis; species Mantis religiosa. The sequence continues at coordinate 179,472,865 of CM060949.1, read as the reverse complement.
AAATTACTTACAGTATTTCGATAGAATGAATACTTAACAAATTAAATCTATTATTTTCGTCACGTTATTCTGGTGTGCTTGAGCTATAGTATAATTTCTATTGCGTTGCAAGCTTAAGGAAGAGAAAAACGTTTGTTTACTTTTAGTTTTTATTAATAGCACAGAAGTACGTGTTTTACTGTGAATCACATAACACATAAGTTACACAGAGGAAGGAAGGGGGCGGAGAGTAAGATGAAAGCGAATGAAAGTTTGTAAGAGGTGGGTACGGAGAGAGGAGAAAATAAGGAAGAGCAAAATGGACAAGGAAATAGGGAGAAGGTGAGAAAGGGAGAGAGACAACAGGTATTTGTACACAATTAATGATAATGCGAATTAATGTTCGTATCACAGACAGGTATAAGTACTTCAGAAATTAAAGAGACGGTGACCTCTAAAAGGTAGGGACCAAGGAACAGACCCAAAGGAGAACCAAATTTGGATGACCACCGGTCCAAGAATGGATGGGGTTTCTAACGTTTCCAATTGCAAGCCCTAGTCTACCCACAAGCCCATAACCCCCTCCAGCTAGTGCAATCTTGATTGGACCGTCCCAATCACGCCAAGGACGAAGGCTTTACTACAGCCAAGTCGCAACCTGCCAAACATCGTCGCCTCGTTCTATAACTCTAAAATACATGACAAAAGAAAATGATTGGTACAGGAAATGAGGGACAGAAAAGTTTTGGTAGAAGAGAAACTATCTCAGCTTTCGTCTGTCGTGGGTACCCACGGTAATCACGAAAACCCATGGGTCAGGACGAGCAGTTGATCGAGATCTCCGGAAAGCGAGTCGCACACATTATTGCTCAGTAAATAAGGCATTACTGTCGTGTTTAGGATCGTGACAGGTTAAAGAGAGGAGTGGGTGTGTGCGTGAATAAACGGCATTCACGAACCAAATATTTTATGCAGTGACTTGGCAATAAAGCCAAGTTGAAATAAGAAATAAAGATGACATGACTCATAATAAATAACTACTATTACAGAGACGTTCTTTTCAACACGACCAAACACCAACTGGCGGTTAGGTGGAAAATAGGGTTGGCCGGCGACGGGATGGTTGCAGACTCGGTCTTTACTAGCGTAGTCGTCGTCAGTGTCTGGTCGCTCATGGGGTCTCTGCTTCACTCCTTTCTTCTAGGGTCACATTTGAAGCCCAAAGGACTACTGTGACCTACTTGAGGTGCTGTTTTTTTTAATTTACGTCCCCCAACGTTAAGTCATATTGGGCGATGAATGAAATGGGTAAAATGATGCTCAAATTAGCCCAGGGTTCATAGAGCTTAGAATTACCCGACATTCGTCTTTCAGGATAAGGAAAAACCCCGGAGAAACTTTATCCAGGTAACTCACCCTGACCGAGATTCAAACTCGGGACCTCTTGAACGTAAGGCAGACACGCTACCATCTACGCTACCGAGGCGGGCTTGCGGTACTGTGCTCCAGTTACCTACTGCTTAACTAATGTAGGGAAAGAGTAATGTATTCCACTGAGAAATTAGAGCGCGGGAAATTTTTAATTTCTTCTAAAAATGAATGTTTATTTAAGAAGTCTCAAAACTTGTTTTCTAGAGAAATGTGAATATCAAAATTTCGGAAGAGTAGTTTCCTCGCTCTATCAATACGTAGATACTGACTACTACCTTTCTCCACCGTGGACCCGAGATAACACCGGAGCAAATCCATACAGTACCTAAAGCTGAGTTGTATTGGCTTTTGAATTACAGCATCTTACAATCACAACTAAGCACTTATAAACCATTCTTACCCAGTTGCACTGGGTTCTACATACTGACACACATACTGAGGAGCAACTGCTACCTGTTACCTCCTTCTACCATCCAAAATTTGAAAAAAAGCCATTGTAGAATCTTCTATTTCCAACAATAAACAGGTAAACCTTATTGAATATGAGCACGCAGCAACAGCAACATTCAGGGTGAATCTCAGCCTGCCAGTAATACGGACGAACGGAAATATGTGATCACTAATTAAACTAAACGTTCTGGGGCTACAGTCTGATATCCTGCCAGCGATTACCTCTCACCTCTGGCCATATTGGGCGTCTTAAGTAGGAGGTGCTAGTTGTTAGCGTCCCTATTCTGTCCCGAACCAACCGGGAGTCACTCCTTTTTTCCGTGAAACAGCTCCTCATTTGGCCCCCTAGAGACCTTAGTAGGTCTCCAGCTAGGGAAAATCATCAAGTCGCTACCGGGAATCGAACCCTGGCTTCAGGCTTGTTAAGTGTGTTACCATAGTACAAAGAAGAGACGAAATACATGCTCACTGTTTGGATATATTGTGAGAGGTGCCAGTCGTGAGCTGAATGAACATTCCAAAGACAGGTTTTATAGAGAGGTGTGCACGCCTCTGAACACGCAACCAAAATTAAGTTTCGGTCATGACTTCCTTGCTTGGCGTGGGAAGAGTTGTTGATAATACGCCTACTAACTAAGAAAAGAGGCTTGGTTTCTTCTTGGCGGGAGTTTGGCTAATGGACAAGCACGGCAGCAGATGGTGGACGTCGTGATGAGCTTTTTATGCAAAATCGAACATACCGTGTGGGCCCTTACTCTACAATTCATTACCATAATGGCAGATTAGAGAGAATGTATTAATGCACCGTACTTTACATTTCCACGTCACTTGTTTCTTATCCACTATAAGAAGCTGTTTATAGTCATCATTAACACTTCAAGAGGTGAAAAAATATCAGTAGATGTTAAAAATATCACACTTATTTTTGCTTCCCTTAGTTAAAGAGTTCTTGCACTCCAAGCACGAGTTCAATGTCAAAATTTCACTGCAAACATAAGATATTTTGATGCACCTAGGATACAAAATAAAGGATTTTGAGAAAACAAATTCCATATGCTGTGTGTATGTCTTCATGAAAAGATGGTCCAAATACCGGACTTTATATTAAGCAGTATGCGCGAAATAATAGTGAAAGATTAAATAAACAAGCAGATGCCAAATTGTAATATGTAGATTACTGCAATAGGCAAGAGAGGAAGGGTTAGCATGGATGAGAACAGGAATAATATTTCTAAGAGGGATAAGAGGTAGGAAAAAGGGAATTCGTGAATTGTGTGGGGGAAAAGAAAGTATAGAACACTATGTAACAGAATGCAAGGAGGTTGCAATATGGAGAAAAAAGGTTTGGGAAGAAAAATGGGAGAAAGTAGAGAAGAGGATAGTAGCTATAGAAATGTTAACGGGCAGGGAGGAAAAGAAGGTAAGAAGTATTGGTGAGTTCTTGCAGAAAGTAAAAGAAAAATGGGCCAGAAATGTAAAGTGTGTGAGTGTGTGATGTTTTAGGGCCCGTCGACAACAAGGTCATTTGGGCCGCCAGAAATGTTAAAAATGTAAGAGAGGAAGAGGAGGGCGAAGAAAGAGACTAATTAAGAAATCAAGGTGGTATGGAGGTTAAGAGCTACCTGACAGAGCAAAAGACCAGCGCGTCATGTAAGCCAATGTAGCAACAAGGTAACGAAAAATAAATGTAGCCAAAAGTTGTAAATTGTAAAATTTTGGAAAATGCACATTAAATATATCATATCATATCTGGGATGTGAAATAAGTTATATATGTGATAATGTTTAATATAATAATATACACAAGTAGTTACATATATGTAATTTTTAGACAAATTTTAACAATCCAGGGAAAAAATCGCAACTTAAATTTTATAGTTATGGCCGTCACAGTAATGTTATATGGGAGTGAAACTTGGGTTTTAAGACAAAGATATAAATCATGTTGAAGCAGCTGAGAGCAGTTAAGGGACTAACAAGATGAGATAGATTAACTAATGAATAAATAAGGAATTTAAAGATTAGTGCTAAAGAATATATCATAGAGAATAATAAACAAAAATGAAAAGACCGTCTCTGTGAGTGTATTCAAGCAAGCTACCAAAAAGGGTGCTAGAATGTAAACTTAAAGGAAGAGATCGACACAAACATCAGTCTTAAGGCATAAGGAACCAGAACAGGCCAACAGCCTAATCCATGAAAGGAGAAGCAAGAAGAATATGAACCTAGAATGCGATTTAGACATTAAAATAAAATTGAACGATTAAATGCCCTGGCTCCACAACTTATAGTCCAAGCCTCGTTCATTTATTTGTAAAAAAAAGTAAAATGTTATTTATTATCCTTATTTATATAACTCTATCTTCTATGAATGATCAATGAGTATAAAAACTCTTTTACGAAAGCTCCCTTTTAATCACGTTATATCTTTCCAGAAATAGCTACGTAACACATTTTGTTTAAGATTTACTGGGAATGACGATAGTAATCAAATGTTTAATAGCTCGACTTAGCCCGCCTCGGTAGCGTGGTGGTAGCATGTCTACCTCACGTTCAAGAGGTCCCGAGTTCGAAAATGTGTAGTGTAGTGTTTAACGCCCGCTTTTACTACATACGGCACCGCAGGCGATGACACTGATGATACATGAGATGAAGATGGAGCACCGGTGGAATGAGATGGCGGGGGAAACCGGAGGTCCCGGAGAAAACCCGTCCCAACGCCGTGTTGTCCACCACAAATCTCACTTTGCGGTCGCCTGGGATCGAACCCGGGCCGCCTTGGTGAGAGCCAAGCGGTCTAACCACTGAGCCACGGCGTGGCCCCCGAGTTCGAATCTCGATGAGGGTGAGTTACCTGGATAAGATTTCTTCCGGGATTTTCCCTTATCCTGAAAGACGAATGTCGGGTAACTCTAAGCTCTATGGACCCCGGGCTCATTTGAGCATCATTCATTCCATTCATCGTCCGATATGACTTAACGTTGGAGGACGTAAATTACAAACAAAAAAAATAGCTCGATTTAATGCTGTCCTAATGCCATGCTCTTTCCGAAAATTCCGAAAACAGAATACTGATAGGAATTTAAATATTGCGGAATTTACCTTTCACATGCATATTTCTATTCCTCTTCACAGGCATATTCTTTTGTAATTCCAATGTGTTTTATATTTAGGAATATAACATTTTGAAATAGTTTTAAGTCTTTTAGTAATATTATGAAATGAAATTATAAGCTATTTTATAGTCTTATGTATGTCAAAATGACCTGGGCTTTATAATGGTGAGAGAATTATTAAAATCAGTACCCCTCCACACACAATTTACCTATTTTTAATAATAATAAGAATATCTTTCTGGTAAATTATATTTTGAGTTGTTAATTATAAAATATTGATTGACAGATGTTTAATGTTGACTAGACACAATATTTTCCTCTCTCTCTCTCTCTCTCTCTCTCTGAAGTAATTTAACACCTTGCTGTCTTCTCTATTAATTCTTTTACACCACGCCTTTAACGCCAAATGGGCTTTGGCCTTTTTATTTTTGTATATTATTTAAAAACTCACACACTTCCAGACTCTGGGAAGGATAAGGAATCATCATGGTTAGAGAAAAATGCCCGTTCTCCAGCTGGGAGTCGAACACAGGACGCAGGTGCTCTATGAGAGGTATGAGGCCAGCCTTTCAATGGTTTGGATTATAACTACTAAATTACAAAGGAAATAAGGAAAACAGTTTTAGTTGAAGATAATTGAAATATGTTGACATTAGCTGTGTCTTACATGCTAACACTGATTATTTTGTAATGAAGTATTCACTGCGTTTTTATTATTTCACGTTCTATGGAGTAGCAATTATAATTTTCTACATTACATTGTTAACCAAAATCAGGCATGTATTTTTATAAATTATTGTGTCGGTATTCAAGGACGAGGGCTTAAATTCTCCTTAATATGTTAGTAATTTATGAGACAGAATTAGAAGATGATTAGAGCCTCACATTGGTTAAAAACATTATCTTTTCAATGGTAAAAAAGCTTATCAAAATCGGTAGAGTGCTTTTGACACTATCCTACATAGTGCAAACACCTACAAATTTATTATTTTTATAGTAATATGATTATTGTACTTTCATTAATTTAAATGATACTTTATTAATGTCTATAAAATCCGCAATGTTTTACTTTAAAAAAAAGGATATGATTTTCCACCATAACTTGGTTCGTAAACGGCCCCAGCAGCCGGTTCAGAAATGGTTCCAGTAGCCGGTTCGAAGACCGGCAGCCGACCTACCGGAGGAGGAAGTAGTTTCCCCTGAGCATATCATCCTGCCATGCACCACTGAGACACCCACCGACACTTTTTAGCCTGAAAGTACCCACCAGATGAAAGATGATATGAAATAATAATGGAGGTGAAATATTGGGATAGGAAATACGGAGTATGTAACTAACCTAATCAGCATTCGCCTAGCGACCCGGGAAAAAGCCCCAGAAACCCATAGGTCAGGTGGGTCGGCCATAGGAATCGAACCCGGGCCTCTCTATTGTGGGCTACAGACGAAACCCCCTGAGTAATCCCGCTCGGTTTTCCAGTATTACACTAATGATATTTTCTGAATTTCCATCCTCTAAATCTAAGCTATTCTTCTCTTCTTTTTTCTCGTAATACACTATTACTTCCCATTTTTTGCCCTTTAAGTTTATATACAGTAGTGTTCTTCTTCCCTCCATCATGGCCTGATTCTTTTCTCTTTCGCCTCCATCCTAACCAAGCAAAATAGCTCCGCACTAGTTTGTAGGACCCGCATTCGGGAGGGGTTCGATACCCACACTTTGACCCATTTATGTTTTTCTGTTTTCTCCAGGTTTGTAGAGGAATACTGGAATGATCCCTCTTCTACTTCGAATTTCTTGTTCCTAATTTCCTATACCTACCTAATGTTTCCTTCATTGCCGTATGTTTCAGAGTTGTAGGACCAGAAGACGTTGTTCGGCGGGCTGTGGTTGGGCGGTGGAAATGCGCTTTGCGGAAGTTTCTTCCGTAGCGTCAGTCGTGACTGCTTAGAACCCACCTTCGATATTCTCCCATTATTGGGGGATCCCCAGAGGTTGGAAACGTGAGCGGTGTCGTAGGCGTTCGAACTGGAAATGTTAGGATCCCGTCTGTGCTTGCATACATCGCCATCTGAACATTTTACCTCCACTAATCCATGAAATCATCCTGTATTATTTATATATCTTCTTCCTCTTCCAATGTGTTTTCTTTACATTTCAGTAGATGCTAGCTTATACAATTAAAATTAATAATTGCTGCTCTTTCAGATATAAAATAATTGTCCTTAATGATTTTTAAGACGTTATTATGTCTTAAAATTGCATAAATGCAGCTAATTTTGTAACTGAAAGCTAATTATAAAAGCCACAATTAAACACTGAAACCAATTTTCACGTTATAAATAATGATATTGTGCTGGGTTTTTTAAAGCTTATTGTTAGAAGTAATTAACAGATTTTCAACAATCGCAGAAAAACTCCGTCTTCCTTGGTCTAGGGGTAACCCGCTAGCTTGTGGTTCCCGAGGCTGCAAGTTCAAACCTGGATTTTTTTTTCGGATGTAAAAGTACTTAGCATAGCTTTCTTCGGAAGGGAAGTAAAGTCGGTACTGTAAATTCACATCACGTACTGTTTTCACAGAACTGAAATGAATAAAAAATGTTCCTACATGTTTAACTTATAAGAACAGAATTAATATTTCTTTCAAAATGTACATCCTTATTTTCTTTAACGCTTTCCTCTCTATATTTGCAACATTTTTATCCAAATATTTGGTAATGAGATTTCGTCCAAAATGTATATGTTGAGGTTCCCTGAGTTAATATATATATATTTAGAAACGTGTGTGTATGAGATGTATAAATAAAAAGGGAAAAGTCAGACTTCTACTACTACTGGGGTTTAAGGGCTTATTTCGCCCATGGGTTTATTTCACCCTTCGCCCTACGGTTGTTTCAGGGGTGTGCCCTTTTCAGCCTTGACTTTATTTGGGGTTGAGGGAGACCGACATTTCTTTTTCCTTTTTTTTTTTTTGCTTTGTTTATTTACATTTGCATATGTTAATAATTTGTAATGTGTAATTGTTAATTGTAATAATGTTATTTTTATCATATATTTTTCTTAATATATATTTTTGTAGTAGTTTTTTTATTTATAATTTTTGTTTATTTATTTTTTATTACTTTTTGTAGTAGTTTTTTCTGCATACAATATATGTGGTATATGTACAATTATTTTGGTATGTGTTGAATCACAATACATACCAAAATAATTGTACACATACCACATAAGCAGCAAATTTCATATTTGAGTCAGGCATTTTTTATGAAGCCAGGTCAATTTTCAAGGAATGTTTCCATCCCATACTAATTTTAGCCTTTCATCTTCATTTTCATTGAATATCTCACAAGGGATGGACAAACACGTGCTTAATAAATAATGTAGAGCTGGTTAAAATAAACAATTTGTAACAAGCAAGTCTCTTTTCGTCTTATTAGTCTTGTGGCATTTGCTGCTTCTAATTTTCGATTTTAAGTCATTTCAACTGCTGATCTTTTGTTTCTCCAGAAATAATGATCTTTTATTTCTCCAGAAATAATGGACGGCTGTGTAATACCAAGTTAGGCATTTAGTTATAAAATAATTGTTTGTTGAATCAACCTCTTGAATTCATTTTAATCTCTTTACCACGTATCTGGAAGTAATTTTGAATAACCTTGTATTATAATTCATAAGAGAATGATACGAACTTAGTACACTTAGTACACAGACAGTAACCTTTCATATGCTATTAATATTTATTTGTTTGTCTTGTTTCCACAGATTTTAGAAATTTAAGGCTACTTACTTCGAAACACCGTTAAACTCTTATCCGGGAAAATAAACCAAGTAAATATGCGTTCTAACACAGAACCTGACTTTCCTACATCCAATGAGTTACTTTTTCGATGGAAAACGTCATCTGTAATTTGCATATAACAGCTAAAAACTGGTTGTTACCTAAACGAAGTTTCAGTGCCTCAAAGAACAACATAAACGGACAGAATTTAACAAAGGACAACACATTAAGTTTAATAGACATTATTAATAATAAAGGAGGAATCGGAAATGGTAATATATGTGCATTTAAACAATGTTTACGACCGAATTTTGACCTTATTTAACCTGCATTACTTTGAATTGTGACTTTAAGCATCTTTTGACTGCCACTTCATTAAGTTCTCACTGTCAGTCACTTCAATAATGTGATCTGTCACTTTTCTTACTCTTTTAATTACCGGTGAAATAAAAAATGCGGAAAGTAGATTTAAGCGGCCCTTACCTCCGCTTTACTCCTTTCGGTGTTAACACAAGATGTCTCTAATCTCTCGCACTACTAACTTCACTACTGGCGTCACAACCTCACTTGGAGGAATCATTTTAAGTCGCACGTACTAACACCCATTCACGAATATGCTGCTTATATCTTCAAATAACGCCGCTAACTTCCCAATAAGCTCGGAGCAGAGTTCCTGCTTCACGATATAATTGGTCAACACACAAACACACACAAATCAACACTACTCTGGTATCGATATACCATTCTAGTTCCCGTTCCAGCAGTGTTGTGGATCCAAAGTATACTCTTTTGCTTTCAGTTCTTGTTTTCCTTGTCGAAGTAGAGTAGTGCATTATGCTAATAACTACCTTTAATATATGAGATACGGCCTTTTACCTTTAAAACTATAATTTAAATAATCACAGACACGTTCTAAAATAACCACCAGCTGAAAATAACATCGGCAAATTAATGTTGAAAAGTATACTCATTTGCAAGAATCTTGAATCCACTATGTTCAAGCATTTCGACAGTTTTCACAGGTTGGTGCGCTTAACGCCAAGACTTGTTTGACAAACTAGAAAAAAAAAAGTAAACAAAATTTACGCCTAATTTCAGGCTAGCCCGTGAAACTGTAGCGTCCGAGAAGTTGCCGCTAGATCACGGGGTCCAACACTGAGAACTGATTAGGAGCGAAATCAGCTCCACGTGGAGGAGATATTCTGATTGGCTGAAGTTAGATATGAATGAAATCGTACTCGATGGAAGCAGAGTAACAACGTATTCTGCTCCACTCAATGAATGAAAGATACGACCAGCGACATCAGAATATCTTCTGCACATGGAGTACGAGTAAATCCCCTGACAGGAGCTGATACCGATTTACTGCTGTGAACGCCTTAGTTGCGATGTTATTATAACCATAAAATGAAATATCACGAATGTTTCACCAGTCTAAATACTTTGAAACCAACTGAGACCAAATTTATGATGCTTAATTAGATTTTTAGGAAAAGGAGAGTAACATGCAGAAAGGATAACATTTTTAAATGCTGGGCACTATCTATCTAAACAACGTTTAAGAATTCTATTTCTAGCATTTTTTTGTTTAGCTAGGCATTGTTTAAATAAAATATCAGCTAAGAAAATGAAGCATGAAGTACCTTTCATTAGGCATATTTTTATTTCCTCCAATCAAAAGCTGTCATTAATGCCAACAGCACCAAGTTTAACCAAATGTCTGCTTACGCAGTTAAATTCCTATAGAATTTATGCCTAGATTTGTAGTAAATATATAACTTAAAAAACACATGACAGATCAAAGACTGCACAAAGAACAATACACTAGAGCTAGAATAGCCTGTTAAATATACATTTTCTGTCACCCGTTGGACACTAACGTTACTTTGTACAATCAGTGGATGGTTAACGGATATGGGGGCACTTAGTAGCACAGGATTGGACCACCACCCGTAGACAACACAATAGGAAAAAGCAAGATACTAAATACTCGATAATTTTCTTAGAAACTTTTTTTATCGAGGCCTGAGGTTATTTTAAAACTAAACAAACGATAAACAGAATTAGGGCTCTACTTCGCTTCCGAAGGAAGCAATGCTAAAGACATTTTACGCTCGAAAAATAGCATCGCCCACCGTTGAGTTTGAACCCTCGACCTTGGCAACGCGAGATGAGTGGAAAACCACTAGACCGCGGAGGACAAATTCCTTTTATAACCCATACTGTTAGAGCAGAACGTTTATAGGGGAGTTAAAGGTAATTGTACAATTACTTTTAGTAGCCTCTTGATAGTTTTATTGCCTTCAATTATTTCGTACCATTGCTCTGTTGTGCTTGGCTGAACTCCTGTCACTCCCGCATTTATAAAATTACCACTATGTAAATAACATCTAGGAAGAGAAGAGACTCAAAATTGAGGTTAAACAGTGTTTTAGAGCCTTAAAATACTAAAGCTAATTATGGTGTTTCTAAGTTATGTCGTATTTAGACATCTAACTTTAACTATTGTCTAAATATAATTTCTGCAAACAACCCTTATTGTTTTTCATATAACTATTAATTGTACCGGTATTTTATTTAAGTTCTGGACAATAATTTACAGGGAAATAAGAAAATACTATGACTTAGCTATTATATGAAAGAATTTGTAATTTAAGAGCATGAAACTTTAGAAACTGGATAGTACTATGTGCTCAAATTAACTGCTGTAAACTGAACATGCTAAACTTGACTAAGTAGATTAAAATTCATTCACTTAGAGTTCCTGCTGAGGAACTTTTGACTATCGAACGCATAAAACTAGGAAAATATAACAAAATATTTATTTATTCAACACAAAGCTGCCCAACACTATGGCCAAGTTGCTCAATAATAGGTTAAGTAAAGTAATAGACATTTAGTAGGGAGTTTGGTTAATTAAACACTAAATTCACGTTCATAGCTCTACAACAAAAAGCAAACGTATGTGTAACATTCACATGACTTTCTCTATTCACGCTTCTAAAACAATTCTGAGAACAAAATTTACTTCTCTGCCTACTTATTTATTTTTACTGTTATTTGTTCTAGTTATACGTCGCTTTTAACATCTAAAGTCAAATCGGCGGCTAACCTTTCAAATAATTGTTTATCAGTAATGATTTTCACTGTTTTACTGTTCTGTTGAAAGGCAGCAATGGGAGGATTAAGGATATGTAAAGCGATATGATGTCAAACTAATGGTTAGAGAGAATCTATGAAATACTAGGAGAGTCAAGGATGTTGCTTGCTGCAGAAATATGGGGGACGCCAAAAGTAACAAATAAAATAGACCAGTTGTACAAACAATTTACCAAAGAGGTGTGGAGATTGCTCAGATTACCTCCAGGGGAAGTAGCCTTTGTATAATTAGGAAAAACCAAAAGAAAAGGTATAATAATTGAAAGAGTTTTGAAATTTTGGTATAAATGTTTGATAAAAGTTGATGATGAAATCCTAAAGGTGTGTATAAATCCACGAAAGAAAATGGGAAATAGAAAGAATTGGTGGTCAGAGCCGGAAAAAGCTGTGGAAGAAATGGGAATGGGTGATTTATGGAGATTAGAAAAAGGAATGCAGAAGATTTTTTTGAAGATAGTCAGAACCAGAGTGGAAGATATAGAAAGGTAAGAAATATGGGGAGGGTTAGAAAACAGAAAATCATTGAAATTTTATAGGTTAATAAAGACAGAATGGCGGAGAGAAAGATATATAGACCAATGTACAGGTCGGAGAGGGAAGAAATGGCATGGATTAGAACAGGATAAATGTTCTTAAGGGGACTAAAAGGTAGCAGGTAGAAATATGTAAATTATGTGGAGAAACAGTAAGTACTGTTCATATTCTGGCATAGTGCAAAGAGCTGGCAGCATGGAGACAGAACTTATTGGAGAAGAAATGGGAAAAGATGCAAAGCAAATAGATAGCCATAAAAACGGTTACAGGGAAAGATTAAAGTTGTAATAAAAATATAGGGAGCTTTTTTTGGAAAGCTAAAGAGCAATGGATGATAAAAGTAAAGAATGGAAAATAAAAATATGCTGTGACAACAAGGGGAAACAAATAGCAAACTGGAGTAGAGGTTGGAAGGCCTGAGAGTTTTTTAATATATAATTTACGTCCTCCAACGTTAAGTCATATCGGACGATGAATGGAATGGGTTAAATGATGCTCAGATGAGCCCGGGGTCCATAGAGCTTAGAGTTACCTGACATTCGTCTTTCAGGATAAGAGAAAACCCCGGAAAAAACCTTATCCAGGTAACTCACCCTGGCCGAGATTCGAACCCGGGACCTCTTGAACGTGAGGCAGACATGCTACCACCATGCTACCGAGGTGGGTGAGAAGGCCTGGGAGCCAAGCACGCTGAGCTAGCTAGGTTAGAAAGGAAAACGGTACCAAAGTTTATGCAACTAGACTAAGAAATATGTACGTAATGTGGAACAAATATTGTAAATAGCAAGTTGTAAATAATTTAAAAAATACTATTGTTATCTTTTTATATTGGGTTTTCCTGATTCTTACTCACTCACACATACACATTTGTACTCAGACTCGTACTTCCAGAACATTTCGGAACATCCTCGAGGAAATTGCATGCCGAGACTACCGGATTTATAAGCTAGCATGTTGACCACTAGGCCACAGAGACAGTCGATATCCACTTCTTTTTAGACGATATAAACTTTTATTACACATTTACAATTTTGTTACGGGTATGTAATGATGATTTACAGGAACACAATACCAGACATGTCACACTAACACGGTAAATAAACACTACGCGGTATAGCTCACCACGTGAGGAACACTTAATTAGCTTCCCTCTAGTAGGAGGCCCTTGCCCTTAATGGGATATCTCGGCTTTATTCATTCATTAATTCATTCATATGAGCAGTACAATAACTTAAACCAATAGAATTTGAAAAAAGTGCTCTATACGTTATTCTTTGAATTCCAATTCACTTATTTATTAAAGAGACTAGCAAATTAATCACTCATAGGACTTATTTGAAATTAAAACCAAATAGATATAATACTTCGAAAAATCTTAAAACCACGAAGTTTATTTTACTAATAACTTTTCCTTTTAAGAGATACACCTTGTTTTGTGTTGTAAGATTTTCTCTATCTCTTACGGTTGCTTTTATGCAAACATTATTCAGAATAAAGAGGACTAAACATTTTATTTATCAAGAAAATTCATATGCATTCGAATCAAAATCGTGTGACACCTTGAAAGGCATTGAAATTAAATACGAATATAGAAGTTTAAATAAATTTAGTGTTAACGGACAGACATACATAATACGTGCACAAGCACAGACATTTTACATAAAACGTTTCTTTATTCCGGGGATCTTGAAACATGTGCATCAAATGAGAATCGTATCGAATTTTTGAGTGGAGTGTGGTTATTTCCTTACTTACAATAGTAGTATAAAATTAAAAAAAGTGAATAACAGCTTCACATTTGACACAAGTATTCAACAATTCAATTAAAAAATGAATATCTGGGAAATGTTAAATAACACAAAAACATATTTAATATAAATTGCTTCCCTTGACGAGATTTGCACTTTTATGTATTAAGATTTTGTCCAATTACGTAGAAAATGAAGCTAGTTACAGTGAAGCAATAAATATTACACAAATATAAATATTTGTTACTAAAGCTACACTTTAAAGAAGATTGAAAAGTTTAAATATGAACAAACTGTTAATGATATTTCTACTCAAAAATAAAAGACGATTATAATTTTAAAAAAATTTACTTACCATCCTTGGGTTAATAAACATGTTCAAAATGTTTTTAAAGAAGTTGGTATAACTTTAGTTCCTCAAAATAAATATTGTATTAAAAATTTACTACAATTTTCTAAAAAAAGATAAAATTCCTAATAATAAGAAATCTGGTATTTATCAATTTAATTGTTTAGATTGTGATCAGGTTTATGTTAGAAAGAGGAAACGTAGTTTAGAAACCAGAAAGAAGGAACATTTTCGTAACATTAAATATAAAAAAGTGATAAATCGGCCGTAGCAGATAATGTTACCATGAAATAAATTCCGAAGTTAAATTATTAAAACAATTAAATGTCCCGATAGATTTAATGGTTTGGGAAAAGATATTTATTTTAAAAAATAAACATCGCGTAATCAATTTTGACATATCAGAAGTTGATTCTGTTTTTAGGTTTGTTTCGTCTTCAGATGTTGGTAATGCTGATAAAACATAAGAAAAAATATGGTAACCGAGATTTCCTTGACAATGGAGTTTGTTTTTGACGGACTGAGGACGAAAGCGATTTGCTTTCGAAATATTTCCATTGGAAAGAAGAAAGAAGTATTAACATCAATTTTCTTAAAATAAGTGTAGTTTTAGTAGCAAATATTTATATTTGTGTAAAATTTTGTCTAATGTTACGGTTTAGCACTTATGCAAAAGTGATTCAGAGTGAAGAGGACTTAAGAACCTACTCTCAGAAAATTTAAGTTACACGTTGCATTTATCATGAAAGTATCTTACGAACATGGTATCAATTTTAATCAGAATCATCAACATTTTCTGAAAATGTTCCAAATGAACATTCTGGAACATTCTGGAACATTATTAAAAATGTTCATATTACATTCTAGATGATGAACTTTAATACTAAGTTTAGTATTAAAAACAGCTTTATAAGAAATGCTGTTCACAGAGAGATATTTAGATAAACATACTCATTTTTCTAAAAATAATTTTTATTAATTCAGGAAGTCTCAAAATGTGCATTTCTGGTGACATTTTTATATGGTATTTTTGGATAGAATATAATACTTCCTTTACTTACAATAGCACACAGAGAAAGTAAACAGAGGGGATGAAGAGGTCTATAAAGAAGTTCTTTTTATATCTGAAGCGTAATCCCTCTTATTTACCTAATGGGTATGGCATTTTCTCTTTGTTACCACTGCTATAGTGAAAATGACGCTATAAGGAAAACACATGAATGTTTATAACAAAGTGATTGATTCATTCACATATGTAAACGTTCTGATATCATAGTGAAGACAATAACTGCAGTAGTTATAGAGTGTGGGTTTGGGTGTCAGCCTGATGTCTCTAACAACAATTTTAAATTGTAACAAAGTAATGATATAGTGAATGATAAACATAAGTGCAACGTGTGAATTACCTTCATTCGCGAGAGGAGTGAAAACAAGGGCTGGATTCAGAACTTTTGTTTCAATATAACTACACTTTCATCTCAAAGAAGTCATGAATTCTCAAGACATTGGGGTACAAATGTGCCAGTAGAAGTCTGGTAACTGTCACTTCATAGTCCTAAATGTACTGTTTGTTGAATGCAAAGAATAAAATGTTGGTGCCTTTTGGTTTTCGTGAAAACAGAAATTTTATTATCTTAAAAATGAACAATACCAGAAAATCAAAGTCGGTTCATCGAAAAATTAGTAGACTTACAATATAATTAAAAACGAAAAGTCCTTGAAAGATTAAATATCAAACTTTCTGTTTAAGTTGAGCATTTAAGGGTTCGACAGGAAAAGTGAAATTATGAGGGGGAAATTAATACCTCTTTATTTTCCAAAAAGCGGCTCAGACTATTCTGATTAAAATGTCATATGATTAAGACACTTTCATTACAAACAATATATACTTGTCTGCAATATCTTATGAAGTGATATTCTTTCTGTAATTGATAAACCATAAGAGATGGACAAGATTTTATTATACAAGAACTGCAGATCTGGCTGAAGGACACAATTTATGATGGCAAATGCATTTCTGTAGCATTAAACACTGTTATTTCTGTGAATTTTAAAATATAATTTTCTCAAACGGTGAGTAACTATTCATTTATCTTGTGATCATGCTGAAAGTATGAAATTTCACGTACCAAAACGATTTTTAAAAGGTTGGCTATGACTTTCGGGATCGATTCCACCCCTGAGGGTGCGGATTATAAGTCCTGGGTATAGGACCGGTGCCCACTCAGCATCATGAGGAATTTGAGGAGCTTGAGATAGGCAAGTGACCCTGGTCTAGAAAGCCAACTTTCTGGCTGGGGTTGCCGAAATGCTGACCACATCTCCTCCCCTTATCTGTTGGATGATCGCCCACCTCTACCTTGTGTATATCGGCGTGAGGCCGGCAGTCGGGTTCGCAGGCTTAGGCCCTCAATGGGCTGTCGCACCATGGGTTGTTGTTGGCTATGACTTTAGCCTACCGTATCTTCTTACACCTACAACGAAGTAGAAATGACCGTTTATATCTGTTTACAAGAAGTAGGTAGGCTGGCCCCGTGGCTTAATCAGTAGTACACGTGTCTGCTGTGTAAGAGGTCCCAGATTCAGTTTCCGACTGGGAATGTTTTTCTGGCAAAGGTTATTTCTATACGCCCAAAATTCGAATGTATGTGCGGTCTAATGTACAGAAACCCAAAAAAGCACCATTGAATACAAGTTAATACCACTCTGATATGCCCGCCTTGGTGGCGTGGTGGTAGCGTGTCTGCCTCACGTTCAAGGGGTCCCGAGTTCGAATCTCGGTCAGGGTGAGTTACCTGGATAAGGTTTGGGTCTTCCGTTATCCTGAAAGACGAATTTCAGGTACCTCTAAGGTCTATGGACTCCGGGCTCATTTGAGCATCATTTCACCCATTCCATTCATCGTCCGATATGACTTAACGTTGGAGGACGTAAATGACAAAAAAAAAAAAAAAAAAAAAAACATCTGATATGTAATATTTTCCAAAGGTAACAGGATTCCTAGATAACCATTATAATTACAGGCAACACAGGTGTAAAAACATAAACATAAAAGAAAAATAAAGATAAAAGTAAAAGGAAATAAATAGAAGAGTACATTTTTGTAAGAGTAGTTTGTGGAAGAATGAGTGGAGAATGTCATGCAAATACAACACCCGATTTACTTATGCATATGTAATGCTGGAACCAAAAGTAGCTGGGTATGTCATAATGTGTAAATACAACAGAAATGTCGCGGATGAAGGAGGGGGGAGGGATCAAGTCGTCGAGAACCGGGTGTGCAAGTATATCGCGCCTCCGGCCCCAGACTTCCTCGTGACCTCCTTGCACTGCTTGACTACCTTAACCGTCATCAGGTTGTTGTACTACCAGGATGTAAGGGCAAGTACAGTCTTTATCGTTACAATACAACTTGGCTTTACCATACTTTCTCTCTTCTGAGAGAAAAGAGTGAGAGAGATGTACAGGTACATCAATGAACTCTTCTGAGTAACTTTCCTCACTATAATAAAACATGAGTGGTATCTACTTCCTTTTAAACTTGGGGTCATATTAGTAGATTTGTTTTGTTACCTAAATGAAATCAGCTTGTTGGATTATATCCACAAATGAAATTGTGATATAAACATTTTCTGTTAGGCTCCAAGTTTTTGGTGACAATCGATACATGAAATATACGAATACCTCTTTATTGAAAAAGTGGTATTGAAGAAGCTATTTCTTGGTCTTACAAACCCACTGGATGGATTCGATTTCTTTCTGAATTGCTAGCAACTATCCCACTCTACAATGCATTACAGCTTTTGACAATAAGGCGCTTCAAAACAACGAGGTTCAAAAAACCACGGCAGCAATTTTGTCACCTCCCTGTCATTTGTCTGCTCAGCTTTCTAGCATCTGTTACTTTGCGATAATCATTTGTTTTCCTTACAAGTGGTCTGAGAAGTTTCCGACCTAATAAAAATAAGACATTTTTTTCAGATTTTTTATTTTTTATTTTTCAACGTAGTCTCCTTGAAACTTCTCCCAGCGATGCTCCCATCTCTCTAACTCGTCCAAATAGTGCTCGGCGTTTTCCTCTGCAAAATAATTCTTCACGATGGTGATTGCCTCTTCATTTAGCGAAAATCCTTGTCCTCCGAGCGCAATTTTCAGATGAGGAAACAAAAAGAAGTCGCTTGGGGCTAGATCTGGTGAGTAAGGCGTATGGTCAAGCAGTTCAAACCGTAATTCGTGGATTTTAGCCATTGTAACCGCTGAGGTGTGAGACGGTGCGTTGTCTTGGTAAAGCAGTAGTTTCTTTTTCTGCAAATGTGACCGTTTTTCCACAAGTTCTGCCTTCAGCTTGTCAATTAATGTATGCTCATGTAATGGTTTTTTTCCATTTTCAAGATAATCCATTACAATATCTCAATGACTATCCCAAAAAAACAGTCACCATCACTTTCCCATCCGAAAAAAACAGTTTTTGCTTTTTTTTGGAGCCGGTTCCCCTTTTGCAGTACACTGTTTGGACAGTATATTTTTGGGGTGTATAATGGTGTATCCAAGTTTCATCTACAGTAATTAATCGGCGCCAAAACTTGGATTTATTGCGCCTAAACTGCGCCAACAGAGCTTTGAAAATGTTCATTCGAACACGTTATTGGTGTAACGTGACCAAACGCGGTACCCAACGCACGGACAATTTTCTCATGTCTAAATGTTGATTTAGTATGTAACAAACACACGTTCTTTTGACATGTTCATAGCCTCTGCTATCTTTTTCATTTTAATTCGCCGGTCGTCTAGCACCATTCGGTGAACTTTGGCGATGTTTTCGGCGGTAGTTGCAGTTTTTGGACGTCTCGAAGGTTCATCGTCTCCCAAGCTCTTACGGCTACGTTTAAACTCAGCTGCCCAAAATTTCACTGTAGTAAAGGATGGTGCAGAGTCTCTATGTACGGAATTCAACTCATCTTTGATTAGCGTAGGCGTATTGCCTTTTAAAAGCAAATATTTATTGATAGCTCGATACTCGATTTTGTCCATTTTCATAAAAATACTCACACCAGCTAACTCAAATGACTTACATAAAAACTGAGTGTCCAAAATGGCTGAAACCTTGGCGAGTAACTGTCAACAGATGTACAAGGAAATTCACAAGCTTTTATTTACGAGTGATGCCATCTTCATGTTGAGGTCGAAACTTTTCAGACCACCCTTGTAGACATTCTAAGTTAAAACTTCACGACACCAAACAGCACAAAGAGCAACAGATTATGGAATGAATAATTTTGTAAATTTATTAGCATTTTATAATATTTATTTCTTGTAATCTTTATACACTTTCTCTTAATCGTGAGATAGTCATTTAAGTTCTACTTGAGTTTCGGTTTTCTCTATACAGATAAAAAACTCGAGTGAAATTACTATAGACTATTTCACAGATACGTCACTACCCTCGTATAGATCAATCAAGTACTAAATTCGTCAAATACCCACCAATCGCTGATCTCTAAATCGATAACTATACACCGTGCACAATTATCACATGTTCCTTTACTGTTGGGTATAACGATCACATGATCTTGTATGCCATGACTTGTGAGGTTAAGTTTCATTCATGTGTTAATGTAGGCCTATGTGTTTTTAACAACTTTTTTATTCGTGAAATAATCTCTACAAATGCAACTCGTGGTAATTTCAAAACCACTCGTGACATCACGTATGATAAAAACGTGGTACAAGTAACAGCTTTTCAGCCTCTCACGAAATATCGTGATTGGAAATTTGAATTCACGTAATATTAAGTTTTGCAAAACAACTGATTGAAGGTTCAAAAAATGCTTGATACCCACTGGTCTAGCTCAAAGCATTCATTTAAAATCAAACGATCTGCAATGCAATATTTGACTAGCTACATGAGTGAAGTCAGAGCTAAAACGCACGGTGGGCGCTTGCAGTAGGTCATAAAGTAAACAAGAGACAACGATCCAAAACCTACCAAGCGCATCTGCCAGTGTCATATCCCATACACCAATCAAATGTATGGGGAACGCGTTACATTGGCTATACGTGTTTGGGAAGGATAGAAAAAGGTTATAAGTACAAAATGTTTGCATTTTTCACTTACATTGACATAAGTGACAAATGCTACGCCAAACACGTACCATAACATACAGCAAAGTGATTGTTTGATATTGTGACGCAGCAATTATAACCTAAGCTTCGGGAGGTCGGCTGCAGGAAGTTGGAGAGAGACATAGAAATAGGTAGAGGCCTGACTTCAGATAACCATAATCTTCTGAAAGGTTTCATCACTCCGGCCCTGGGACATTCTAGATGTTCTGTGCACATTTTCAAAAGTTGTAAAAATGAGTGCGCTAGTTAGTGAGTTCCCATGTAACTTCAGTGAGATTTGCGATTGCAGGAAGTGCTCTTGCAAGAATGATTAGAGACTTCTTGTGTTCGATTCCCCAGCGAGTGAATCGCCCGAAGAGGAAGCTGCTTCGCGTAATTCCTGTTGTATTGAGAAACTATAGATAAGCTTCTTATCAACAAGTGTAAAAGTGTACAATGTAAAAGTTAGTGGAAAACTATATTTTTATATCATATTTATTTCTCCTTGTTCATAATTAAAATTGAATTAATCTTTGTTTTCTAACGTTACTTGCATTGTACGCAGCTAGCATTCTATTCAGTGTGAGTACTGCAATATGATATTTTATTTATTTAACTAATAGCAATAACGTGAGTTTTTTTACTAAGGTAGAGCCCGTTTTCTACATTATTGTTAGTAGACAGACGCCAAAACAAAAGGGTGATGCTCATAAGAATTAAATGCACATTGACATGAAAACTAAATGGTTCTTTGGATGTGAAGTTAAAAAATGCAATTATCTGTTTTCCATGCTTTTTGTTTAGTGCCGATAATAATCACTAGTGAGGGGGAAGAGAAATATGTAGTGCATTTACTTCATGCGTGTGGAAATATTGAACTAACTTCGAGAATACCTTAAATTGATACTGATCGGTATTTTATTTATAAATTTGACAGTAGCTCGATATTTACTTAGAGAAAGGTTGGCTAAACTTTCGAGTCCGAGGGACATGAGTAGTTCTGCGCTCTCATTGTAGGTGGTGCTTAGTGCCATTCAATGTGCAGTAGCAAAAATAGCTTTTATCAGTGGTGTATATATTGCATTATATAACTGAGCATAATTTCAGTCATTTATTTCACTCGAATCTGTACAAAACGAAGCTTATTGTAATGCTTTAAATAATGACCAGCACCATCACTATTATTACTTCTTTACCAATATAATAATAATTATTAATTATTTATTATTATAGCCAATAATAATAATAATAGTAATAATAATAATAATAATAATAATAATAATAATAATAATAATAATAATAATAATAATAATAATAATAATAATAATAATAATAATAATAATAATAATAATAATAATAATAATAATAATAATAATAATAATAATAATAATAATAATAATAATAATAATAATAATAATAATAATAATAATAATAATAATAATAATAATAATAATAATAATAATAATAATAATAATAATAATAATAATAATAATAATAATAATAATAATAATAATAATAATAATAATAATAATAATAATAATAATAATAATAATAATAATAATAATAATAATAATAATAATAATAATAATAATAATAATAATAATAATAATAATAATAATAATAATTAATAATAATAATAATAATAATTAATAATAATAATAAATAATTTTTCACAAAGTGAAAAAGTTTGTGAGACAGAAAGACTACTTTCTGTGGATGTATTAGATAGGGAGAAATGGAGGGAAAGGATTGCTCTGTAAATTTTATATTGTGGCACAATTTTCTAGTTGATTATTGGTTTGGTTGAGGTAACCTACAGCATTGTACGAGGGCTGTTCAATAAGGAATGATAATATATTTTTGACAATGTACCTTTACTCATCTTCATAATGTTGATGGTCATCAAAACAGCCCCCCCCCCCCCCTGAATGCGATGCACTTGTCCCAACGTTTCTGCCAATCTTCAAAGACATTCTGGAAACCAGTTTTAAAGATCCTTCAAAATTGCCTCCGCAGCCTTCACCACTGCTTCTGATGATGGATAATGTCTCTCACGAAGACGTTTCTTCAAGTTAGGGAATAGAAAATGTCACATGGGGCTAAACGCGGACTATAGGGAGGGTGAGGGATGCACTTCACGTTGATTTTTGCAAGAATTCAGCAACAACATTGGCAATATGCGACCGCGCATTATCGTCCTGCAGCATCCAGCCTGCTTCACGGAAATGTGTTGTTTTGCGCCTGATATGGCCTTGCAATATTTTCAGGACAACCCTGTAGTATTATCCAAGTACTGATGTGTGAGTAGGTACAACATGCTGATAAACCATTTCATGAATACCTATCAAGGAATGAGATGACCATAACTTTCCCAGCAGAAGCAACAACTTTTGCTTTTTGGGGGGCTTAGTGATGAAGGAGATTTCCACACTGAACTTTGCTGCTTGCTCTCAGGATCAAAATGATATAGCCGAGTTTCATCAGCAGTGATTAAGTTTGATAGAAGCTCTGGATCTTCTCTAACATAAACTTTAACTGCATGTTACACCCATTGTAGCGGTAGGTGATACTGAACATGTCTGAACTTGCCTGGTTCTCACAGGCGGGAACCAGGAGTACCAACAATGAAACTACTATGACGTTTTTTTCACATTAAGCTAACAGAATATAATAATATTGAATTTAAGTGCGAAAAATTATGTCCGTAAAAATTATGATCATTTTTTATTGAACAGCCCTCGTACAAAACCCTTAATTAAAAAAAAAATAGTATTATTAAAACGCAACATGTGTGGTGATAAACTCTTAGAAGATTCATTAAGTACTAATGAACAAGGAGGAAGATAAATGTGGTCTTTGAGTTATAAACATATTCCCACCTTTTAATTTTAGAAATAACACTAAGTACTCAGTTTAGTTAAGCAATGAACTAAAAGCAATAACTTTATGCACGTGTATCATTTGCACGTTTACCACGGAAGTATGGATGATACGGGTAGCAAGTACTTCATCATATAAGTTCTTTTTCTCTCTTTTTTCAGAGTGTTCTTTTGCCTCTGTTTTGCATAGGAGACGGAGCAGGTGGTATTTAAATAGTGAAGGACCGAGTTACTTAAATTACCATTCTTATTTCCTGTAGTAAACACGGTGTACCAACACAAACATATTTTGCGTTACATGGTGATGCAGCAGTTATTCTAATTCTGTGATGATAACGGTTTCTCCACACTAACTGTGTTAAGGAGACAAGTAGTGTGTATTATCCCCCTCTTATGTATCTGTATCTGAAACACTTCTTATTTACACAAGTCTAAAAATGCCTCTCGCGTTAATGTCAGGCCCAGCTGCCATGTTTCATTTTACTCTCAGTACAAGAAAACAGACTGAACTAACTAGAAATACTTCGTGAACTTTGATAAGTGCACCGTAAATAATTTATAATTTGACATTGCTGGTTAACATTAGGTACACATAAACACATCTATTTTTTATATTTATCATAGCGTATTTCGTGCACATTAAAAACCATATATAATAAACAAATTAAAAAATCTTCAAACCATTCACAAATAATATCTCCGAAATAGCTAAAGCCTCAAAATGGTCACTTGATATTAATTTTATGGTTCTATATTTTTGAGCAGTATGTAGCACTTTGTCCATCTCTTACAGTTCAGCAATTATACAAAAATGGTTTAGAATAAAGTGCATCAGAAGCTATTTCCAGAAAATTCCAGATACAATACATTTTATTAGTTATGAAAATACCTTAAGCACAACATTGTATTTAGTCAAAATGTTAGACCCATTTTTGAGAGGATAAAAACAACAAAAAATTTTCCATTGCAATGGGTAAGTTGGGATTGAGTATTTCCTTGAAAATCTTGGCGTCGCATCCTATCATGTACCAAATTCCGAATTTAACTTACTTTCCAATAATTTTGAAGATATAAATTGCTATTACACAAATAAAAATATTTGTTAATTGATGTCCACTTATCTTAAGAAGTTGATGTTAATACTTCTTTCTTGTTTTTAAAATCGATTTCGAAGGCACATTGCATTCATCCTCAGTTAAACAAACTCCGTTCTTAAGGAAATCTCGGCTACCATGTTTTTTCTTTTGTTATGTTATGTTTTCAGCATTACCAACATCCGAAGACGAAACAAACCTAAACAGAATCAATTGCCGGTATGTCAAAATTCATTACGCATTGTTTATGTTTTAAAAGAAATATATTTTCCCACACTATTAAATCTATGTGAATATTTAATGGTTTTAATAATTTAACTTCGGGATTTATTTCATGGTTAAATGATCAAAAATGATCTGCTACAGCCGATTTATGCAATCATAAACTCCGATGAATGCAATGTGCCTTCGAAATCGATTTTAAAAAGAAGAAAGAAGTATTAACATCAACTTCTTAAGATAAGTGGACATCAATTAACAAATATTTTTATTTGTGTAATATTTATTACTCCACTGTAACTAGCCTCATTTTCTGTGTAATATAAATTGCTGTTTAACTTGTGCTTTTCCATTTAGTTAGAGCACCACACTGAGATTTAAGCTCCATTTTTTCAGTTTCTTATTTTAGTTTGTTCACTTTTAAAGATATGCTTGGACCAATTCGTAACTTAGCATACCATTTTTAGAAGCATTTAAAAAATTATAAACTAAAAAATTGTGCACTGGTTAAAAATATGAAACTGTACAACGGAAATTAATGATTTTCCATTACTCAAGTTGAAAAAGTTGAAACCTTCAGTGCAACAAGAACTTTTTGTTTAACTAATTAAAGTTAAGAAATACCTCCACAACAATTCCTTTTATATTGCCATCGTGTTATTGTTCTGCTGCGACAGGCCGGAGCTGGGCGCTTGCCAAGAGAGAGAATGAGACAGAAAGACTCCCGAATGTTCAGCCCATTGTTGCGGCCCCGAAAGTTCTCGAAAAGTCTGCGGCTTTCTAGATGCAATGGCTGGAGAGGTATAAATACCCCGCAAGGTGTTAGAGCGGCAGTTGTTATTTGGTTATTGCGACAGTCGACGATTGAAGTGTACCACAGTGATTTCTTTCATTTGTTTTCGTGCATCAAAACACCAAGTCAGCCTTGAAGACAGCTGATTGTCAATTTCACGTCTTTTTACTGCAGCAAAAGTTGTTCTAAATTTCTGCAAACCAGATTTCCGAATCTACGTAACTCACACAGTCACAATATTTAGGTACATCGATAAAAATGAGCACTTGGGAACGACACTATAGTGTCTAAGGTGTGTTTCATATTATCATATCGAAAAATAATTGTTATGAATTGAAATATTAATATGATAACAATAGTTTTACATAACTCTTTGCAATTTTGTGCGCTTTAGAAGTTAATGTTATAATATAATGTGAAAAATTCAAAGGAATTAGAAGAAATTTGGGAATATTTTTGATTTTCAGAAATGCATTGACTTCAGTTGCACACATTTTCTCTGTCTTTCTTGTTTCCAGTCTCTAGGGAGAATAGAGAATAATTCTGGCTAAAGAAAAATTCCAATAGATGGGAACAGAACCCGCGACCTCTGCAAACCAGTATGGTAACCACAATACCACAGAGACAGTCTTGAAATAACTTTAAGCCCTATATCTCAAGAATTTCGGCTTAACTATCTAAGAAGCAATGAAAAAGTCAAGATTCATAAAGAAATTTATATACCTCATGGGGTTTAGTTGGACCGTATTCAATGGTAAATACGTGGTAATTCAGTGGTAAATTGATATTTCTAGAACTTTGTTTCACTAAATATTGTAATTGAAAGGTCAAATATGTATAAGTGGGAATAAAAAACACTGTTTTACACGACTTCATTTTTGGGTATACCTTCAGGCATTGGAGCGTTTCTCATAGCGTTCTATATCTGGACGATAGAAACGGCGTCCTCATCTTGTACGTCTTTTCGTTTATGCTTCTTCATTTCCATAAGCCAATAGGAATAAGAAGATAAATGTATAAGGGCATATGGAACATGTTCTATCTCATATTTAACAAGTCTGCAGTAGTGTCAGCAATATGGAGTGAATAACTAATTTCATTTTCATAACTTAATTGCCACATTTAGCTACTTCATGTGAACGAGAAACATGGAAGCAGAAGAAGAAGCTACATGAAAATTCTGTAATTAATATACTCATATTGCAACAGGAGGGTATATTAGCTCCAATATTGCAACTAAAATCCTAAGAAAAGATTTTATAAGAGGAAAATTTTATTGAATAAAATTTAACGTAATTACGCATAACATTAATGTTTATAAATCATAAACAGTTGAAAGTGAATAGCAATTGTGGCAATTAAAATGCAAGCATTGTTAATGTGATGGTCTACGAATACAAAAATGTACCGTTTAGACTTAAATTTAAGTGAGCTTCCTAATGTAAATTACAAATCCTCTGCAAAAGAAGACACGCCGAGAGAAATTGTTTCATATATTGGATGTACCTGGGTTTAACTATCTCACGAGGTGTTTAAGTAACGACTCCCTCACATTAAATAAAAGCAATCTTGAAATTAAAACAGTGTTAATAAAAATGCTATAGCACGAATACTGGTGTAAAATACGATACTTCCAGGTTAATACCGAAAGAAATGCTAGGAAGGAATGGTGTCATTTCTTGAGATTTTGTCACAGGAAAATAATATGCAGAACTATAAATTATTGCAGCTACAACAATTTCAGTTTTGTTTAATTTAATGTTTTGTAAACCAAAGAATCGTTCATTATGTAAGCTGTATATGTTAATAAAGCAAGAGATTTATTGCAGTCACTTAAAAATATTTATTTAATCGTTTTAGATAAATAATAATATGAAAAAATAACTTGAATCATTATTCAATAGTAATTTGTAGAACATTCCTGAAACTTCATTTTGTGCCAAGAAAGTTTTAAACTGAGAGTCAGCTAGCCGAAGTCAAGTCTAAGCGATATTTCAAAATGCAGAACCCACATCTTCAATAGCATTCATGTTTACAAATGCAATATGAGAAGCCCGCCTCGGTAGCGTGGATGGTAGCGTGTCTGCTTCACGTTCAAGAGGTCCCGAGTACGAATCTCGGTTATGGTGAGCTACCTGGATAAGGTTTTCTCCGGGGGTTTCCCTTATCCGAATAGAACGAATGTTGGGTAACTCTAAGCTCCATGGACCCCGGACTCATTTGAGCATCATTTCATCCATCGTCCGATATGACTTAACGTTGGAGGACGTAAGTTAAAAAAAAAAGAAATATTGCAGTTACAGAATTGCACAGAGAGAGTAAGACCCATTAATTAACAGCTGTAATACATCGGTGGAGCTACAACTTAGGGCATACGTTCCTGAATACTCCTGTCATGAAACAGAGACGTTTTTACTTTTTCCACCCGTACATATTAGAGAAAAAAGATATTGCATTTCATCCATTATTTTAATATCGACATTGTAATAAAAGTACATGTTTTTACTTCTGAATATGAAAAACTATTTTTAAAAAATCTATACGCTTCTGTATCTGTGAACAGAGTAACTCAAAAACGAAGGCCGGTTAAATCTAAAGTTCAAAGGATGTGATAGGAAGATGTTCAAAAAATTCTCCCACAGCAAACTTATCTATACATGAAAAATTTGTAAGTAATATGTTACGGTTGACCCATTATAAGAAGATATAAATATTCCTCGGAATGAAAAGGACATCACAGGGCATTCCCAGAAAATTCAAGATACACACTTATAAAAATACCTAACGGTATTTCAATTAAAAGTCGTTTTTGAGAAAATGAAAAATAATGAAATGTTTCCGTGTAAAAGTAGTTTGGGGTAGGGGAGTGTTTTTTAGTATCTCAGTATTGCAACTTTGAAACTCCAGTATTTAAGAGACTTTTCAGTTTTGAGTTATTCTGTTCATAGACACATACATTTTTTCTAAAAATACCTTTGGTTATTTCCGGATCCTCAAAACTGCACTGCTGAGGAAATCTTACTAGAGTATTTTTGGGTTGGAATGCCATGCTTTATCTGCTTACTATAGGTAAGAGAATATTAATACTAACAATGCAATCTGACACTGATCTTATATAAGAAAAGTAACATAGGAATCAGGTAATTTTACTGAACTCTTTTTCTTAGAGCTTAATGCATTTGGGATATAAATGATTGATTTTTGTTCTGGTAGATAACTTTCCTAACCACCCCAGCTCAAAATGTTCAACCTAAACTTCGCTTTTGAATGCAAATAAATAAAATCATTGGCATTCCAGGATATTTTGAGTCCAATTTTACGCCGTTAATGTTTCATTCCTTGATTTAAGAATCCTTTCACAGACGATTTTTATAGAGACTACGTTAATTGATTTTTTTTTTTATTTTTACTCACGTCGTTAAACGTTATCATATCGAAAACCACGTTAAGTCTTGAGTTTGTTTCTAAGATGCTTCAACAAGCTAACAAATTACTAAATAAATATTTTCAAAGGAATGTATAAAGTTTTAGTTTATTGCAGGTCTTAACAGTTGTTCTCTAAGAAATTGAAAGGATTTTCCTACTTTTAATGCTTTAATAATGAAATAGGTAGCAGCAATAAAAATTTAAAAATAAATTTAAAGCTTATTTTAACTAAAACAAAGTCTGAATTTACATAAATATAAAATAGGGGGAGAGAGAGAACGCAAATCAATGATATGGTCAGATATTTAAGAGACTTTTAGAATATGTTTGCTTTTTTAATGTCACAGCGTTAGTGCGTGAAAAACATTTAACTTGTAATTATGTTGGAGATGTTTCTGGGACTGCAACTCGCTGCCAGATGTGAACACTAGCGTTTCTTCTAATGAAAAATATACCTTTGATTTTTCATACCTAGGAAAAAATAATTATGTCAAAATTACCCTGAATTCAACATGAATATTCCAAAACTTTCCACAGTCTAATGCTTGAGAAAACAGTTTAAGTTTCTGCTAAAATTTTAGACGTTTTTACAGCTATTAGACTTTAAAAATTCCAAAAGAAGATTCTTAAATTTAGTAAATTTTAAAATATCTTCTTTTGGGGTATCAGCCAGGCGAATACGGGAAAATTTTGGAGCTTTATGTCAAAGTTTACTTAAATTTATTTTTATTGTATGGAGGTGAAGTATTGGTTAAACCTCAAAAATTCAGTGATCAAGGTTTTACTAATGGTAAAAGGTGGACATTGGCGCACATAAAAGTACAAGGGAATTTCAAGTACTTCTTTCCAATCTTAAATGGATAATAATCGTCACATTTTCCTCCAAAACGGCTTTAATGATTTTGATTAAAGTATTATAAGTGAAGCATTTAATGCTGAATTAAATATAAACATTAAAGGCTTTGTAAACAAATAAGTCTTCTTTCCTACTGAACTTTATACAACTGCGAAATTTTTAAGAAGGTAATCGAAACTTCAGAAATATAACTGACTCCAATAGTTTAATATTCTCTTAGCCTTCGAAACTCATATTGCCATAGTATCAAGTAATCATGATTTACTAGAAGTAGGTAGAAAAAGAAACAACTTATTTAGAGGGAGGTTGCAAAGTTTTTAGTGTACCCATGAAAATAATTTTTGTAAAAATATAAGACACCAGACTTTTTAATATTTATTCTTTTATTTCTTTGCTTCATTTAAATATGACGTATCGACATTAATTATTGTTACATGTCAGGTGATACAATAGTTCAGGCTTATATCTTACTAACTAAAAAGTTGAAATGTTATAAATTAAAAAACAGAAAGTGGAAACAGTAACATCAGTGAAGCATATGACCGCAACCACAGATTATTATGAAGCGTACGTCATCCGCACCTGCATGATATAGCCGCTCCTACAGGTAACACATCGAGGTTATTGAAGAAAAAAAAACAAACGCGGAAAAAGAAGGAAAATATAATTTTACAGCAACAAGAAATAAATAACAGTAAGACATGACCGGATGAAATAAGACACCTGAAAACTGGTATACTGGTTGTGAGGCCGCTTAAGTCAACAGCGGATTGCGTTTCATCATCAAACATGTCAACCATCTAGTATTCTTGAAACTGTCAACTGTTTTCTGTGACACACAAACAGTAACTGCTTGAAGTTACAAACTCAAAGTCATTTTGAAGTAAAATAAAGTCGAAAGCCATTACGTACCTTGAATGGCAAATGCTTGACACCTGCAGGTGTAAGGGAAAGATTTTTGACGTTTGCGCGCTGTTGTCACTCCATACGAAGGTGTGAAAGAAAGGCGCGCACTACGCACTGTTCCCGTACCGCGTTCAGCACCAGACTGGCGGACGACCTGTCCATGGAGCCAATCGTGGAGTGGAGGACAGCAACAGTTCCAGTGTATAGAGAAGGAGAGAGAAAAAGTTCTGAACGAACGGGTTTTTAGAGAAGCTGTGAGCCAAAGATATTAACTGGCGAAGACGAATACTCATTGCCTTCTCTTTAAACTTGGTACACCTTTTCCAGTGGCGTTACGTTCAAATGGTGATTTGCGGTAAACCTAAATCAGGATATCCGATCAACTATTAAATGACCCCCTGATATGAAACTCTCAACTTCCGCGTTAGCTGATGTCTTATAGAAACCTAAAAATTCACCGAAAGCAGAATAGCGTGTTTTAAAATACATTCTTCTCTCTGTTTCTTTCATCTCCATTGGCGTACCGACATGTTAAAATTAGGGGATTGTAGTAAAGTTTACGTATAACAACAAGAAACAAAGTTACATTTTCACTTAAATGCACAAACTAAGCAGAGAGAAAACTTGTTTTCCCCCTCCAATAAGTGCACTTTTTTCTCTACATTCTATCCTTTATTTTTATATAGCGCATACAAACTATTCTTCTGAAAGTTTGTCTTTCTAATTGAGAATAACCTTTGCAGAACTAGTTTACTTACACATTTCACTATAGATATAAGGATAATAGAGAAAAGAGAATCGGTCTTCATGTGTTTAAAACAGGTTCCCACATGAACTTAAAATTCCACTGCCTTTCTATGTCTTCGCAAGTAACAAGTGAGTAGCGACAGTAGTTTCAAAAATGACAAAGCAATTTGAACCACTAATCCTTGTTTCACATAAGCTTGCCCCGTATCTCTTAACGGTCACGTTCCCTTATTACCTCTCATTGGCTGCATAGACTATTGTGCTGTAAAAATTAGTTCGTTATTTAACATGGTGATATATCTTTATATGTTGGAAGAGAATTGTCAAATTTGTATTTTCGTAACAGTTTTAATTAAACATATTACACAACAGAGATGATTTATCTGAAATATATGTTAATTCTTAAACGAAGTAAAGAGGAGGTTCCTTTGCTCTCAAGCACATGGGACGATAGCACGTGATTTAGCGGTAGTGATGACATATTTGTTTATATGGCTTTTATCACTGACCTTGTTTTGAACTGGATTAGTCATATATCGCCATTCGAAGGTGTGTTGTGCCAAGTGCGAGAGCTAAATTATTTTATTGATCGTTTATTACGCGTGTACTTATTATATGTATAATGGCAGAGTCTACCGCCAGTTTTTCGCCGAAGTATCGCAAGGGAAACCCTTTACAACGCGGTGAAAAAGGACTTGTGTTGTATGTGTTTAATGCACTCACAGAGAAGTATCCGTCTTTGTCAGTGAGAGAAGTGGAACAGCTGTGCTCTGAACTTACATGTGTGAGTGTTAGTTCCGTAGAAACATCGCGACATGAAATTGAGACAACAGAAAAACTTACCACTCCAGGGGCGATTCGGCCTTTCATTATAAGCTTGTTTCAGCTTCATTGCTCATTCAGTTTCAACTTGCTCAGTTTCATTATAGACTTCATTATTTTTGCATGCCTTGATATTCTTATTTGTATTATTTTATCTATCTTCCCGGCAATTATTGTGACGTTTACTGCAGTTTTAAATGTGACGGGAAGACACCGCCTGTGGCCTATGGCGCGAAAACATTAGTCAATTAGGATGAGGGGGAAGGTAGTTGCACGCGTTACATGTCAGTGGGGCAAGGTTATGTGAAACAGACATTAGAAGCAGATACACCGGAAATGGCTGACGCCACGAAAAAGTAACTTATTTCAAATACATTGTGTGGTTTAAAGAGTTCTAAGTTTTTTGGGTATCAAGGTTTTGTCTATCTCTTATTGTTTATGCCTAATAAACAAGTGGATTTCATTCGTTATTCTCAAAGGATTAAAGTTACGTATACATTTTCTTTTTCGTTTTATATATTAAATGTATGGCATTTTAATCCAAATTCTTGGAGCCAGTTTTGAGAAAATAAAAAATATCGAAAGGTATTAAAAAAAGGAGTGCATTGAGTGGGATAGGAGATTTGTTTCAAAATCTATGCGTCATATTTTTAAGAGATTTAAATAATAAGTTTGCTATTTATTGCGTTTTACATCTATGCTGTTTACAGTTCTAAATGTACAAATACATACAGATCTTTCCCAAAAATCATTATTCATAATATTCTTTTGTTACAAGGGCCTTAAAGTGTTACAAGTTCCGTTGAAAATTCTACTTCAAATTTTTAGTTGGAATACAATAATTCTTACATAACTGCGTACCTATATATTACCAGTTCACATTTTCCTTATAATATTTTGCACCATTAGTAGAAAAGTGATGTTTTCATTCAGTTTACACCATTAATGATACCAAATTGAACGGTAGAAATAGACAAGTCGAACCAAGTTTTGCCTGCCTCTATAGCGTAAGTGGTAACGTGAGGACCCAAATTCGAATCTCGGTGAGGGTAAGTTATCTGGATAAGGGTTCGTTTTCCGTCCGGCTGCTGTAACTAGCTGAACTATCAGGGCAACCCACCGGTATGACGTTAGGTACCTCATCTGACTTGCATTCGTACCGGTATGTTGCCATGATAGCTCACTTGGCTAGAGTAGCTGGACAGAAACCGGAAGATCAGTTGTTCAAATCACGACTATAGCATTATATCTATTACCGATCAATGTGACACTGCGGTAATGTGTGATATTCGCATTCGGGTGCGCGGGTTGATCATGGTTCATTATATTTTCCCCTTATTACTTAGATGAATGCTGGGGTGCTCACTTTCATTCCACATTTCCTTTCTCTCAGATTCGTGGTGGTGCCAGACAGATTTCGCAGATGCTTACGCATTGTAAACGCTATTTTCAGCGCTGGGCGGCTTTTCTGGCGTCGGGATGAAGAACTATGAACTCTCGTTAGGAACTTCTGCGCCCCGCTGTGGACTGTGACCTCCTACGCTTCCCTCACTTCATCCCCTTCACCTAGAGAGCCATAGAGATCTGTGCAAGTCGAGTAAGCGAGATGTTCCCCTCAGTTATATATTCTATGACATTGTATTTTCGCTCTCCTCCTACATACCCACCTATGGCCTTTTGTGGAAGAACAATTATCTATCATTGATTGACCTAACACAAGTTACTATAATGCCCGGAACTTTAAGTACTTAGATATTGTAAGCTGCCACTGAGGAATAAAAAATGAATGTGTAGTGTTTAACGCCCGCTTTTACTACATACAGCACCGCAGGCGGTGACACTGATGATACATGAGATGAAGATGGAGCACCGGTGGAATGAGATGGCGGGGTAACCGGAGGTCCCGGAGAAAACCCGCCCCAGCGCCGTGTTGTCCACTACAAATCTCACTTTGCGGTCGCCTGGAATCGAACCCGGGCCGCCTTGGTGAGAGCCAAGCGGTCTAACCACTGAGCCACAGCGCGGCCGCCACTGAGGAGGTATGTTAACTCAAATGTGATTTGAAATTTCCTTATAGCTTACTGGGAACATTGCGTGAGTCAGTTGGAGAATTTGATGTCGAACCGTTATGTTGTAGCAACCGGATGGAAACAGAAAGATCCGTGGTTCAAATCCCAGTTATTTTTCAGTCTGATTCTACCTCTCAACTCTTTTCGTAGACACGGCCTAGTGGGAAATAAGAAAACAAATATTATATCACTAACTGTTCTCCTAGAAATTGCTTCATTGCTTAGGGGAGATGCGTCCAGTACCGTACAGTGCCCAGTACCGCACGGTGTCAGTATCTCGTAATTGCCGATAGATAGCAGAAGCTCATGGTGTGTGTTTAGACAAACAACTATCTTTCTTACCAACGGACAGTTTTCCCTCCTCTTTGACCGTTGAATCAGAAGTCATTGTTCAGAGAAGTCGCATAGTGAACTGGAGTTGTGCTGACATTGCTGATGCCTTGTCCGCTGAGGAGCTAAGTAAGTATTTGTACTCATATTATTTGGTATTAAGTAGACTACACAAACACAAAATGCAGTATCGGTTTAAAAGAATCGGGCTGCGTTATGACGTTATATATACGTACGTGTGAGTTGCTCAGTACCGTACGATAGCAATTTTCCCAGTGCCGTACGCAAAGGTATATTTTTATCCCCTGAACTTGCGCTCACATTAGATTAACTTTTGTTTATAGGCATTCCTGTCAAGATGGCGGCCAAAAAGAAAGGAAAATGATTAGAAGAAAATATGAAACAAGCAATAAAGAATGTGATAGAAGGATCAATGAGCCTGGGAGTAGCAATATATATTGCTGAAAATTAACATCGACTCTGTATAAGTTGATGTTGCAGGAAAAGGCACAAAAACAGAAGAACAAACCAATATCATAGGGACACAAGACTAACATTAATAAAACTATAAATAGAGAACCTACCTCTAACTTCGTGCCAACGGAAACTGGAAATAGTAAAGAGCCTTAGAAGACTAAAGGAAAATTAAATTTTGGAACCAAAACCAGTGTTGTCTGAAGTGTTCTAACAGACTGTATCATTTGCTTAGAAATCACAGACGAGGCTTGGGTTCAGTGTAAATCGTGCAAGGGTTGGACACATATTGAATGCACAGGACAAGAGAACATTGCTTTTTATAATGTGTTTTAAAAAATGTTTCATTAGTTCTAAGACATTTTTATTTTGTTATGATAATCTCTAGAGAACGTTTTGAAAAGTATATTATCATGTTACCGCGTTCTGTTTTTATCTCAAAAATACAATATTTATGATAAGAATAATTATTTTGTGATTTATTAAGCAGTTCCTTTTCCTTTATTTAGAAATATGTATTTATTTACGTCTGTCCGGTAGTGGGAAACTCTTTTTGAGATGCGCAGTTATCACTAATATTTACTTTAGTTTTTAACAGTAAATATGACTGGCGTTCATGAATGCTCATTACTAATGCTGTTTCTGTATGTTATCAGCTTCATATTAATAGTAATACTCTACTTGTTCTCCATTGCATTTTCTTTGAATTTTGAAAAAAGCTTAGGTGTGCGGTACTGGGCGCATCTCCCCTACATGCTTATGCATGCAGAATGTGAAAACATATACATACATATATTTCATTGATCAGTGTTTACTTCCCTCACCACTTGCCTGTTATTACATTTATTTTACAATTACATAAATATATTTCAATGGAATAATACCGTGACTTTGTGGGTTCGTGAAATTAAAAATACAATTGCACAAACTCAAAAGTTTCTTTATTTCCACCGAATTACAGTTGGAACACTTGCCGACTACACAGAATTACGTAGCGCACACAATTACAGTTCGCCAGTTCGTCAGTCACAATTCCACTCTGCACTCATAATTACGTACAACTCCTCTGATACACGTACACAGTCTTCCAGTCCGTTCACTAGCACGGCGCTCCTCCGGCTGTTCGCCAAGAACTGACTTGATTCGCCCACTGCAGGCCTTATATAGGGAAGTCTCGCGGTACAGTGAATCATCCCGACTATTCCAGACGACAGAGAGAGGGGAAAGAGATGGCTAGTGATGGTTTTCTAACCATCCCCTCGTTAGCGCTACAAGATAAACGGGTAGGCGTGGTCGAATGCTTCCCGTCACTCACTCAGCCGTCAGTTGGTCGTGCCTTCCGATAATTGGATGACAATACCTTTCGAGGTCCCTTTAATACAATGAAACCGTTTTTAGAAAATAATTATTTAAACTCAAACACGAAAAGTCAAAAGGTATCGTCGTGTTCTATAAAATGTGTTTCCAAAGCGTACCCAAAGATTTAAATGTTATCCTTTTCCTTCAGCAATCCAGAAGTAATGATTGGCCAGAAGAGTTTCCATTGTATTTAACCTAGAATTTATTTTAACAATTTATATCCTACTAATGAATATTTTGCAATGAAATTTGAAGACGACTTAACTGGTGTTAGAGAAATATGGGACATTAGCGTCAATGGTTCGTGATTTGTTCTTATAAACTTTCTCTTTCAAATGACCCCTAAAAATAGAAAGAAAAAAAGTCAGGTGATGTCAGCTCGGACGAGTGAGAGATCCAAAGACCTTTCGAAAATAGGCGGTCGCCGAAAAAAGGATTGAGTTTCGGCCATTCTGACGATGGATATGTGACATATCACACCGTCTTGTTGGAAATATCCCTTGTCGTTCAGTTGAATTACAAACCTATTGGATGTTACGTTGGTTGTATTGGACAAGAATGGCACCAGCTATACGTGCCGGGATATACCATACGCCTATCTTTTCTAAACGAAGGAGCTCATCATATATGTATAACACAGAGGTTTTTATGTGTCAGATATGGGGATTTTGGTGTTTTACGTATTCCGAAAGGTAAAACCACGCTTCGTCCGTGTACCAAGAACAGTCAGAATGGTTGGATTATTTTGAATATATATTGTAACACCTAATAGTAACGTGCTCGTTTCATTTTCTCAGTTTCTTTCAATTTTTGCAGCACAGTGAGACGATAAGTATAAAGCTTGGCTGTAGCCTTTGGACATTCCTGTTTCTTGCGAAAGTCGGCGGAATGATTTAGAGGGAGACACTTATCCTTCACATTCTCGATTGTTCCTTGCGTCATTTGTTCTCTACCTCCTGCATGTCTGTCCAGTAAAGTTGCATGTGTTTCAAGTTTCTTCATAAGTCCCAAATGTTCGACTTACTTGTTGGATGCCTGTTGTCTCCAAACTCCTTACTAACTAGTCTTGACATTCCTGTATTGAGAGTGTTTTCAAATATACGTGAATAATAAACGCATACTCTTCTAGACTACACAAATTCACTTCAACTGTTTTGCTTGTCTTTCTACGAACTGGAATATATTGAGTGTGTTTTCCAAATCACATATAAACACACTATCAATAATCATGCAACAGAATATCACCAAATAAGCCAGCGTACTGCTACTTCAACTGCAGCATTATCATTATAATATCTTCATTATCACTGCTATCATTAAAATAAATTCGGGTTTAGTAGTGAGTGCTTTCGCACTTCGGTGCCTTTTTTTTTAACATTTTCTCCATTTTCCTCATATTTATTTTAACAATTTACCTCGTTTTCCCCAAATATTATTCCTGCGTTCTCATATGTTTATCTGATCTTCAGTTAAAAATTCGTCGTAACTTTAGCTTTATGGGAAAATCTTTCCGTTTCTGTAGTATTAAATTCTCTCTTCCTTTTCCCATATCATTGCACTCCAGAATGACTGCCAATGATAACACATTAATTGAATGTCTTATCCCTTTTACTCTCTCTCTCTCTCTCTTATACCATTTAAATTCATTACACTTTCCTCGCTCATGCATATCCCATTCTGACCTCTTTGTTGCTTGCTTCGATGTATATTTCTCTCCACCATAATCCGTTTTAAATATTTATAATCTATTAAGATCTTTCCCCCTTAAAATTGCTTACCATTTCTTGTTTTTCAATATATCTCCCTTATATATTTTCAATATATCTATCTTTTCTTTTAAATTTATTTCGATAAATTCTTACTTTAATATAAATATACATATTCAGTATATATCTAATATTAGATTTTTATCCCCAAAAATGTTCTTCTGGTGCAGAAAAACTAAAATACTGGCAGTTACGTAATTTAAAAGCGCTTTCCAAGTCCTTTTCTTGTTTCTAAAACGGCCGATAGGTTTGACCTGTGGTTAATAGGATACACTTAACCCATCGGGTCCCGGTACTCTCGTTCTGGTGAAACATAACATTACCGTCTTCCCTGGATTGACCAAGTGTTAAAGTTTTTCACACTAGGTCTCTGCTTTCCTGAATGAGGTTTAAGGGATATCAGAAATGGTATTGGGAAGTTTCCCTCTACGGATAATGGTAATATTATCCTCAAAACAAATAAATATCGATCCATGAGTCTCAACCACCGGGTTCCAAAGCAGCGGCGAGAGAGCCTTTAATTAGTAGATAGCCCATGTCCCCAAAGAGGCTCATGGTCATTTGTTTTTGTTTTCTATTATTATGAAGTATATCGAAGGCACACCTTTGAAGGAAAAAGAAGGAAATACTTTTTGAACGGTATGCCTTGGCCTCAACTTAACTACTGCCTAGGTATGTTATTCAAACATCAATTGGCCGCAATACCAAAGAAACGTAGACATGTACTATAAAGTTAAAAGTTAAACTCGTGGCACTGCAGTCCATATCGAACCAGGGCCTGCCAATTCAACTGCTGGTCTCCGGCTCACATACGCAAGGTAGAGGGGGGCGATCATCCAACTGATACGGGGAGGAGATGTGGTCAGCATATCGGCATCCCCAGCCTGAAAGTTGGTTTTCGTGACCAGGGTCGCTTACCTATCGTGTAAGCTCCTCAGTTTCCTCACGTTGCTGAGTGGGCACCAGTCCTATACCCGGGATTTAAAATCCGCACCTTGATACAACTATATTGGCCAGCAAGGGTTACCAATAAATCACTGTTTAGAGTTACTAAAGGCGGAGTGCTTATTACTCGATAATACTTAATTAGTTACGTATAAACCGACAAATATCTTCTCTATTCACTTCTGGTCTGCCCTCGACCAAGACAGAACCAGATAACTGCCCTAATCGGCCTGACGCCGAAGACTGGACTGTCCTCACAGCTGCGCGTGAGTGTCTAGCTTTCACTTTCTCGAAGCCCTTTATACACACAAAGATTCCCTTTGTGACAATTTTGCCCATTGTCATTATTAGGGGTCCAAATAATACCTTTACATACAAAGTCAAGTGCTATCCATTCAGGATTCTTATTAAGAAAACCCTTTTTCTCTCGTGTCTTTTGTTAAACAACTCAACCAACTCCGTTGCTATTCACTCCAGCTGCACCTGCACGCGTTCCACACAAATATTCATTACTTCGAAATCCATTACGATTCTTTATACATCGCATCCCTTAATTTCGGTATCAACCTCCAAGGGTGGGATCGAACCCGGGCCGCACTCCGTGGCAGGGAACCAAGGTATGATGCCTTAGCCCACTACGCCACGACGCAGGACTAGACATGTGCTTATACAGGGCTATAAATGCAGCAAAACAGGGATTGGACATCAATCTCTTGATTCACTAATACAAGAAACTTTATATCATATTCTGGTGCTTTCTAAGGTTCAAATGAATCTGATCAGGTTGAACATTCCTTGATTAGGTCGCAATCCAATCCTTCCAGACTCAGTGTTACTCATCTCGCTAACCCTCATCAATACTTTGGTCGATTGCTTTAGACTAAGGAAAATGGACAATTGCTAAATTCAATAGCATTTTCATTTCTCAGGCACTTTAAAGCTACTCATAACTGAAATTTGCTAAATATTTTAAAAATAATTCCTACAGTTAATATATTAAAAATAGCTTGAGCATTTAACTTCAGTTGTGTGCTGTGACTTTTAATTTTGGAGCCCTTTAAATATTAAACATATAAATTTAAATGCCCCAAAAACACATGGGCTAATGACTAGTATTTGTTTCCAATGCTTTTTACTCGACTTTAAATCTTCTTAAACTTTTGCACATTTAAAATTTTCCATGCTATATAGTTTATTAACAATTATATTACCATTTTTAGCAAAATTCTCAGTGACAGAAATTTAGAAACTGGCGCTTGACTTTCTTTACACTTTTAAATTGATCACAGGATAGTTGTTTTACCACTGAGGATAAATATTTACAAATTATATTTTTAAAGGTTGAATAATGTTTTGTGAAACACTGAAACACTGAAATGTAAAACATTGTGAAACTTGAAGAGTGAGAAAATATTTGCACATACATCAATTTGTTTATTAATATTTAAATAATATGACAGGGTCTTTATTTGTTTAAAATTGCAATTCGGCAGCATTAGGTAGCACAGTAAAAACAATTTTTTTTCATTATAATATCAAATATAAAAGAATTAACTTTAAATGTAGTTAAGCAACATGTAATAACATTTTGAAAATATTTAAATAAAAGCTTCAAGATTTAATAATTTAACTTTTGAATATCCTTGATCATACTAATGATTTTATTAGCATTTTTACGGGTACTTTCATGACTCTTGTATTCCTAGTTAATATCTCCTAAGAGTATAAACTCTAGGAACGTCTTTATGCATTATGAATGGTTTTTTTTTGTGGAAGATTTTTCTATTTATCCAACATTTTTTTCAGACATGCTCCCTACAGACATCCCTCCTATACATATACGATCTTCGTGTAGAAAATATATTATTTGGATTTTTTTTTCTTTAATCGATGAATGCCTCTTGGCAGAAGCTCAATTACAAATTTCTTTGCAAGAAATTTCTTGCTTTTTAGATTCGCTTAGCTTTTTGGACATTGTACAACGAGGTCTACCCGAAAGTCCATAGACTCCTGCCTCTGTCAACCCGGGAACGAGGGAAACTCCGGGGTGCTTTCCTTGGGGCAATACGTGTAGTCTAAAAAGCCCCCCCCCCCCCACACAACAAATCAAGATAGTTGGAAGTAGATACGCCACTTACGCGCGTCAACTCCGCATGGAAGACTACCTAATAACCTCGGTGGGGCCGCCTGGTGATCCAGCACACCTTCTACTAGCTCTGCAGGCTAGTACCCGGGACTTTTTAGGCAACCCTCTGCCTCCTCCAGGTGGCCGAAGCCTGGCCGGAGTCCAACCCAATCCAAACAACTCCCAATCGGGGATGCCTTGAATGTAAGCTTTTTGGACAGCCATGGAACCCACCTTAGTGCCAAATATGCTTACTTAGGTTGATAGTTACGGTAGAATTCACTGAAGAAAAGACAAACAGCAAATCCAAACTACTCTTTGAAATATTACAAAAAAAAGTATTTTTAGTACAAATAGGTCCTTGCGGTGTACGTGCGTCATTACTAAGTAATGAACAGTATTACTAAAATTGAGAAGTCTTTAAATACTAAATTTAGTAGTACAGTTCAGGTATGACTAGAACACGATAAGGTTTTGAAGATAATTCCTTTCCTCAAACTACTATTTACATCTGAAAACGACTCCTTATTTGGTGTTTCATAAAGTGACTAATGATTTTGATTAAAATGTCATATGTTGAAGGTATGTGCATGAAAGATAAAATGTATATCTTGAATTTTCTGTGAATAGCCTGAGAAATCCTCTTCAATTTGGATTACGTTTGTAAAGTTCGTGAATGGCAAGGCATACGCAAAATCTTACTACAAAAAAAGGTAGATCTCATTAAAGAACACAATGTAGTCAAGTATATTTATTTTGGAGGGTTTAAGCCTTTCTGAGACATTCTTTGTTATCGATTTCAAAGTTCAAATCCTTTTAATTTTTTTCAAATGGTAAATCAATATTAATTTTTTCTCCTGGTCATGCACACAGCGCTCCGCTTTTAAAAATCTGACTACAATGTGTAATGAAATCTTATTAAAACTAAGTACATAGAAGAATAAATTTTTACATGAATGGTTTGCGTAAGAGTAGAGCAAAGAGCATGATTGCAAAACACCAGATTTCTATTGTGTGTAATATTTAGGGAAGAATTATTTGTAATAGCATGCTGTGTGCGAGAAAGCAGAATAGGACTTCATTTTTAGGTCCGAATTATATTTCAGAAAGGAGATGTAGTTAAAGAGGTAACTTCTGTAGCCTAAATTCGGGAGCTTGCGTGTTCGTTTGTTTTGTATTGTAATTTACGTCCTCCAACGTTAAGTCATAGCGGACGATGAATGGAGTGGATGAAATGATGCTCAAATGAGTCCGGGGTCCATGGAGCTTAGCGTTACCCGACATTCGTCTTACAGGATAAGGGAAAACCCCGAAAAAAACCTTATCCAGGTAACTCACCCTGACCGAGATTCGAACTCGGGACCTCTTGAACGTGAGGCCAATATTCTACCACCACGCTACCAAGGCGGTCCTCGCGTGTTCGATTCTCGCGGCTAATCTTCCTGAGCTTGGGAGTTTTCTCGTGTCACTAAGGCGAAAGCTGAAAATATATTTACGTTACATCCCCTGTATATCACTTTCTTTAATTTTATTCTGTCCATCCTGTCTTTCTAGGTCGCAAGAGTCAGCGAAGTCGTCGGGTACTGCATTGCTGCGGTATTTGCGCTCTGAAGATGCGGTGTCCGACTGAGGGGAGATCCTGGTCCACCGGCCATCCTTACATGGAATCTACCTGGCTAGTGGCGGGCTTTCCTACGGCGACCTGGAACTCCGTAGGGCTAAAGAATCCTCTTGCGCCTCTTAGGGACCCACCGTGGCTGTAGTGC
This sequence comes from Mantis religiosa, assembly GCA_030765055.1. Taxonomy (NCBI): domain Eukaryota; kingdom Metazoa; phylum Arthropoda; class Insecta; order Mantodea; family Mantidae; genus Mantis; species Mantis religiosa. Next base: position 179,429,643 of record CM060949.1, on the reverse strand, counting down.
CACCTGTAACAAGTTCGGGCCGCCTGTTAAGTACTTTCATCTCATCCTTTCTCTTGGGATCTCACTCATGATAAGCCCTCGGTTGCAGTGTTGTAATCTGCGCCGTGTTAGAAAGACAGACAGAGAGATCTAACTGTGCGAGGTGTCCCCCTTTGCTGTATAACTCTAAGGGTCGTATCATTCACAAACTTGCCTCTCACTTGTTTATGTGGAGGTCTGAAATCTTCTAATTAACTATGGAAAGAGATGTTTTCCTTTCTCTTCTACCCATTCTTACACACTTCAAACAGTTATTGAGGCTAGCAAACTTCTGATACCTTAATATCAATAATAAACGGAGCAGTGATAGCAATAGCCTACATTTGCAAAGCTGATGTGTGTAACAACATTATAGTTACCATCGCAAAGGCCCAGTAGCATAGGTGATGTTCAAGAGGTTCCAAGTTCGAGTCTTGGTCAGGGCGAGTTATCTGGATAAGGTTTTTTCGTTTTTCCCCCTTGCCCTGGAAGATGATATCGGATAGCTCTTAAGCCCCCTTTCATTTCACCAAATTCATTCATTCATCGTCCGATGTGACAACGTTGGAGCACGTAAAAATTTAATAGAATAATCCTTAGAATGTTGGCCATTTAATTTATACATCGAAGAACACGTCACGTGCTGCATCCTATATACATCTGTGATGATTATCATCTTTCAAGGAGGAAGAGATGAAGTGAAGGAATCACAGGAGGTTACAGGTCACAGTGACAAGCTCTTAACAGTTCTAAACTCGAAGATTCGCTCTACTACCTAGTAGGGTTGACTAGAAAAGGCGATAAACATCCATCGACCGAGCAGTTCTCTAGTGTCCACTGGGATCAGTCATTTTTTGAGCAAGCACCCCTGAAAGATGGCAAAGAAACGTGGTGAAAGAAAATCGTGGTAGTTGTAAAACCTACGGTGAGAGAGGGAATCGAACAATGTGAGCCTCACACTTTACGGCAGGGGTATCTGTTCGGTAAGTTACGTACTTAGTAAATGGATTGAAAGTACAGTGACTTACATAAACTTGGAATCTTTTACAAATGTAATATTTTTATTCGTAATGTGTGAACATAATCAATTTTTATTATTGATAATAATAGAAGTGACGTCAAAATCTGTAACTGGGAATTCATTCAAGTTTATTTCTCGGTTTTGATATGGTCATTTGTGAATTATAGAAGAACTTGCGAATTTCCCAGAAATTACTTATAACAAGGTGTATAGAACTTTCAACATAGTTTTGTAAACATGATGTTCACCGGTCCGTTACGAAACTGACCTCCTTAAATGCTCACGATCGCATCAACTGTTAAAGGTGTAACGACATGCAGAACAATGGCAAGTTTGTTACAGTAACATCAAACTGTGGTTCAAAGAACCTTGCGGCTCATGTTGTCACACAATAAATGGTTTGTTAAACGACAATATCAGAAATGCAAATATTGCTTCCTCGGCTGAACTGAGGTCTTTGACTGCTGGCTCAGCACTTTGGAGAAATGGATGCGTAACAGCCAACGTCTTCTTACATTCCAAATGTTAATATCAGATTGATTTTTAAATATGAAAATCCGTGTTCATCTTTTGTTCATCTCGGATAAATTAACATCGTGCTGGTGTACATAGACCTTCAGCTGTTTAGCGTTTTCCCTAGATATTTGATATTTATTTGTAAAGTTTCCATTACATTTTTACTACAATGACTTTGATATCTAACAATCACTATTATACATCCTGTACAAATAATAATAAAAATAATAATTGCTGACCTAAGATTTACTCGCTGACTCAGGTCCCCTGACCATAAGCCTTTGGTTTTCCGGAGCAGCTTGTTGTCACTTCTTCCTGAACTTCGCTTCTATTACTCTAATCCACTGTTCTCTTAACCTATATAAGAATTCTCCTAATCATCTATTTTTCTTTTCACTCATCCCCGTTAACATGCGTAATGCTCACGCTGTCCCACTTCTTATCCCACATTTTTCTCCTGCAATTTGTTAACTCCTTACATTCTATCAGGTAACGAACAGTGCTCTCTTCATCTCCACAAAATTCACATATCCCTACCTCATTACTTCTCAACCCTTTTAGATATATTATTCCTACTTTCACCCATGCTATGTCTTCTCTTCTAATTTTGTCACATTGATCTATATATTTTCCCTGCCCCATTCTGTCTTTAATTGCTTATAAAATTTCAAAGATTTCTTTTCTTCTATACTTTCCCAAATCTCCTGCCTATCTATGTCTTGTACTCTGTTTCTCACTTCCTTCCAAAAACCGCTATGATTTGACTTCTTTGCCCTCCATAAATTTCCCATGCCTATCTTCGATACCATTCTTTCCAACTATTTGTATTTTTAATGCTTTTCTGTTGCTTCATGCACAGATTCAACAATTCCCCATTCTGCCCTTTAATACACTTATATCAGAATTTCAGTATTCTTTCTATTATTACTATTCCCCTCCTTTTTGTATTACCCAACTCTAGTAATGCTACCTCTCTTGGTGCCAATTTTGGCAGCCCTAGTAGTTCTTTGCAAAACAGTCCATACATCTGGTCTAATGGTGTTCATATCTCTGATGTACTCCATACCTTCACTGCATACATTGTTCTGACTTCAACGACCGCTTCATACATTCTTTCTAACCATCTGACATCTCCAGTTTATGTTTGTGGCCGCGCCTTGGCTCAGTGGTTAGACCGCTTGGCTCTCACCAAGGCGGCCCAGCTTCGATCCCAGGCGACCACAAAGTGAGATTTGTGGTGGACAACACGGCGCTGGGGCGGGTTTTCTCCGGGACCTCCGGTTTCCCCTGCCATCTCATTCCACCGATGCTCCATCTTCATCTCATGTATCATCAGTGTCACCGCCTGCAGTGCCGTATGTAGTAAAAGCGGACGTTAAACACTACACATTTCATTCCAGTTTATGTTTACATATTCTTTCCCCAGACATTGCCGCCCTGCCAGTGGCTATCACTTTTCTGGCTTGTGCGGCCCATCCTCCACTGCTACACATCCTTACACCCAAATAGTCATATTCCTTTACCACTTCTACCTTTTGATCTCCTATGTACCATTCCTCTCCTTTCCTCAGTATCGATTCTCTTTTAAATACCATTATGTTTTATGTTTTGCTGTTTATTCTTAATCTCCAATCACTGCAAAACCTATGAATTGTCTCAATTGCTTCTACCGTTAAATCACCCGCGTACAATAAACCAGGAATCTCTTTGTTCATTATTATTGGTCAATGAGCATTGCTTTCCTTAACCCTCTCTACTATGCCATTTATAAATAAATGGAATAGTATAGGAATCAATTTGCATCCCTGTCTCGAGCCTCACTTCTGTTCGACCTCTTCCGATAGTACATTCAGCCCACATTTAATTCTGAATTTCACCCCACAGTAAATGTTATCAATTTCATTTATACACTCCTCGCTCACCCCTTTTCTTCTTAATTTCTATTTTAAAGCCTCCATATTTATCATATCGGAAGCTTTCTAAAAATCCACAAACTACATATACAATCTCCCCCTTTTCCTGCTCAAGTATTTATCAATTAACGCCTTGATTATTAACGCATTTTTTATAGTTTGCCTTTTTTCCCTAAATCCAGCTTGAAATTCTGATATTTTATTTTCTCTTTCCGCCCAATCCATTAGTCTTCCGCTAGTATGCCCGTATACATTTTTCCAATTATAGATAGTAAGTTTATCCCCCTGTAGTTCTATAGTCTATTTACACTCCCCTTACCTTTAAATATTGGTACAATCACACTTGTTTTCCAGCAGTCGGGTAATTTCTCACTCTCTCTCATCTTATTAAATTAAATATTCTTTAATCCACTTGACGTTTCCTAAAATCTCTTCCAAAACTCCCATGCCCACTGCTTTATCGCCCTTTAAGCTTCTTATTTGTTGAAAAACTTCAATTTGAGTAATTTCTCTGTCTAGTATCTCGTCGTCTATCCTCAGGTTACCCAGCTGTATACTATCTCTATTTATCCACTCGCTTTCTGCAACTAGGTCCCTAAAGTAGTTTTCCCTAGATGATAGTTGCATCTAATGCACAGAAAGTTGGAACTTCTCGTACCATTTTTCATTTTCTCTACCGTTCTCTTGCTCTGCGAGTGCTCCAGCTTTCTCCCTCCATCTCTTTCCATTCCCCTCCTTTTATATCTGAAATACAATTTTTACTTTGTGACTTGCTAAATTCTAAGAATTTTTCATACTGATTATTGCAATTTATTTACGTCATTATTTACTTATAAAATTATTAATTTCATCAGTCAGTAGCTTCCGTATCACATTTTCGGAACATACTGAACTTAAATGTCAAATTCGATAATAATCCGTTTTGATTTTACATTATTTTATATTATGTTCACTTCTGCGGATATTTCTATTTTTTTTTTTTTTTTTTTGATTGGGGATTCAGGGATCTCAAAAGTCCCTCTATTAAATATCGAAATTCTAATTTACTGTGAAGAAAGAAACTTTGACCTTCTACATATATGGCAGCGAAGAGTTGAGGGACGGGATACTCGCACCCACTCAGAAAAATTTTAAAACCACAATCTTTGGTCTTAAGCTAGCGAGTTATCAAGCACTGATCGAAAATTTTGTGGTGAGGAGCCATAAATTGATACGTGTACCTTTGCGATTTGGTGGTTTTTATTAATATATTTTGATTTAATGATAATCTTGAATCTGCCAAGAGTTGATAGTCTATGATCTGAAATACAGTGCCTTATTTTTAAGTATTTTTATTACTGGATACGTATTTTGTCTTATTTTATTTACAGTAACTTATATTCCTCAAAGAATATAGTCCATACAATTCGGTAAGCATTCACAGCACACCAAACACCAATTTTATGGTAATGTATGGCATTTATGCTCAGTATCTGGGTTTTCTGCACTCCAATATCTGTTTTGTGACGATGCATACCATGTAACGAAAGCCATGCTTCGTCTGTGGGGGGGAAAAAACCCCTTTGACCCACCACCGAATTATTTACTCTACTCACATATCACGTAGTTGCAGTTCCTTAACTATGATTATCTTACACGGTTTTCATGTCAAAGTTTGATGGCTTTCCAAGCCGAGAATTGTGAAACACCCGTTTACTGTGATAACCTAATCAGAGATTCTCTTGAGCTAACTTTCTAACTTCTGTTCTATCTCATTGAGTTTTTCCTCTGTAAGCACTTGTGAGTTCTTTTCGGTTGCTTTTCAAGAATAGTACCAGTTTCGCGCATGCAGCTACCTCCCGCGGGCCGGCCACCAGTGAAAAAATAAGGCACTGCAGTAAGAAAGTTCACCTGGAACTTTGTAGTATCTGATTTGAGAGGAAATATTAACAACCAACCATGTTTTTGACATATCTAGATTTGTTACAGGCCGAAAGTAATTAACAAAAATTAAGTGCAAATATGTTGGAGCAAGACAAGGAGTGTTTGTTTCATATCGGATTAAAGAAAGGACTTAAATGCTTTAATATATCACGCACAAGCCCGCCTCCCGTTCAAGAGGTTCCGAGCTCGAATCTAGGTCAGGGTGAGTTATCTGGATATGAATTTTTGGGGGGTTTCCCTTATCCTGAAAGATGAATGTCGGGTAACTCTAAACTCTAAGCTCTCATTTGAGCATCATTTCACCCATTTCTTCATCGTCCGATGTTGGATGACGTTAATTAAAAAATACCTAGAATATCATAGCTCTAAGCAGATAGCCCGCCTCGGTAGCGTAGATGGTAGCGTGTCTGCCTCACATTCAAGAGGGCGCGAGTTCGAATCTCGGTCAGGGTGAGCTACCTGGATAAGGTTTTTCAGGGGTTTTCCCTTATCCTTAAAGACGAATGTCGGGTAGCTCTAAGCTCCATGGACCCTGGACACATTTGAGCATCATTTCAGCCAACTCATTCACCGTCCGACATGACTTAACGTTGGAGGACTTAAAATTAAAAAAAAAAAAAAAAAAAAAAAAAAAAAAAAAACCTCTAAGCAGATTAATGATTGGCATTTTAACGTATTGTGACTTTGTGGGTTCGTGAAATGAAAAGTCCAATTACACAAACTCAACAATGTACTTTATTTCCACCGACTAACAGTTTGACACTTGCCAATTACACAGAATTACGTAATGCACACAATTACGATTCACCAGTTCGTCCGTTACAATTTCACTTGCACTAGTAATTACGCACAATACTCCGATGCACTACACAGTCTTCTCGTTCCTTAACACGGCGCTCCTTCGCTAGCACGTCAAACACTGACTAACTCACTGTCTCTCTGAAACCCTTTTTATAGGAATGTCACTGTTTTTCTAGAAGTCTCTGGTTTCCAGCCGATCACCACGAAAGTTCCGGAGGGCAGGAGAAGGGGAGAGAAGCGCCCAGGGACAAGTGACATTTCCCTAACCACCCCTCAGTTAGTGACAGAGACTAATGGGAGGCGTGGCTCGGCTGCTCTGGTTTCCTCACAGCTGTTGCCCTCATGCCTACAGTTAATTGGGTGACAGTATTTAAATGTATCCAGACGCTGCGCACGTTGTGTAGCGGGAAGATTACATTATTTGTTGACATTACACGATCACTTTGGCTAAGAAAGAAAATCTCCTAAAAGGAAGGTGTATTTCAGGCTTCTGAAGAGAAAGAGACAATATCAATTCCTGAAGCACTGGTAAGGGAAGCAGATGCTTCTGTTTAATTTGTATCACAGTTTTCATTGAAATGGTTAATTATTAAGAGAGAGAGAGAGAGAGAGAGAGAGAGAGAGAGAGAGAGAGAGAGAGAGAGAGAGAGAGAGAGAGAGAGAGAGAGAGAGAGAGAATCTCGTGGTATTAAACGAAACTTGTGAATTTAAGAATATGAATCTGAGAATAATTAAAGAGATTGATTCTGAAGTACAAGATATACGCTCAGTGAAGCTCGCTCTGACCAACAAGTAGAATAGTACGAGGTGTGTCCGTAAAATAAGGTCTTCAAGGCGCTGGAGCCGTGAGGAACGCTATTACGCGAGATCCGGCAACACTGGCGTGTAGCTTGCTTTCATCCCTTCAAATCTCCACCACAACGAACCCATTGCAGCCATTAGTCTTGGCTGGGCAGCCGTTTGCGATGGAGCTTCCTATCACTTCCACCGCCAAGTGCGAGTTGCGTGCAGTGATCCGTTTTTTTGAGTGCAAAGGGCACTACCCCCACTGAAATTCATCGTCAGTTATACGAAGTTTATGGGCCACAGTGTATGGACGTCAAAACCGTCTGGATACATTTAAATAAGCTAAAATGCCAATCATTAATCTGCTTAGAGTTATGATATTCTAGGTATTTTTAACTAACGTCCTCCAATATCGGACGATGAAGAAATGGGTGAAATGATGCTCAAATGAGCTCAAGGTCCATAGAGCTTAGAGTTACCCGACATTCATCTTTAAGGATAAGAGAAACCCTCAGAAAAATTCATATCCAGATAACTCACCCTGACCTAGATTTCAGCTTGGGACCTTTTGAACGGGAGGCAGACATGCTAGTGCGAGTTGCGTGCAGTGATCCGTTTTATGAGTGCCAAGTACACTACCCCCACTGAAATTCATCGTCAGTTATGCGAAGTCTATGGTCCACAGTGTAAGGACGTCAAAAACGTGCGAAAGTGATTCAGAGAGCTCAAAGACGGACGTACAGATGTCCATGACGAACAGCGTTCTGGTCGGCCTTCGGTTTCAGCCGAAACAATTGCAAAAGTGGAATAAGAAATTCTTAAAGATCGGCGTGTGACAGTTCGCGAGCTGTGCGAACGAATGCTGACGATGGGAGTGATTTTTCATCACAACGCTCGTCCCCAAACTGCATATGCAACGGCTGATCTCCTGGTCCAGTTCGGATGGGACATCCTCACCCATCGCTCCTACAGTACAGACTTAGCACCTAGTGATTATCATCTGTTTCCTGAGTTGAAGTCACACCTGGGTGGAACACATTTCCAGACCGACGATGATTTGAAAAACGAGGTTGCTCTGCAACTTGACGGGAGAGTGCTATGACAAGCGTATACAAAAACTGCCCCAGAGCATGCAAAAGTGCATCGATCGCAATGGTAATTACGTTGAAAAATAGCTGTAAGTTCCGCCTTTCCATCAATGTAACATTTATTGACAATAAACATGTTTTCTATATTAAATAAAATTGGAGACCTTATTTGACGGACACGCCTTGTAGTAGCTTCTCCGTGGCTCCTAGAGCAATACCTAAAGACTAAAACCTTCCTGCTTACACGGAGATAGAAGTGGATATTCGTGTCACTGATGTTGTCTCCCAGGCTGGTACCGGAAGACATAAAGGTATCTCACATATCCCGCTTTTGCATCACCCTCAGATGTACACAATCTCTTGGATTTTGAGACCACTACTCTATCGAGTCCAACCCAATCCGAAAAGTTCCTTCACAGGAGGGGCTCGATGTTTGGCTCGAACTAACGCCAGAAGTATCACGGGTGTACTCGCTACGCAGCAGCTGAAGGGGTCGCAACTCCCCTATATGGATTTTATTAGATATATCTGCCTTGTCATTAGTAAAACGAAGATATTCAGATTTCATGACCAAATATTGTTTCTATGGATAAGCACACTAACAATGGCGGCTAAACTAGTTAAAGTTCTGTAGTACAATATAAAAAATTATCAAAATGAGTAGAAAGAATAGAAAGAACGATTTAGGATAAAATATTAACACGGATAAGAATTTTGAAGCCTGCAGAATAATTTTATTCTCTTTAAAAACAGTCTTACAAAAGACAGAACCTTTTAGAGGATTTGATCCTAGTGAAATCAGGAAAGGTAGACCAACATCCATGCCAAAACAATCGAACATTCTTCAAACTTATTTATCAATGGTACTATAAACCCTTTGTAAAACAAAGACTTGCTCAGCCTTTGGTTTTTTAGACAAATACATCCTACACTTTATAAAAGCCTTACAACCGGTGAGATAGCTGACAATCTGCACACCTAATTATTAGTTACAAATGGTACATAATAATTCCTTCCTTGGTTTTCGTGTTTTTATTCTAATTAAAAAGAACACATAAGTAGGCTATTTGTCCATTATAATAATATGAGCTATTTAAGTTAATAATTGACACATTTTAACTCATTTAAATGTATGAAGATCTGTGGAATGGATAAGGGAATGTCTAGGGAATATAGAAACTTTCCAAAATGTGTTGTTGTTGTTTTCAAATGCTAGGTTTTGGCAATGAAGCCATTAGCTCTCTTGCTCTCCAATATTTCTGTGTAGTGGGTCCGGCAGGTAGGGCTTCACAGGTTAAAAGATGTTCTTCAGACATTTCCTCTTCTTTGTTGCACAGAGGACAATTTGGACTTGTATAAATTTCTATTCTGTGTAAGTGTTTGGCCAAATAATCATGTTCTGTAAGTAATCTAAAATTTGCTACTGCAACTTTATGTGGGATTTCTGGAATAATTTCTGGATTTTTAATAAAAATGTTCCATTTTTTTATCTTTGACTTTGTTAGATATTAATTGGTTTTGCTTGTTTTTATATTTGTTTTGAATTAATCTTTTTATGGATGTAAAGGGTATGTTTTTACTTTTGTTCTGAATTAAATTTGCACCTTTTTTGGCAAGAAAATCAGCTGATTCATTTCCAGCAATTCCACAATGTGTAGGTATCCATTGTAATATAATTCTTTTCTGTAGTTTTTGAAGTTGTTGGATCATTTTGCGACATTCTTTAATTTGGATTGACCTCATTTTATATGAACTTATTGCACATAATGCTGCTTTAGAATCAGAATGTGTGACAGCATTTTTGAATTTATCTATTCTGTATAGAAGGTGTTGGACTGAAATATGAATAGCCGTTACTTCTGTATCAAAATTTGTTGTCTGGTATCCTGCTGGTTGATAGAATGAGAACAGTGCACACTTAATTCCTACTCCTGAATTGTTGTCCAAGTTAGATCCATCTGTGTAGATATGTAACCATTCTTCAGGTGGGTATCTATTGTTCACAGTTTCTAGTGCTAGTGCTTTTAGTACAGGTTTGGAAGTTTCGGATTTTGTAACTATTTGTTCTAATGCTAATTGAATGTTAATTGGTTCAAAAGTTAGTGGTTTTTCTTTGATTAAAATATTTTCTTTAGAGTTAGGATGATTCAGGTCTGATTTTAATTCCGCAACTTGGTGTAGGAAACTTGTTTGTGTTTTCATCTTGATTGATTGTAGTAGTCTTTTCTCCCATTTTGTTGTTTTTAACATTTTTTCTTGTTGTATTAGTGCCTGCTCCTCTAAAGTTAAATGTATTGGATAGTTCTGAGTTAAGGCTTGCATTGCTGTGATTGGAGTTGATTTTGCTGCACCGGTTATTAGTCACAGGGCCTGATTTTGTCATACTTCTAGGTGATTTATGTTAGAACTGTTTGCTGTAATTATTACCTCTGCATTATAAAGAAGTATTGGCTTGATGAATGTTTTGTATGTGGTGTTCGGTGTCTCCTGATTACTGCCTCACTTGACTCCAGCTAATCTTTTCAAAATTGAAATTTTTGTTGTTGATTTGTTTACTACTGCTTCAATTTGATGTCTCCAAGATAATTTTGAATCAAAAATTGTTCCTAAATATTTTGTTTCATATGCTTGTTTCAGGTTTGTTTTCTTGAACTGCAGATTTAGTTTAGGGATTTTCTTTTTTAAGCTAAATATTTGGAATGTTGTTTTATCGTTATTTATTTTCATCAAATTGTTGTCAGTCCACTTTTCCAAAAGTATTAGTGCCTTTTCCATTGAAGTTTTGGATTTCTCTATTTGTGGGGAAGATGTCCACATGATCATGTCATCTGCAAAAAGAGCTGTCTTTATTTCTGTGTTTGATACAGCCGAGGGAAGATCATTGATGTAGATGTTGAACAAGGTTGTACTCAGTACTGCACCTTGTGGTAGGCCCATTTTTATTTGTTGGAATTTGGATGTACTGTCATTGTATTTTGTAGCACAGAAATGTTGAGAGAGAAATTGAGTGATGTAATAAAACAGAAAAGTAAAAGGGTGCATGAATATAAAACTTGCAAATAGGAGTAAAGCAATATAATGGAGCTGGTTAAATTAACATTTTACATGTATATAGAATTATTGAAATCACGTTGAGAAAATGAAAGTACATTAAGTCAACCCTAAATAACCCTAAAGGTTGCTAGACCTTCATATTATATCATGCTAAATGACATTATACTCATCTTAATCCCAGATTTATCCTCTAGTATCTCTCTGATTATCTGCAGCTTTATATTTCCTGATATGTAAGAATGATATATATTGGCTATAAATTTAAATGTTTTATTAATAGGAAGGTTTTAAGTTGCACATAGATGGACATATTTCCAGCAACTATCTAAAAGTCATTCTAAAATAATTTGTATTTAATGTTTGAAGCATTTTAGAATTACCCCTAGAGAAATATTCTATGTCACCGAATACATCTTCTTTTGTGGAAAGGTATATCAATTACTGAAAGTTTCTGAGTTCATAATTGAAATATTTGTATTTTAATAAATTGCTGTATTCAGCTAATTCACGGGTCAGTGACATCTGTAAAAATGCAAAGAGTGCACAAAATGCATTGTAGATTAATGAAACAATTAAGATTCTTGAATAATTAAAACAGCTTCATTTAAATGGCAGAAATTCAACAATAACCCATGAGAACCATGATTATGTTCCAAATAATAATCACTTACCAGGCTAAATAGTGTGTGGCGTGCTTGTATGGATATTGCTTGTTACTACTAAAACTAGGCAAATGAGTCAACCTTGTATATACTTTTCTCCACTTACAAGTTTTTTGATGAAGACTAGTTTCTGGGAACTTCTTCCCTATCATCAGTTCTGTGGTTGACTGATGATGCATCTGGTGTCTGCATCTGGCTTGGTGTCATGCTGCCATCTAATGTTCTGGTAAGTTTGATGACGCCATATACGGCGGGAATTTCAAAATTCATCAAGAGGTCCTGTTTCTTCGTAATAAATATGTTTTCCCAAATCTGTAGTTCCAGAGGTTTCTTTGCTTGTTTGATCAGTTCTATTTCTTGTTTTATGTTGTGATTCTCAGACCAAAAGTGATGTGCTATGGCCGACTTGTCCATGTCTTTGAATTTAATATTTCTGTAGTGTTCTTTCATTCTTGTTCCTAGATTCCTTTTGGTCTTACCAATGTGTATCTTGTCACAAACTTCATCAAACTGACTTCAAACTTCATCAAAATGACTGACGTCATCAAAGTTACCAGAGCATTAGATCATGAAACCAATAATTTTCATAAATCAATTCAATTATTGATAAAAGACACCACTTACACTGCAACACAGCTTCCAGACACAATAATCGCAATATTGGGTGAATTGAACAACATTAAAGGTAATGTGAATTTCCAGCTTAAGACCTACTAACGTATATTGTTAAACTGCTTTTAACTGATTACTTACTCATTTTTTTTCTTTTCTTCCTATACAACTCGAGTTCATGCAACAGTCCACTTATAATTGGCATATATAGTTTTATATATGGTTTTATAAATGGCACATATATATGGTTTTATAGTTTAAAAAACAGTGGTCAAATTCTTTTGTGCCACCTGTCTTATGAAAGTGTCTACCGCCAAGTGTACAAAATCCCTTGAAAATCTAATATTCAAAAGGGACGAAAACTCCACGTTCTATTACCCAATTTCAGAGTTTGTTTCTCTTGGCAGTTATAGAGAAATTTATAACAAGTGCTGTACCTAAGCTACCTAAAGTATGTGTGAGGAAAAGCCTAGAGGAATACATAACGCCAGCTATGCAACATTGTTCTTATTCGTGTATGCAGAGAAGTGAAAGCATTCAGAACTGCTAAGTGAACTGATATACAAACATTATAATTCAGTGATATTAAGGTGCATTACTTCTGCAACAATGGAAGTGTTTGAAAAACCTAAATTCCTAAACTGTAAACCACTGCATCGGAAAGTTCTGCATCTGTAATGTTAACACATTGCAGCTGTCTGCTGGAAGAGGTTTGCAGAGGGGTCATCAGCCAGCGCCATAAGGCGAATAGTGAAGAAATCTCTAACTTTTAGTCATAACACTCCAGCTGGCAAGTGCTGAGGCTTAAAGGGATGTGAGCAGGCTATGGTTCTTCTGATGGTTGCCAAGTTGTTTTATGTATGCAGATAAATGAATATTCAGAGGTCAAAATGATACTAATAGGTGCTGCACAGTAATTTTTGCACCTAAAGCAATTGAAAGAAATGCTTTTACTAAATGAGGTATTTAAGAGCATTTCTTAGGGATCTTCAAAGTTTAAAATTGTTGATTTGTATTCTTTAAGAATATATTTTCCATTGTGTCAGATTCTTACCAGGTTCTTTTATTTCAGAAGGTGAAAACTGTTATCTGTATTGTGATTATAACTCCAAAAATATGGTGTAGCTTCTAACTTTTCTGTATCTCATTATTTTTGTGGCTGTCATGATCTATGAGTATAATTAAAATGTTTCTGTTTATTTTAACTTGTCCTATATAAGAAGATAGTGAAACTAAACAAATGTTTAAATTTAATTTATCAAAACAACACTGTTTTAAACACTTCCAAGAAAGGAATTGAAATGTTTAATTGTCTGTAATGCTACTTAAAAAATCTGTTTTGCATTCCTTTGACTTTTCTACTCATATATAAAATCGTTCTATAAACGTAAGACTTGAAGCAAGTTTTCATGGCAAGTGTTATTAATCAAGGCATTACGGGTGATCAGCCATGACAAGTGGAGCTCTCAGCCAGCCATTGAACATTCATGGCTGAAAGCTTGACTTTCATTGACTTGTCAAGGCTGATCACGAGCAAAGCTCATCCTGTAAATGTTTGTTCTTCTATGTTAATAAAAAAAATCTGTAGAAATGATTTTATTGCACATTTTCTGATAAGTATAGAAGGAGTATAGAAATGCATTAGGCTTTAAGCAATAATCAGATCTTTTAAGAGCTGGCTGCTATGAATGCTAAAAAATATAATGTACTTATTTTATTATAAAGAGAACTTGATTATAAAATGTCCTTCATAGTCTATTTACTGAAGATGTATGAGGGTATTTTGTGTGGAAAAGGGTAGAGGATTTGACAAAACATTTAAACACTTTGTGATTGAGACCCCAACTGGAAGAACAACATCATTTGTGCAATGCAATTTGTGTCAATTGCTTCACTTAACCAGGTTCACTAACTTTGCAAAGCATGTGCTATAGCAACCAAGGTTAGTGGAGGATAGTTAAGTGTAAAATTATGACTGCGAAAAGGTTTCAAGGCGGAATTAGCACCTCAACCTATAGAAGATGATTTGTGTCCATGTCCAAGAAATGGTCTCCCCAAGATAGTGAGGTAAGAAAAGAGGACACAAAGGATGGTTGGACCCAGGGCCGTATTCCTAACTAAAAAGGTGGGCAGACTCACCTAAAAAATTTTCCAGATGCTGGAGAACCGATCAGAATGCTGCACTTGTAGATTCACCTTCCTGCTTTGGTTGTCCTCAGCATGCCTATGACCATTATCCATTCTTTTATGTAATTCTCTGAGTTCCACACATGTACTGGAGGTCCGTTAGTAATAAAACATCAGAAATGAGAGATGACGTACAGAAGGAGTTGACACAACTGAGTGCGCTGTGTAGTGTTTTGTCCATGTCCTTTCCATTTTCAATTTGCAAACTCAGAAGCTTAGACAAATCTAAATACTGTTTGTTATATTTCACTACAAAATATGCAGTGTGAAACACTTTCCTTGTACTGTGGAATATATGCTTCTGCTGTTCAATCACAAGGTTTTATAGAGGATTTTCTTGTCTTTCTTTCTTTTCTTGTCTTTCTTTCTCTTGTATGCTTGCTGCTACATGAACTTCAGAATTCTTATATTTGTCGATAATTTTTCATAGAGATGTTAGTTGGGCACCTTTAGTTCCTCCACTTGGATCCCACAAGAACTCCACTCAATTTCTTAGAAACATACCCTCCCTGATGTTTGTTTACTTTTAAGTCTTGCACATTTTTTACAAACTGAGCACCCCAATTTGCCTATCTTGAACACTAACCACTCATACTTTGTCTGAATTCACTCCATGTCCTGTCACTCCAATATACAGGATAATCGGACGCATCTCCAGACTCCAAATGACTAGAAATTATTTCACTGGTTTGAATTTGATTGTCAGTTTTATTGATTTTAGAAGCACTTGGAGGAGAACGTTCAGAGACAGAGGAAACCGTGATTTAGGTTTAGTACCTATAAAATAATGGAATATAGTATGTTTCATAATTAAAAAAAAGCTACATCACCAATAATATTCTATATTTAAACAATAGTTTATAGCATTTATAGAAACTTGTCATATTCCAGATTGAAACAACACAGAACTACTCTCCGGATCTAACACTAGACTGACAAGTGAATTCAAGGGTCTCTAAAATCTTAAATATTGGTTCCAGAAACTTTTATACAATGCAAGAGGAGTAGGATCAAACTACAGTAATTTTAGTTAATTGATGGAAATTAATCATTTCTCCACACTAGCCGTATATAGGCTAAGACATTTGATGGATAGAGTCAACATGAAAAATTCAATGCCATGGCCGGGATTTGAACCACGGATCTCATGGTTTCCGTCCAGTCGCTCTTAACCTTTGAGCTACCATGGCCAATGTGCCTTCCTGACATTAAATTCTCCAGTTGACTCGTATATTTCCCCGGTAGACCACTAGGGGCTCTTGCATCCGAGATACACCGTTTGTGGCGACTTACTATTGTATGTACTTAAGTCCCAGGCTTCATCATTTAACTCTTATTATTTTAGTTAATTGATGGAAATTAATCATTTCTCCACACTAGCCGTATATAGGCTAAGATATTTGATGGATAGAGTCAACTGGAGAATTTAATGTCAGGAAGGCACGTTGGCCATGGTAGCTCAAAGGTTAAGAGCGACTGAACGGAAACCAGGAGATCCGTGGTTCAAATCCTGGCCATGGCATTGAATTTTTCATGTTGACTCTATCCATCAAATATCTTAGCCTATATACAGCTAGTGTGGAGAAATGATTAATTTCCATCAATTAAATGAAATAATAAGAGTTAAATGATTAAGCCTGGGACTTAAGTACTTACAATAGTAAGTCACCACAAATGGTGTATCTCGCATGCGAGAGCCCCTAGTGGTCTACCGGGGAAATATACGAGTCAACTGGAGAATTTAATGTCAGGAAGGCACGTTGGCCATGGTAGCTCAAAGGTTAAGAGCAACTGGACGGAAACCAGGAGATCTGTGGTTCAAATCCCGGCCATGCCATTGAATTTTTCATGTTGACTCTATCCATCAAACTACAGTAACTACGACAGGTAGCATGCTCTATCCGCCTCGTGTATATTGTTCTTTTTTATTGTCATGTTTGTCAAGTCCTAACCCCAAGCATGAATGCAGAAAACTATCGCTGAACTGGTCACTCAGACTTAACCCTCCTGCAAATAGCATGTGGCTCTAAGTTTAATGTCATATCTTGAAATTACGATGTAGGTATATTGGAAAATGTATTAAAATTAATTTTGACTTACTACTATTGTAATTTGCTACTGGAAATCACGCAGCATTTTGAATGTTATAATTAAGAAAGATAATGAATTAAAAAGAATGTACTAATAATATTAGTAAGGGGACTGCATCCCCATCCAAAAATAGTGGGGGTACGGCATACATCCACATTCCCCCTCCACTACAGCCCTGGTTGGACCTGAGGAAGGCAGAGTCCCTACTTGTACAGACTTATATACTATATCCCTTCACAGCCAGCAAGTTTACACATCTCCTGGGGACTTGGGAACTGTTGAGTTTCCCCAGTCTGGAAGGCAACACAAATATAGAGGGCAATGCATGTTAAATAATCAATCAGGATGAAAGATGAAATGAAATGAAGGGACGGGACATTTGTCGAATGTAGTTGACCATCCATGCATTTGCCCAGTTACCCTGAAAATTTTTGGAAAAACTCTATGAGTCTGAAGGGTTAGCCAATGGAATCAAAAACACAATGCCCTGAATGCTACCACTTGAGCCATTTCACTGGATGAGTATAAATGTAACTCAGTAGTGTTTTGTAAAATGATTATTCTGCTTTACTGTGTATCACTTCCATTTATAATTCATATTGAAAAATTAAGTTGTTTATACAATTAATGAATAAGGTTTTATAATTTCAGGTATAGAAAGAGCCTCTCTCTCTGCAAAACTGTTTCAAATCAATTACTTTTTTTCTCAAAATGAATAAACTCTTTTAAAATGATTGTTGTTGTTGTTGTTGTTGTTGTTGTTGTTATCAAATGCTAGGCTTTGGCAATGAAGCCATTAGCTCTCTTGCTCTCCAATATTTCTGTGTAGTAGATCCGGCAGGTAGGGCTTCACAGGTTAGAAGATGTTCTTCAGTCATTTCCTCTTCTTTGTTGCACAGAGGACAATTTGGACTTGTATAAATTCCTATTCTGTGTAAATGTTTGGCCAAATAATCATGTTCTGTAAGTAATCTAAAATTTGCTACTGCAGCTTTACGTGAGATTTCTGAAATAATTTCTGGATTTTTAATTAAAATGTTCCATTTTTTATCTTTGGCTTTGTTAGATATTGATTGGTTTTGTTTGTTTTTATATTTGCTTTTGATTAATCTTTTTAAGGATGTAAAGGGTAAGTTTTTACTTTTGTTCTGAATTAAATTTGCATCTTTTTTGGCAAGGAAATCAACTGATTCATTTCCAGCTATTCCACTTTTAAAATGATTACTTCACTTATTGATGTTAATTGTTATATTGAATGATTCATCTTAACTTCCAAAATGTACACACTTGATAATAAAAATTTACATAAGCAGTCTCCTTATACTCTCTTGCTCGTTCCAATTACCAGTTTTCTTCGGGTATGCTTTGTGTTTTTTCATATCATCAGCTACCTTTGATGAATATTTGCCACAATTCCTGTTATACAAAAGTGAGACTTCCACTATGGATTTTTCTATTTCTTTGAATTATATGTTTCTTCTAGAATTTTATGAATAGGGGATCTAATTTTTTTTTTTTTTTTGTTCTTCTCTATGTCTTTCATGACACACAAAACAATTTACTGAGTATGACCCAGAATGTTTCTTTGGCAGTGTGTGATCAATTTCTTTGATCTTCAGAGGTTTCTGAACAATGGCATGTATGGCATTCACTGAATTAGTGTAAGTCTATAGGTTTTGTAAATCTATGTTATCCATACCTAAATGACATGGAGATAATGAAATATTTCTTTAAAGTTGAAAATATGATAGTAAATCACTCACATCTGATTTATTTGAAACTTAACTCCACTCTTTAGTCCTTGTTGCGGAGCTCTTCAATATCACAAGAAATATAAATTTCTTAATGTTTGTAATTTTAACTTTCCAATAAACATCAAAACTATTTGCTCAATCTTTCTGCCTATGAGTTGGTTTTTGGAAGGGTTTAATCAATTTAAGTGTTGAAAATTATCTTTCAGCTGATGCAAAATATTAGTATTGTCAAACTAGTAAAGCAAATATATTATACAAGAAATTTTGCATGTAGATGATTTTATTAAAAGTGTTTTACAGTTTATGAGGACATTTAAGCTCTTTCTTTGAATACAGCCTATCAACCCATCAAATTTTATTTTTGTGATTTTTGATGATTTTTGGTTCTGATATGTTGATGACATCTTTGCAATAGTTCCAAATAAACATTTAGATGATGTAATTTTGAGTTGAACTAGTACTCAATGCTCCATTTATTGCTAGTGTTTACCTACAATGTGTTTCTTTAGGACCTTCCTAACATTCTCAGCTAATTTTGAATGTTGAGGATGTTAGGAAGGTCCTAACAAAATGCATTCTAGGTAAACACTAGCAATAAATGGAGCACTGAGTACTAGTTTGACTCAAAATTATATTAATTTTGTGCTTCATTGTATCATAGTCCTTACTCGGAATTTAGTTGATGCATTAAAACTACTCATTCTGCAGGAAAAATCATAAATTCACAATAGGAATTGAAGTCAATGGACAACTCCTTTTCTTGAACCAAAATATCATCAGGAATGACACAAAAATAAAATTTCGAATTTACAGGAAGCCAACACAGTCAGAAAATTACATAAAAAGTCATAGCTGTAACCCAGTTAGATATAAATATGCAATAATAAACAGTCTTATACACAAAGTAGTCAACATACCCATGGATAAAGTAGAATACTAGAAGGAACAAAAAGCCATACGTTGTACAGTAGAAGAAACAGAATACAAAAAAAGTCTCGTATTTAAAAAAACTAAAAAAGCTAAGCTAAAGAAAACTATTAAGGAAGCAATCACATTCACTAAAGAAAAAGAAAGCAACAACATATTCAGATAGTTCCACCACCAGAGAGAAGAGAGCAGACGACAACAGAAGGTAATTGGAGAGAGGTTGAGGATGGAGGTGATGGCTTCCGAAACTAGTCCCTCGATAGTATAAAGATGTAAGTGACAAAGTGTTAATAAACCAATTACAATTTGTTTTTCAATATTCAGTGATTTACGTAGCACCCAAAAACATTCAGTAAATTCAAGAAGATCTTTAAAGAATAAAGTGGCACCTACAAATAGATACTCAGTATTATTGATACTCAGTATTAAAATTGTTAAATTTAAAAACAAAAGATGAAATCCCACCAATCAATAGATCTGGAATATACCAAATAGTTGTATCAGATTGTAAAAAATACCTTGTAGGTAAAATTAAGAGAAACCTAAAAACCAGAGTCAAAGAGCATTTTATAAAAATCAAATTGAAACAGGAAGATAAATCAGCATTAGCATTTCACTTTTGGAAGAAATCCATGACATTGAGCCAAATCCAAAATTATTAAAGTGCGTAACAAACTGGGGAAAAAAATTGAAAATGTGGGAGAAATCTTAATATGGAAAAATAAGGACAGAGTAATAAACTTTGAAATCCCACCAGTCGATTACACTATCTCATCCTCCCCCCCCCCCCCACAAAAAAAATTTCATATCTCTGCGATAAGAAGTAGGTGATTCTTAAGGAGAAAGTTGTGCTGATTTTGAAAATTGCTACAAAAATATCCTATCATGTCAGGTTAAAAAGATCTGAGGACATTTATGTTTTCACCTAAATAGTTTCAGATAAGATATATGTTACATTTATTATTGTGATATAATGAAATATGGTATAGTATTATGTATAATTTTGAATTAAGATTAATTCAAAATGTTGTTTTACATGCATGTGATAATATTTTGACTATATATTTAAGGGACATATCTGTGACTCTGCTTAAAAGTTTTTGTTTGCATATGATTGCCTGTTGTACTCCTGTCTGCTTTCCCTCACAAGAAACCAGAAATAATCCCCCATCACTCCCATCAGTACTGGTTCCTTATGATCTTGGTAACTCTTCTCCATGACAGAAATGTCCAATGAAACCGTTCCCCTTGTTCATCACTAACATCATCCAGATTTTCCAGAAAAAAGTCTAAATGTGAAAGGAGGATATAGATTTTCAAGACTCTCTACAACCCATGTCTTTGTAGCATTTCAATAAATTTGAGACCACAGATTTACAGCTTTTTTCATTTTTGTTTGCAGGAAAAACCATGCATAACCCTTGTAAGTGATTCCTAAGCTGCTAATTCCACAAATTGTAATGTTGTTTAGGACATTTTGCCCTCCATGATTTTTGGATTTGAGGTACAACAAAAATTCCTTCTTTCAATGTTGTGTAAGTTAACTGTGGAAATGTTCTAAAGGCAAATCACTATCACTTTAACTAACTCTTCATCAGCCCAAGTTTTATATGTAAAGGAGGGAGAAAAATCTTATTAGCTTGAATCAATGGTGTTTGTTTTACATTACTCTCCCCTGGAAATATTCCTGCTGCCTGATCCAATTTTGTACCACATAATGTTTTTTCGTATCATGGCTGTCCAACAAACATAAAAAACAACAATATTTTGTGAATCTCCCTTGATATTTTCCAACAATAAACCTCTTATTTTAAAACATGTACTATCTTGGCCATACCTTTATAACTTCCTTTAAGACCTACAGAATGGAAAACTGAAACAGATGAAAGTTCATAAATATTAAAAGCAGAAGCATTGTTAACAGTGAAGTATTCTTCATTTTTGAGTTTGATTTATGAGTCACTATGTTTACACTCAAACTTCACTTACTTATTGTTGTATAATTGAAACGTTTTCAGGATCATTCGATCTCATCCTCAGCTGTTTGGTGACTAAATGAACATTCCTCTTCTTCCACTACTACGGAGCTCTGATCACTCTGCCATCTGGTGTTAGGGGCTCTAAGTTTTAATACTTTATTTAATGCCCGGATTTCAAAATTTATAACTTTATCACTGTTTTTGGTTATGAATATTTGTGCCCAAATGTCCCGTTAAATATCCAACTGTTAATATATTTAAGTACACCCACAGAATTGGATATTTGGGAAAAAATATTCATAACCAAAACCCCTGATAAAGTTATAAATTTTGAAATCCTGGCATTAAATGAAGTATTAAAACTTAGTGCCCCTAACATAGATGGCAGAGTGATCGGAGCTCCGTAGTAGTGGAAGAAGAGGAATGTTCATTTAGTCACCAAACAGTTGAGGACGAGATCAAATGATCTTGAAAACGTTTGAGTGTAAACAAAGTGACTCATAAATCAAACTAAAAAAAAGGTGGAAGTTCGTTATCATTATGAAGTAACACAGACTTTAAGCTGAACTTTGATGAGCCTATAAACAATTGCCACTCATCCGGATTATGCTCAGTTCCTAGCTCATTCATTAAACAATTGATGTTTATACAGAAACATATATTCTCTTTCATAAGAAAATATTTTCCAAATTTCGATGTCTATTTCAAAATTCTGTAATTTTTGTACCAGGGACAAGCAATTTCCATTGTTGTGGCCTGGAGCCTAGAAGTTCAGATTCTTCTTTTGAGAAATTTAAGTCACATGCTAATAAGTCATTCAAGTCCTCTTCCTCTACAAAATGTCTTTCACTTTCAGAATTTTCTGGTTGAAGGTCAGGATCTTATGAAGAAGAAGCCCCTGGCTTCTGGTACAACTCAGCCTGGGAATCACAATTTCCTTCACCATTACTGCCACTTTTCAATGTCTGAGGCAGTACAGGAAGAGGTAATTCCTTACTTTGTGGAACAGGATGCATGGCAGAAGGAATATCTGCATACTGAATAACATGTTTACTTTTCCTAGACAGTCCAGGTATATTTGCTTTGCAGAAGTAACAATAATTAATAAAGACTTGGTTAAACTGTACAGGATATTTGCATTTTTACATTTTATAAGTATCTGTGTAAATAATTGTCCTGCTCTGTGGCGTAGTGCACTAGAGCATTGTGCTTTGGTTCCTCTGCGCCTGGAATGCACCCGGGATCGATCACACCCCTGGGAGGGTGTAGACTTTAATCCTGGAATAGGACTGGTGATGATTGCCCACTTCTGCCTTGTCATATGTGGTCGTAAGGCCAATGTCAGATTGGCAGGTTTGGGCCCACTTTGAGCTGTTACGCCATGGGTTCTCCTTTTTGTTTTTATGTTTTTGCAAGTAATTGTGTAGAACAGAGGTGTGCAATGTAACATAGATGTTACCGGCTGATATGAGACCTCGTTTTTAATTATATGTATATCTAAAATATCTGGAAATTGTGACATGATGTGCCATTTTAAGCATCATTTTCAGAATCTATGTTTGAAAATGGACTATTGTCTACTCTGAGGTAAATTTCATGTTGGTTAGTGTAATTTGATAAAGATGTTCATTGTTCCACTACCAGAGAGAAGACAGCAGATGACAACAACAGACAATGGTTGGACCTTTGATGGAAGCAACAGCTTCTGAAACTTGTCCCTCAATAATGCAAAAGTGTGAGTAATGGAGGGTTAAAAGCTGACTGCAAATAGTTTTTTCAACTACGTTAGAGGATATTCTTAGACACTAAAGGAACTTTCAATGATACTCCTTGTGCATATATGTAGATACAGCATAAATGGCTGTAGAACTAAGACTTCCAGGTTTGAAGGGAGAACCATCTCTCCACAGGAAGAAGTTTTGTCTCCATTGCTGTAGAATCCCTTTATGAATTTCTTTATTGAAACAATAAAATAAGGGTAGTATTGTCAAGAACATACAGATGACTGAAATGCCTTCTATATGAACATTGATATATTCAGCACTAACATAGGCAGAGGGGCCCTGACATTATTTTCCTTTAACAATGGGGAGTGCCATTTTTAGTAATATTTGAATGTATTTAGGAATTTCTTATATATTTCATCTACAGATTCTTCTAAATACACTTCATATTTTGCCCAGTATATATTGAAAATAATCATAATTTTCCCTATGCAATTGGCAAGCTCTTTATAAATATTGTGCATGAATTTTCAAATTTGTGTTTCTGATCTCAAATTCAATGAAATTGTCTGGGCAAAGTGGCCTGATAGGTGTAAAATACTTTATCTCATAAACTGTTAAATTATATTATTAATTATTAAATTTTAGATGAGTCGCATTTTTTACACATCTGCTTCACTTTCGTACCTATTTTGAGGACATGTTTCGCAAATCTTCGTTTGCATCTACGGCTCTTGTGCGAAACATGTCCTCAAAATAGGTACGAAAGTGAAGCAGATGTGTAAAAAATGCGACTCATCTAAAATTTAATTCCCACACCGCTGGATCTAGCGTCAGTCGCATAAGAGCCGTAGATGCAAACGAAGATTTGCGAAACATGTCCTCAAAATAGGTACGAAAGTGAAGCAGATGTGTAAAAAATGCGACTCATCTAAAATTTAATAATTTTTCACTTCACTGTGGTGTTCCAATACAGTTGAATCTCAATATGTTAAATTATAGTTTATTATTGTCTGATCAATTGCAGTTTTTGATGTTTCTGTAACTCCCGTGGGCATCTCTACTGTTAGCTTCAATTCATACATATTTAGAAGGGTTAGAAATTTTGATTTATTAATGCTGATAGAAAATCAATATTCATATTTTCCAAAAATTATTGTGTTTTTATTAGATTGTCTCGTAAGTAATGTAAGTTTTTTGATTTTGGTGTTTTGGAAAATTTATTTGGTTTCTTTGGTTTGGAAATGCTATTTACAGGATACCATGGCTAGTGTGCATACATTGCGAGCATCTATCAATCTTTAGTTGTAAATAAACAATAAAAAAATGGAGATAACAAAGTTTGAACTTAGAATCCTTCTAAAACATTACTGGAAACAAGATTATATAGCCGCTGCCATAGCTTGAATATGTGAAGAGGAAGAAGAAGGTATTTTGAGTGAGTGTGTGGCACAATGATGGTTCCAATGTTTCAACAATGGAGACGAAAACACTAAAAATTTACCACATTCTGGAAGATTTAAGGTATAGAATATTGAGGATATCTGCCAAGTTTTATGAGAAAATCCACAAAAGTATCCCTAAGCTTTCAGAAGAACTTGGTGCACCAAAATATAACCATATATCGCCACAGTAAGACATTAAGACACTTGGAAAATCATACAGAAGCTGTAGATCAGTACCACATGAACACTTCAACAGACTGAACGTAGAGTGGATATCTATTGTCAGCATATCCCTAATCCCATGGTGATAGATTTGTCAGAATTGTCACTTGAGATGAAAATGGATATATTACCAAAACCCTGATGCCTTGAAACAGTGGCTTGATCCCCTCCAACCTGCCAAAGTCATTGTTAAAAGGGGAAAAAAAAAAAAAAAATCAGTCAGTCCAAAAATGATGTGTGTCTGGTGGAATTTTGAAGGTGTGATTCACTTTGATTTTGTTTTAAATGGGTAGGCGATTGACTGGATGTTTATTCTTAACAACTGGAATGAGTTAATGAAATTTATAGATGGAGATACCCAGCATTAGTTAATTGAAATAGTGTTGAATTGGAACAGCACAATGCAACACCCCATACTACATGAACAACCATGGAAAAAGTTCAGGAATTAGAAGGAATGAAACTGCTACCACATCCAGCATACAGCCCTGATCTTGCACCATCAGATTATCATCTTTTTTGATCCACAGCCCATTCGACCCATGGAAGAAATTTTGGCAACTTTGAAGCAGTGCAAGTGATTGTCACTGAATTCTTCGCATCAAATACCAGAGACTGGTACCATTATGGGATAATAAACCTCACTGAACGATGACTCAAGACCATAGAATCTAATGGTGTTTACCTCGAAAATTAGTTAATTGTTTAAATACGTAAAATATGAAGCTATTAACAGTGAAGCAAACAAATATAAAAGAATTTAAATTATTAAAACAATTAAATGTTCCAATAGATTTAATGGTTTGGGAAAAGATATTTATTTTAAAGAACAAATTTTGCGTAATGAATTTTGAGATACTGGCAGTCGGTTCAGTTTTTAAATTTGTTTTATTTTCAGATTTTGGTAGTACTAACAAGAATATATCAACATCGAGTGTTTAGTAACTATGGCGACAGCTATGTTTTTCCAGCTGAAGATGTGTATGAATATACATGAAATCACGATCCTGGAGAGTTTATAAAATTATCATCATTTCTTATAAGGTAAGTGAAGTTTTAAGTTACAAATTATTATATTTGTATATAGTTAATTGCTTGTCAGAACACAATTCAAATAATTGTTTTTCTTAAAAATGACATTACTTTTAGAGAGTATCTATATTTATCTTATGTAGTTAAAATAGAGCAGAGTCCAAAGTATCTATAAAAGTAGTTGTATCACGTATTGGATTACGATACATACAAAGAACTAATTTATTGGGATTTCTATAACAAAAGCCTTGTAAAGCTCTTCAATATTCAGTTTTTTCCAGCTCATTATGGATTTTACGGATGTGATATTTCTGACCATAATTAATTGTTTTTCTTGTTAAGATAGTAGCCATGTAGAATTTTAAAATTTGGTTTCCTATGTTAACTAAGTTCATTGTTATTTAGCTAATTTTCTGTTATACATAATATATGAATATGCTTCAAATTACCCCTTAATAACACTTTCAGGTTTAGCATTTATTTTTGTACTTCATTTACTCTGATGTAGTGCATGTATTAAGTTAAAGTCAGAACTTCTTACATTCGAGTTGTATCCATCCTGTTTTGCTCTAATTTATTAGCATGGTTTTGTTTGTTTGAATGCTTACTTATTATAATTGTTACATTATTTGGTACCTAATTGCTGTCAGGCTTATTTAGTTTTTTGAATGAGATGGTCTATTTTTCTGTTTAAGAGATTGGTAAACTCTGCAACACCTGTGCTATTCGGTGTAGCTCATCTCTTCATAAATCCAGATTCCCTGTCCATGCATTATCTATAAATGTACAGTCATGAAGTCTACAGATGCAGTTGAATGTAGAGTTGATCCTGTTGTATCAGATTTCTTTGTCCTGACAAACAATTGTCTGAATAATGCAGAATTTAGCCCGCAAAGCAACTCTTCTCCAACCGACGCAACCTCAGTAACTTCCTTCATATCCTCTGGGAAGTGCGCAGTGTGTGGTTGTTTGTTTCTGCATGGATGAACATGATGTCTGGATCATCTGTATTCTTTAATTAACTCTTTCTGTTAGTTAATTGATGGAAATTAATCATTTCTTCTCACTAGTCTTATATAGGCTAAGGTTTTGGATAGATAGAGTCAAACTGAAAACTCCAAGGCCATGGCCAGAATTTAATGTCATGTAGGCCATTGTAGCTCAGTGGTTAAGAGCGACCGGACAGATAAACCAGGAGATCCGTGGCTCAAGTCCCGGCCACGGCACTGAGTCCCTCAGCCATAACTCTTTCTTATTCGCTGTAGCTGAGCCTCAGAATAGCAGTACACCTCTGTGTCATCCTGTAAGTCATTACTTGTATGCCAAACGATTGAACCTCCTAGTATTATGGCCTTGTTTCTTTCAGACTTAAATTCACATTTCTCATTATATTTCATCATTACTGCTTGCAGTAGCTCGTGGCCATTTTCTTGCCACAGTTTTGTCATTTCGTTGTCTTTTAAGCCTTGTAGTACCTCAAAATGATTTTGTAGATGGATTTCATTACTTCATCTGTTTGCCTGCTTGCTTGGAACTGTTGTCTTTTTGCTTACGTTTTTTAATTCTGCATTTGTTACATGTTCATTTCCCTACTTTAAGATTTATAGACATATTGCTATAAGTAAAATTTTTTATAAAGTAAGTTATATAAAGTACAAATAAATGAATATGGGCAGGAAAAAGAGTCAAGCAACAAAATATATACTAATATTAAGTATAGATAGAATCAACCTGAAAAATTTAACGCCATGGCTGGGATTTGAACCACGAATCTCCAAGTTTCTGTCCGGTTGCTCTTAACCTTTGAGCTAACATGGCTAACATGCCATTATGACACAATTAATTTCCATAATAGTATTAAGTAATTAATTACACTATAAATTATGTGTATGACTCGTGAACAGCCAGGGCTGAAAACTGATGATATGTTCTGAGAAGAGGAAATGTGAGCTAGATTTGGACTCTAGTAATGGATAGTTGATCTTCTTGAAGCCACATTTCTTCACAGCTTCCTTTACAACAAGAGCTGTATACACAAGTACATGTAGTGAGGAAGGTGCACACCTCTACTCAGCTTTTCTTGTCTTTTTATATATAAGCCATAATTAAGTGTGGTTGACCATATCTTATGTAGCGAGGAGCTCATTGTTAGAATTAATAATTTCAAAATAGCAAATGAAATACCGAGTAGTGGTCACTTTCTGTTAGGGATAGAAATAGGATTGTTAGAAGAAGAAAGCGATAGAAAGGAGGAAGGTGAGCTTAAAGTAGTGAATGAATTCTGATGGAGGGAGGAAATGAAGAAGGAATTCCTAAAAGGGCAGAAAGGGGAATTATTGAATCTGTGCATGAAGCAACAGAAAAGCATTAAGAACACAAATAGTTGGTGGTCGGAATTGGAAAGAATGGTATCGAAGATAGGCATGGGAGATTTATGAAGAGCAGAGGAGTCAAATCATAGTGGTTTTTGGAAGGAAGTGAGAACAAGAGTACAAGACATAAAGGCAAAAGATTTGGTAAAGTATAGAAGAAAAGAATCTTTGAAATTTTATAAGCAATTAAAACCAAAATGGGGTAGGGAAAAATATATATATCAATGTGACAAAATTGGAAGAGAAGACATAGCATGGATGAGAGTAAGAATAATATATCTAAAAGGGTTGAGAAGTAATGAGGTAGGAATATGTGAATTTTGTGGAGATGAAGAGAGCACTGTTCATTACCTAATAGAATGCAAGGAGCTAACGAATTGCAGGAGAAAAATATGGGATAAGAAGTGCGACAGCATGAGCAAAGATGTAGTGGCATAACGCTTGTTAACAGGGATGAGTGAAAAGAAAAATGGATGTATAGGAGAATTCTTATATAGTTTAAGAGAAAAGTGGTTTAGGGTAAAAGAAGCGAAGATCAAGAAGAAATGACACCAAACTGGTCAGGAAAACCAAAGGCTTATTGCCAGGGAACCTGAGTCAGTGAGTAAATCTTAGGTCAGCAATTTCATGTATTTGTACAGGATGTATAATAGTGTATGTTCGATATTAAAGTCATTGTAGTGAAACTGTAATTGAAACTGTACAAATAAATATCAAATATAAGCCATAATCTGTGCAGTAGACCAGCATAGTACTTCCCTATATCAGAATTTAACTGTTGTGTTTTTCTCCTTTTGGTCAACGCAGACCATTCCTTCACAGTCTCAAAAGATGATGGGCATGATCTTTTTGGTTAACTGAGTGAACATTAGAGATCAGGTTTACGCCCTTCTATTGATTCTATTTTGGGCAGATATCATAGTATAGGATCATAGTTTCATCTCCTGCAACTTAAGTTTGCAGAACTTCTATCTTGTTGCCACGGCAAAGCTCCAAAACTGTCTGACAACTGATAACTTATTTGCTTTTGCACTGAGGAAAGAAGTCCATACAACCATCTTTTACTAACCTTATTCATGTTGAAATGTTCATGAATACTTCAAAGTTCTGTTACTTTAGAAAGGCCCAACCTTGTTGCTATTTCTTTAACTCTGAGCCCCTGTCTTTCTTAATTTCTCCTTTTGTAAGAGCAATGTTTTTCAACAATGAACATGTTCAAGGACCGACCTGCACACTATTTGCCTCCAATGGTTTCTTGACCCATTCAAAGAAGTTTGGCCCATTCTTTTACAGTGAAATATGAGCAGTTGCTTTCCCATATTTATCATCAAATTGATGTTTAATTGCATTTGGAGTAAGTCCTTCTTTTGTTATAGCTGCAGTTATTTGCTTAACAGATAAGATATAACACAACAAAAGGATTTTGTGCAGGCAATAATCCTTATTGGTGGGGTCGGTAACTTACGGACCTATCTTCATATGTGAATACAACAACCTACATTTACTCTGATAGTTCTAAATGCTTCTCAAACAAATCAGACAAAATTTAATATTTTAGCAAATTTCTGGAAATCCTAGCAAGAAAACAATTGGCATCCTCTCTTGGGTCGTTGGTCATTCTGGGATTAATGAGAATGCAATATAGATGCATCCTTTATGGAGTTGAACCTATTTTGAGTATCACCAAATATTTCGTGGTTAAAATTATATTGTTAAAATGTTTGAAAGACTGCATGCCATAAACTGCAAACAATTCCAGGACAAAAACATAGCCAGCTTGTGATGGAGCCATGTCGATTGAGAGCAACAGAATATCTGAAATGAAGCAAACAGATTAGTAATAAATGCAGAAAAGACAGTGGCTATTTCTTTTCGAAATATACATGGTATCCAAAGTAGTGGCCCTAATATAATACTAAATGATAAATATATTGGTTATTCTGAAATCACAAATCTCCTTGGTCTACATCTAGATAAAAACTTGAAGTGGAATATTCACATTAACGAAATTTCTAAAAAACTTAGCAAATTGTGTTTTCCCCTGTTTATACTGTCTAAGGCAATGAATAGAGAAGCACTTATATCCCTGTACTATGCATATTTTCACTGTATCATTTCTTATGGTGTAATACTATGGGGGAACTGCGAAAAAGCGATTACCATATTTAGATTACAAAAGAGAGCTATACGTACCATACTAAAGGTAAACAAAAGAACTAGTTGCAGAACACTTTTTCAAGACTTAAAAATTTTGCCTCTACCTTGCTTGTATATCCAAGAAATAGTAACCTTTGTTAAATTAAATATCCATTTATACTCCACTAATACACAAACACATAATCATGATACTCGAAGAAAAGAGCAAATAAGTATAATCCCCCATAACACCAGTTTGTTTGGTAAAAGCTTTATATATACTGGACTTTGCCTTTATAACGGCCTACCTGAACACCTAAAGAGCATATCTGCACTTCCTAAATTTAAATGCTGTGTGAAAAAGTTCCTGTTAGAACATTGTTTTTATAGTATAGGTGAATTTTTTGAATATGTCAAGTACAGATAAATTGTTATTATATTGTACATACAGTTTCTGAATTTTCATTTCTAAACTTGTGTTGTGTATATGTTTATTGTATAATTTTTAGTTATAAGTACTTGACCTGTCCTATATCATGTACTATGATCAAAAGGATGAATAAATACAAATACAAATACAAAAACAAATAACGAAAAAGTGATTTAAATTTAGAAAGACCAAGACAATAATTCATACATGTTTCTTTGAATTAAGAGAATAATTACTATAAATAAAATGAAATATATTTGATGACTAGAAATGTGCAGAAATAATAAAGCTGTAAGTAAATGTATGCGATGTAAAGCTAAAGCAATGTGTTAAGCCAGAATTTGCAAACTTTTTAAAGTCTTCTTATCATAGCAACAATGCTTGGATTGTTGTTATGATAAGAAGCTAATGAGCAGAACACTACATAATACCTGTAGAGATGATATGTTTTAATACAGGTTGTAACTGTTCCCCTTGGTCATAAACATAAAGTTGCTTAATATATGTTCTGTCAAAATAATATTAGGTTGGCATAGATATTCTATACTGATTATTTTGCATCGAAAGCAAATACATAGCTATTACAGAGAAACAGATATATGAGGTCCCTCAAAGTTGAGAACACATGGTCGGTCGGCTTTCTTTTATAACAGGTCCACCCCTAGGAAAACAATGCCTCCGAACAATGTGGAAGGTCGGTCTGCTGCCCTGCTCTTTCTTTCATGCCAATACATATGTGATCGATACAATAGATTCGTAGATTATCCGAATTTCTAAAACTTTTGCAGTGTATGTGCTTTGGAATTAAATAAGTGGACCCTGTGGGAAACTTCTTACCAATGTTCGGTCATGCGCTCATACAAAATTCATACGATGGTTTAAACTCGAAATTGAAACCAACCAATTACAGTTTAGAACTTGCACACGTAATTCACACAAAAATTCAAAATATAATGATAGAGGAGGAAATTCAGGAGATAGTGGATCCGTGATTTTGATAGTTGAGACATTCTCTGTCGGTCGGGCGCAGTGGAACCACGTCGTATATACCAGTGTGGTAGGATTACACTGAACACATAACACGTGTAAAAAACTCTGTCGTTACCGCCAAAAACAACACATGAGTCTACAAACAGCGACTTTACAGGTAGTGAGTGAGGTATCTAATTACAGTAGTGAATAAATCGATCATGGAACAGTTGAGGTGTTTTCTTCACTGATCATACCACATCCAGTCAGGACGTATCCCACACCCTGGAACAAAGAAGAGAGTCCATGCAGAGTGAACCCCGAGGAAAACCCCGACCTGTACAGGAAACCTCCCCCATCCGTAACCCTCACCCGTCACCTTCCTTACTTTATGAGGTGTTGAGTGCTGGGAGGACTCAACCAGGTTCCTAACAGGAAAGGACCGCCTCAAGGTGCAGCATAAATCAGTTAACCATTCTACGTGGTCGCTGTCCTTTTAGCAACTCCATAGGAACTTCATGGTGGTGAAAAAAATTTGTTTAAAAGTTATGGCTACCTGGGTTATTAATAACAAATAACACACTGTTTTCAGGTGGCTATTATTCACATGAAAAGCTTAAAACAAAAATAAAGTATAAACAGAGAATTGTCAACAGAACAGCGCAAGTTTCTTTTAAAGAAGTGAGGTTGAAATTGTGAGGGCATAAAGCAATCTTTTATTCAAAAGTATCCACATTCCCAACCACTATCAGGCAAGCTATCTACAAATTAAAATGAAGATTCCAATGACAGATTCTGAACCTGACTTACCATACATGGCCATCCAAAATTTGTAATTGATGAATAAAATCTGCTGGTCATTGCATAGACATTCATTTAATCAAACAACAAATCAGCAAAAAGAGCTTCTAAGGGAGTACAAGTTTTTGAAAAAGTGTAAGAACAATGTGAAAATCGTTACATATTAAGCCTCACAAGCCAACATTACTACATGACCTAAACGACCATGATCCTGATCAAAGGTGCAAATTTTGTGAGTGGTATGTCATCTGTTGTAAAAGCAATCCCATCTTTTACCAAAAATTTTATGGTCTGTTGAAGCATGTTTTAAGTTAAATAGAAATGTTAACAAACATAATTGTGTGCATTGGGCTTCCAAACATCCACAAGTTATAATTGAATTGAATGTGCCTGGAGTTATGGTTTGGGCTGGTGCATACAGCAAGGGGTGATAAATCTTTGTTTTTTCAACAGGACCATGACTGTCAATAGGTACCCTCAAATGTGAAGAAATTACATTATGGTTGAATAGACAAGAGTCCTCTGTCTGAATCAGTATGAAACAATTTTGTTTGGCAGCAAGATGTTGGCGCATTTTTGGATAACCATTTTAAGGAGTGGATTGGAAGGAGGGGTAAATCTGATTGGCCACCAATATCACCAAACCTCATGCCATGCGAATTTTCAATGTGGGGAATTTTGAAGCACAAAGTTTTTAAGGCAACAAACAACCTGCAACATTTACAGGATTTGATTCAACAGGAATTTGGTAATAATAGGGAACTGTGTAATGTTGATCTGCAAATCAGTATTAAAACAATGATATATATGCTTAGACAATGATAGAGACTACTTTAACAATCATCTCTTTGTATACTTGTTCTAAGCTACAGATAAATAATATAATTGCATTTTTGGTTAACCAACAAGCTGCATGCTGTGTTGTAACTAGTCATTATACAAATAATTATAGAAGCTTAAAGCAAATCAAACCAGTTAAAAGAAAATATTGCATATTCTGAGTGAAATGCTGATTATACACATTATGACATGGATTATTGACACACGTGGGGAAAGGAAATCCTGCCAATTTATTGTTGGAGTACAGGAGGTAATATAGGATATTGCATATTCACAAAAAATAATCTTGAAATATCAGTCATAATAAATGCATAAAGGTTTTGAATTATAAGATAATTATCAGGGAATACCTTCTCTTTTATCATAGCATGGATTAGGTCTTTTCTAGCCTGTTCCGAGGCTACTGAAATTACTCTCTCCACCACATGATCGTCCAAGTCTCTTCTTCCCAAAGGTCTGTAAAGCAGTGCTTGATATGCAATCTCCAGGATTCCATTCTTTGAACATGCTCTTTCAATCTATGTTGATAACCTCGGATTTCTTCTACATTAAACCTTTCTTCCAATATATTTTGATATCTACATTTCGTAGTCGATCTCTTCTAATTACATCCAATATGTGAATACTTCTATTGATTTGTCTTTGTATTTAATAGCCCATAACTCACATGTATAACTTAAAGCTGATGTAGATATTATTTTATACAACCTCAGTTTAATCTCCTTCCTCATATTTCTACCAAAATGTCTCTTAATGCAATCATTGATTTTGTTATATGACTTTGTTTTTTATTCTATTTCTGCATTTCTATCATTACTGATGATCTTGATTCCAAATATTTATAGGTAGGTTATCCGCTCATTTATTTATTGTGTATTGATTTAGTATTTATTATTGCTTGTAAGGCAGACTGAATCACAGAAAACGGTTCCTTGGTTGAATTTATTAATAAAGTTAAAAAAACTGTTTTAATCTGTGGAATTAAACTGTGTGATATTAATGACTACTGATTTCCAATGAATAAAATCAATGACAATATTTTAACTAACTACTGGTCATGATTTGGTTTGCTGCGCACCTTCATAAGATAAATATTGTGACTTTGTGGGTTCATAGAATCAAAAGTCCGAATTACCGAAATTCAAAACGTTCTTTATTTCCATAGAAATACACTTGGTACACTTGCCAATTACACAGAATTATGAAGTGCACACAATTACAAACCACGAGTTCGTCTGTCACATGTCCACTCAACACTTGCTACTCGACACCTTACCTTAAGACACTGAAACAACAACTCGAAACTCGAAACTGACCCTCTTTTGCACGCACTCCAATTTATATGTCAGTCAGCTCTTACTGGAAGCTTCTGCACACCGGGCAAAGTCATCCCAGAGTTTCACGATCTTTCTAGGTGGGCAGAGAAGGGGAAACCAGTGACTTCTGGTTACTTCTCTCCCCAATCCCGTCTCTACTATGCACGTCTTTTGCGCTACGCATTAGCATAGGCGTGGCTTAGCGCTATCCATCTCCCTCACTCCCACAGCAAGAGCCATTCCGCCACACAAGTAGGCGTGACCTCGATGCCATCTGTTCTTCTCTTTTGCCAGCTCTTTCTGCCGGCTGGTCATATGTTCGACAGTCGGGTAACAATATGTATAATAGCCCGCAGTGCAACCGCTGTAAACTTCCAAATTCAATTATGGACAAAGAACATTTACTACTATGCTGAGCAATTCCAAAATTAGAAGATCTTTAAACGCAACTAACATTTTATTATTGGGATGCCAGATGGAAAATGGATGAAGTCCAAGATCCAGAGCATTAGAAACAACAACAAACAACAATAACAACAGGCTCTCTGCTCAGGTATTTGTCCTCTAGGTAATTATAATGTTTATTTGACATTGTTTCTCTCCTATCATTGCCACTATTTTAGTTTTTTTCTACTGACATTTTCATATTATATTCTTTGGTTATCTCAGCCAGGTTAAACATTGATTTTTTTAATATCTTCCTCATTCTCTGGTAATAGAAATTGGTCAAAGAATTTTCTCAATTCCATTTTAACATCTTATTCTTGTTTACCTTGATTCACTATTATTTTTGTGTTGTAACATAATCGCCTAATTGCAATGGTTAAATTAATGGGGATTTTGTATTCTTCCAACATTTGCATAACTTGTTTCTATTGATCCTGTCATATTCTTTCCTGTAATCTGTGAGTAATAGAACCGCTTTTAGAATATATACAGTTCTTTCTTCTATAATCTATTTCACAATGAATATGCTTTTTATAAACAATCTGCCCATTTTAAGATCAATCTAGTTTATTCCTGTATTAGTCTCATGGGTGATATAATTTTTATGTGAACGAGGAACCAACTAATGCACAATGTCCATACTGGAAGACCAGGCTATATATGGTATATATATCTGGTATATGATTGGATAGTAAAATAATAAATTTTATACTGTTTGTTGAATACTGAAGTGAGTGGTTCTCACTTGCTTTCTATATGATTAGTGTGTTTTTCTATATGATTGGATAAATAAACAAAGTGTTTAACATTAATGATTTGAGTATTGAATTTTTCCTATGTAATTATTCCACTCCTTTGCTATACAATCAATCAATTTAATATACAAGACCCTCTTGCACTGAAGCAAAACATCAAAACCCCTGAATACTCTAACAAAAACTTTTACAATGGAGGTCATCTGTCTGATCCTAAAGTTTATTGGTATAATTTGGAAAAAACTGTATGTCTGTGAAAAGTAGAACTGAAACATGAAAGTTGGATATATAGGTACTAAATTGCATCCTTGAATCAGATATCATTTAAAGATTCCAGGAGAAGATTATCAAGAAAATTCCTTCATCTTAACTATGATTTGCAATAAAATATGTTTGTTGTTTTTGGACTTTCAAATGATTTTAGTAATTTTAAATGTACTATGCTTGAACAATTAAATATAATATATTAATTTTCTATGAGTAGCCTTGTAATCTTCCCTGTTCTTATAAAATTTATATAATAGATAAAAGCTTAAGCATAAATCTGTTCAACTTGTTAAAATATGTAATCTGACTAATTAGCTTTATTGTGGCAATTAGTGCATCTGAAATACTTACTGTTGTTCTCTTACATTTTCTAGGTTTTTAAGCAATTTACCTTTAAATACCATTGTTTTATTTCTCTTAAACTCAAGCAAAAGGCATGCTTAGTTATAAAAATACAAAACTTAGACAACAGCTTCCTTTAGAAGATTTCTAGAAGTCATTAAAATATATAAATCGTATTATATATTTTAATATTTACAGGTTATTTTTTGTTATTGAATAGAATTTTGCAACATTTTGATGAATAAAATATTTTGTTTGTCAACAATGCTGTCAATTGCTAGGAAAATATCAGTGCCCCAATATGGTAAAATTTTGTGCCGCAGGAATTCATCTACATGCCAGTAAGTGTACTGATATGGGTCTCCTGCTTTTAAGTGTCTTAAAACTTATCACTCCGGTCTAGGTTTGAACCTGCAACCTTGGGATAAATAGGCCAGTAGCTAACAATTCCTTTCTTGGAAGTGTTGAAAACAGTGTTGTTATGATAAACTAAATTTAAAGGGAGTCGATTAATGACACTAAAAAATAAAAAAAAATGACACTAAAAATTTAAAAGTAAGTGTTGTTTAGTGTCATTAATCGACTCCCTTTAAATTTCAGTAGCTAACATTTTAAGCTACGTAGCTTTTAATGTTATGTCTTTCCTTTTGTTACCATTAGGCCATGTAAAGAGTACTGTAAACCTCAAGTCCAGCGTAGATATACCTAGCTCATAGCTGTTTAAATCTTTGACTGTCTACTAGTATTTTGTATGCTTTTATGAGTTATAATTAGATGTCTGTTGAAATTCCTGGTAGCACTTCCCTGAAAAGCAGGATGCCAAGGTCCGTCTCGGTAGCGTAGATGGTAGCTTGTCTGCCTCATGTTCAAGAGGTCCCGAGCTCGAATCTTTCTTAGGGCGAGTTTCCTGGATAAAGTTTATTCCGGGTTTTCCCTTATTCTGAAAGACAAATGTCAGGTAACTTTAAGCTCCATGGACCCTAGACACATTTGAGCATCATTTCACCCATTTCATTCATCGTCCGATATGACTTAATGTTGGAGGACGTAAATTATAAAAAACAAAAAACAAAACAAACAGGAAGCCAAGAATTACACATTGGAATAAAAAAATCAAACACAGAAATTAGGTAATATCAGCATCACGTGGACTACCTACAATATGTAAAGGAAGAAAATGAAATATTCCACCCATAATTATCTATGTAGTTAAATACCAACTGCCTATGAAGTATCTTAGAATATAAGATTGAAATTATTTTGTAAAAGAAATTATCATGGTTGAAACAAAGAACAAATCAATAATTTTTAAAAGGTTAGTTTTCAGAATAAATGTGTATGCCATACATGATAGAGTAAATCAGGTTATTGTAACACATTCATTTTTATTTCTTGTAGCCTTTTCTATTTTCTGTTTAGCTGAGAGTGTTGGTTAGGTTGTCTTGGTTGGGTTTGAGACAAATTTAATTTAATTTTTAAGCTTGTTCTAAATTTAATGAGTTGATTTAAAATTACAGTTTTATTCATATGAGATAGCAATCGGATTTGCAGTGAAGGAGGAGGGAGTACTGTCCTCCACAGGAGAGATAGTCTCCGATGGCTGAGATGCAGGGGATTTGGCGAAGGATCCCACAACCTCCCTGGACAGATTTATGACACCCCATGTCTGTTCAGTTATAGACCATTCAAAAACATTCTGACGGCTTCTACTTTTGTGAATGAATCTTCTCGATTTTAGTATACAGAGTGAATAGAGCGCATGTTTTCTTAAGGGTCTGCTCCTTGTGTAGCAGAGGTTCTCTGCCACACACATCTGCTGTCCTTGTCCCACTGTGTAAGGCAGCGCATACCTTCCAGGGATATTCTTTGCGTTGCTGGACTATAGTGTGGGGGGGGGAAGATGTTCTCTTATCTCACTGCAAGCTGGGATCTGACTCCACCCTTACCTTGAGGCTGGTTTCATGTATTATGTGCTATTGCAGCCCATGGTGTATTTTAGACATCTTAAATGGTCTCTTAATCTCTTATTGGTTCCTCTGTTTCAAACTGGGCTTCATCTTCCCCACTTGAATCTGTAGAAAAATTGTCGCACTGTCCTCTCCCAAGTGAATTACTATTTGCTGACCTGCATTTCTTTCTGGATATATTCTGCTTAAATTTTCTTCACGTATCTGCATCATTCTTGCCAATCATGTGCTGAATACTGACAAATGTGTCATCAGCTATCTGAATTATGACCTCAATTCTGAAAGTAACATTTCTGTCAGCTGCCCAGGTTTTGTGTTAGCCCAAATAAGTTCAATGGGGATCAGTTCAGAATGATAAGCAGATATATGTAAAATATTATGATTTGCTGGTGGAGAGGACTATCTATTCTGTAGATGGTACTTGTGGGTTTTAAAGGAATAATTTAGCTGCAAATATCAGGATTGAGAACAGTAGAGAAGTTAATAGCATGGAACTCTTCTGTTGGTAGGCTTTGCGTAAGTCAGTGTAGCTCCTTTTCTCGGATCTTCTGGGTCTTTTTTTTAAAGATGTAGAACTGGAATGCACATCCTTGGTCTCATTACTGACACACATTTAGCCTCAGCTACATTTTTCCCAAGGTTATTAATATAGACGGCATCACTCTGTGCATGCTTTGCAATGGAATTATACGAGGGCTGTTCAATAAAGAATGATCACAATTTATTTTGACAACGTACCTTCACTCATCCTCATAATTTTGATGGTCCATCTCAAAATAGTCTGCCCTGAATGTGATGCACTTGTCCCAGCGTTTCTGCCAGTCTTCAAAGACATGCTGGAAACCATTTTTGAGAGATCCTTCAAAATCGCCTCTGCAGCCTTCACCACTGCTTCTGATGATGGACAATGTCTGCCACGAAGATGTTTCTTCAAGTTAGGGAATAGAAAAAGTCACATGGGACTAAATCCGAACTATAAGGAGGGTAAGGGATGTACTTCATATTGATTTTTCCAAGATATTCAGCAATAACATTGGCAATATGCGGTCGTGTGTTATCGTGGTGCAGCATCCAGCCTGCTTCACGTAGATGTGGTCTTTTGCACCTGATATGGACTCGCAATTTTTTCAGGACATCCCTGTACTATTTCCAGTTACTGAGGTGTGTGCAGGTACAACATGCTGATAAACTATTCCATGAATATCAAAGTATGAGATGAGTATAACTTTCCCAGCAGAAGCAACCACTTTTGCTTTTTTGGGGGTTGGTGATGAAGGAGATTTCCACACTGAGCTTTGCTGTTTGCTCTTAGGATCAAAATAATGTAGCCAAGTTTCATCAGCAGTGATTACGTTTGAAAGAAACTCCGGATATTCCTCTAACATCAACTTTAACTGCATTCAGACCTGCAAGCACATGTCCTTTTGTTCGGGAATCAACTGTCATGGAACCCATTGCGCACAAACACGTCTCATGTGTTATGTTTCTGTCACCAACGTGTGGATGGCACCCGATGAAATGTTCAGTATTTCAGAAAGTGATCTTAAGGTAATTCGTCGAGCCTCTCTCAAATGGCAGCAGCAGTGTTGTTGTTATCTTCCATAAGAGCAGTAATTAAAGCACCGGGTCCACCTTCCTTTGAAATTGATTTTCTTCCCTCTTTAAACATTTTAAACCACCTTCGAGCTGTGCTGTAGTGAAGAAGAGACTATCTATAGGCCTCCTGTAACATTGTATAGGCCTCAACTGAAGGTTTTTTTGGATAATTTACGTCCTCCAACGTTAAATCATATCGGATGGTGAATGAATTGGGTGAAATGATGCTCAAATGAGTCCAGGACCCATGGAGCTTAGAGTTACCCGACATTCGTCTTGAAAGATAAGGGAAACCCCCGGAAAAAAACTTATCCAGGTAACTCACCCTGACTAAGATTCGAACTCGGGAGCTCTTGAACGTGAGACAGACAAGCTACCATCTACGCTACCGAGGCGAGCAACTGAAGATTTGTTGATTCGAAAGCAGCATTTCAAAGCCGCATATTGTTCCTCGCGTGTTACCTCCATTGCAGCGGTAGGCGATACTGAACGTCTCAACTTGCCTGGTTCTTACATGCGGGAATCAGGAGTACCAACAATGAAACTATTACGGCGTGTTTGTTTGACATTAAGCTAACAGAATATAATAAGATTGAATTTTAGTGCAAAAATTATGACCGTAAAAAAATTACAATCATTCTTTATTGAACAGTCCTCGTAAATATTGCTTATCACTTCACAAATATGTGAATGTAGTATCTTTGCTTTCAGTTTGCTCACCATAATGATATTTTCAGATGTTTATGAATAAAATATGAAAATAAATAAATAATTAAATGTTTTTATACGTGCAGATCAAACATGCTATTAATAACACTAATTAACATCATAAAATGTCCATTTACTTTCATTTTATAACAAGGGGACGAACCTAAAGAACTTAAATGTTTATGGAAATTAATCGTTCTTCCACACTAGTCGTGTATAGACCATGGTGGCCATAGTAGCTCAATGGTTAAGAGCAACCGGACGGAGACTGGGAGATCTGTTGTTCAAATCTCGGTTCTGGCATTGAATTTTTCATTATTACTCTACCTATTAAATGTTTATGTTATTATCAACCTCTCGATAAGTTAGCATGTGCATGTCACAATCAGAACTGAGATTTCCTCCCCTAACAACACAAGATGAACTCGTTCAGTTTTCTGGGCATATTTCCAGAGGTACCTCATCTAAATCAAACTGTGTGTGCATTTATTTTATCCCATTGCCATTTTGTCAATCATTCTTTCATCAGATATTTTAATATATTACATTTCTAACATTAAATTACATAAATATGAGTAGATTTGCAAAACATGTAAAAGTGGCATGTAACTATGGTTTTTTATTTTCAGTAATATACATACAGTTCTTCTCTGCAATGGCAGATTAATTGTTTAGGATTTTATTTCTTACTCATAAATCGTTTGAATTAGTCTATAAAACAAATTTAAAACAGGAGTATCATTTTTACTCTGCTAGTTATATAGAGCAAACAGAGAAAGCATTAATTGATAAGGAAGATTTAACTGGAAATATATGTTGAGGCTGATTGAATACAAATGAAACATTTAAAAAAAGTGTGCTTGGGCCTGCAAGAGACGCATAGGAACACATAATTTCCTTTGGAGTTAAAGCTCCTCCTGTATGGGATGTTGGATCAACAGACACCAAAGGAAAACGACGTCTTCACCGATTCTCACATACCAGAATATTTGAAATAAAATAACAGGAGCAGAGACAAATAGTCTTTATGAATTGTGATGCTAAAGCCGTGGAGCTATTTTACCATCCCTGACGTCATTTGGGTTGCGTTTGCTAACAAAGAGGATCGGTGATTCGGGAATATCGACTATATAGCCTAATAAAAACACTTGAGTATTAGGAAACAAGTCTGCAGTAGGTGTGAGACATAACGTCAGTGGCGGAGTGGGTAGCGAATTCTGACGTCTTCCAGCTATAGCGACATGAACCCATTGCCTGCCTGTCCCGGATACGAGAACAAAGTTGTGTTGTTTATCTAAACACTGTTGGGAAATGTCTGCATGAATATGGTTTTCTTGCTTGAATGACCACGTGGTGTTGCGTGAACCATTCTCCAAGGAAAACCGCATTTTACCCACTTTCCTGTCTGGTACCCATTACTAGTAGATATGGTTAGGGAAGTAGTAAGGCGTAACTACAAACATGCTTTCCTGATTTCCTGCTCGCAGTAATATTGGCACGGAAAAACGAAATCAAGATTAGTGCGTTGTGACCTAAGTTTGCATACTTAGGCTCAAAGCAGTTTTTATGGACCATCTCTGGGATCTGGAGGTTAACATGCTATAAATGTGTGTATATATGATAATGTTTATAAAGAAAACCCAACGTAAACAACACAAAATTACTAATAGGTGACCATTATTGCCGATTAAATAAAGATGAATAGTTTGTTAACAATGGTGTAAACTGCAAAGATCATATAGCATCACTGGTGTGCCGGAATTTCCTCCGCAGGAATTCCTTAAACTCGAATTTTGTATTAAGAAAGAAATACGCCACTAATTTGTTACCATCTGTTGCCCTATACTTTTGTCCGTAAATCATATGTTCAAAGTGTCGTCCTTGCATATGTATTCAAGATGATATGTACTTGTTTCGAACCTTCCCGGATCTTTCGGGATTGTTAACAAGCATGCACATCTCTCTGCTTCTGTTGAACAATCATGATATTAAGGAGAATTATTTAAGATGCCGCAGATACAAAGATTTCAAGGATTTAATCCTTGTTTCACATAAGCTTGCCCCGTATCTCTTAACGGTCATGTGACCTTATCACATCTCACTGGCTGCTGTTGTGGTGCAGACTGTTGTGCGGTAAAATTAGTTCATTAGTTTAACATGGTGATATATCTTTATATGTTGGAAGAGAATTGTCAAATTTATATTTTCGTAACTGTTTGAATTAAATATATTGCGCAACAGAGTTGATTTGTCTGAAATGCATGTTAATTCTTAAACGAAGTAAAGAGGAGGTTTCTTTGCTCAAAAGCCCGTCTTTCACATGGCACGATAGCACATGATTTAGCGGTAGTGGTGACGTTTGTTTATATGACTTTTATCACTCACCTTATTTTGAACTGGATTAGTCATATATCGCCATTCGAAGGTGTATTGTGACGAGTGCGAGAGCTAAATTACTTTATTGATCGTTTATTGCGCGTGTACTTATCATATGTATAATGGCAGAGACTAGCGCCAGTTTTTCGCCGAAATATCGCAAGGGAAACCCTTTACAAAGCGGCGAAAAAAGAACTGTGGTGCATGTGTTTAATGCACTCACAGAGAAGAATCCCTCTTTGTCAGTGAGATAAGTCGAACAGCTGTCCTCTGAACTTACAGGTGTGTTAGATGCGTAGGAACATCGCGACATGAAATTGAGACAGCAGGAAAACTTACCACTCCAGGGGCGATGTTGCTGTGTGGCGAAGACGTTATTTAAGGACAATCAGATTGGGTGAATGAAGGTCACACAAGTATAGCGTGACACGACTTTTGAGACTGAAAGACTAGTATTTTTGCAAGGTATGTGTGTTGGTGTTAAAAAATCCCAGTGGAAAAGGCCGAAGGCCTTTCGTAATAAACTTGTTACAGTTTCATTGTTCATTCATTCAGTTTCAACTTGCTCCATTTCATTATAAACGTCATTATTTTTGCATGGCTTCATATTCTTATTTGTATGTTTTTATCTAACTTCCTGGCAATTATTATAACGTTTAATGCAGTTTTAAATGTGAAGGGAAGGCACCGCCTATGGCCTATGGCGCGAAAACATTAGCCAATTAGGATGAGAGGGAAGGTAGTTGTACGCGGAGTGATACATATCAAAGGGGCAAGGTTATATGAAACAGATTAGATCAGGTGAGCAAGCTAAGGTACAGGTCCGCCTAGAACTATCCATGTATCGTATTTGCCGTCAAATGCTGCGGTGCTCCATTTTGGATTTACCGCATATCTAGCGTTGCATAAGGGGAATGTTTTCGAGCAAACTTGAAGATGCTGCCTTAGAAGCTTTCGTGTGTGAACCAATGATATGTTAACATCCCTAACCACGCATGCATGAAAAAACGTACCTGGCTGTCGTTGCTATGCATAAGTTGGATTAATTTTTAGATGATTTACAATAATAGGTATTAATGAATAATAGCTACAATAGCAACAAATTTCAGGTTTTAACCCATAATAAACTCTTCCAATATGATTTCTTTTTGTGCCTCTGCCACTTATCCTTCCTTTGTG
Source organism: Mantis religiosa (assembly GCA_030765055.1). Lineage (NCBI taxonomy): Eukaryota > Metazoa > Arthropoda > Insecta > Mantodea > Mantidae > Mantis > Mantis religiosa. The sequence continues at coordinate 179,385,387 of CM060949.1, read as the reverse complement.
TTTGTATTTATATATTGGGAAGGCAACCTACCTGTCATCCTGTTTATACGTGAAAGCTAACTGACGCGCTGTTAGAGATTTTATCAATTGTTTTGTATATGTAGAACTTCTTTGTTTCATGATTTAATATCTATATTTCCACCATATATTTTAGAAGTTTGGTCGTAGATTCATTTACATTAGGACAATAATTCCTATTATTCTCTCTGCCTTCTACCCATAACAGAAGGTATTTTGCGGGGACCGGCGATTACGTCCCACGGTCAGCTTTATGTACAGTAACGACGATAGTTCTGTGCCGGTGACCTTTCTTCGCGCACTAGAGAGAGTCTATGCCTTAGCGTCGCTTGCACCTTCTGCTAGCGCTAGAAGATGGAAGACAATGCAGCAAGGCCACATTTCCCAGACTCGTCTTATTAAAACGCATACCTTAACATATATGAGCATTTGCTCATTTTAGCCACTGAGAAACAACAGATTTTCATTACCATTTTACTACTTTCTGTCATGATTATTGTTTTAACTTACAGGAAAATAAAAATCTGGGGTGATGCCTTAGTGGCTTGTAGCACATGGAGGTGAGTTAACCGATTCTTCTATGAGGATATGTTTCATCTTCATACATAACCAACCTTCCTTGGTCTCTAAACCTTTTTACGACACGTAAATAGGACACGCAATTTCTCATATAACTTCCCTATAGCAACACATTTTTGTTCCTCGTTTTCTTCCACTTGAAACCTAAGCCACATAAGATAGTCTTCCCCCTTTAAAATTAATAGAATCTTGATGTTTCAGGAGTCCCAAATTTTGACAGTGGGTACAGTTTTCTGCGGAATATACACATTATAAATTGTTTGACGAATTAAGCACCTTTCAAAGTCATCAATGACAGTCATTCTTTCTGGTACACGATGTACTTTCGAGATGTTTCAAAGAGGTCTCTTGTTCCTCAAATTTCTCTCCTTTAATTATTTTACGAAATTTTCTTTCAGATACTTTTGTTGCCGCCCTCAGCCTCTCTTGCCTTTATTAGCATATCGGCAGAAGCTGCTTTACGTTTCAGAAGAGATGGACTTATTGATAACTTCGCGTATTTGGCTGTGAAGTGTTTTCCCAAGTTTGTTTTTAATTGGAGGCATTTAAATTTAGATAAGAAACACACACATATACAGACAAAACGCTAATCATCAGTGCGATAAATAATCACAATTTCTAAAACTGTAAAATCTTAACGTGCCGGCACCGGAGCGTTAGAAGATGGACGTGAGTCGGTCAAACCTCTCCACGATACTGGCCATTTCAGTGTACTGCGCATGACCCAGAGTGTGGGTTCGGCAATTGGATTCTAAACGACTGTGCACACGGTCCTCGCCGGCACAGAACCATTGTCCGTACTGTAAGTTGCGTCTCTATTTTTTTGACCGCTACGTTAGTTGCGTTCCTAAATTTCTTAGCGCACTGAAGTTACGTCTCTGGATTTGTTAGGTCGAAATCAGTTTCATCTCTGGAAGTTTGAATTGTTCACACCAGGGTTTTCAATTCCTGACATGAATAAGATTTTCCTTCCCATTTTGCAGACTTTGGATAATTTGTTTTAGTTTGTACGGGAATAGGGTTTTAAAATTTGGATCAACTTTTTGAAAATCAAAAAATGAAAAAAATAAGTAAAACCAGCGAAATGCCTTCCCGCCAAAAAGAAAGTTGTAATATTTTTAATTTAAACCGCACAAATAGATTAAATTTTGTTATATTTTGTTAGACTACGCTGTATAACCTAACCGAAATATTTTGAGGGCAAGTGGGGATATATTAAACCAGTAATTCGAGATAGGAGACTTATGGCTTGTTGGTTCAAATGTGGAAGTTACGGCTGTATTTTCTAAAGCACCAGTACGCCACTGCCAATGATAACACCACTTGAGTGCACAACACACGAAAATTAGAGACGTGTCGGAGTACTCCCTCTGGCGCAATGGTTATGACATTCGGTTTCAAGTGAACGGTAAATGAGTTCGAGTCTCATTCACTTTTTTGTCTTTTTATTTTTGTTCTGTTTGTTTGGTTGTTTATTTTTACCATTTTGTCTAAGCTTATAAGTCTTGTATAAATGTATGCATTTTACGGGTCAATTTTATCTTTTCAGTGCAATTAATTACAGTTATTTCTAACAAAGGTTCCAGTAAATATCACTGTTGTCATAACTCAGAAACCAGCATTCCCGGACACATGTTGTAATTGACATTTTTACTGTCTGCGACCACATGTAGAGGACATACACCTAAATTTATGTCCTATATTTTTCAAACATCCTACATAAATAAAAGCCTTTTGCAGAAAAGTTATAGATACCTTCAAAATAGCTATTTATTTTACTTAAATTTTTTCTTGTCATTGGTCATTTCAGATAATGCTAAGTAAAACTATTTTTACAAAGATTTAGTTTGATGAACATTAAGTACATGCAAAACAAGGTTTCATAGGAATAGTTTGTAGTAAATACGTAGAAATAAACCATATGGCTAGAGAAAGTCTTATGAATGTAATAGGTAATATTTTCAAAGGTGTCGGCGCAATTCAATTGTTTCTCACGATATCAGGGAAAGACATACGAAACATTCATAAATAGTTGACAATCGCGTCTCCCGTAACGTCCAGTGACTGCAACGAACTGTGTAGTGAAACAATTGCGGCAAGAGATCTCGATTAACGTAAACAAAAAATAAAACTTTTGTAAAAATATATTAAGGGAAGGTTAAAAATTAAACGACAGTGAATGGAGAAAATCATATGAATCTAACATCAGACGCATTTTACTTATTCTGCCACTTGCGTATTATAGGTAGAAGAAGAGTTGTACCCCATCCAAAAATTGCATATTAAAATTTCATGGAAATGATGTTGAGGTCTGCTGAAAGGTTCTTTGAACTATTCTTCAAGTGTGTATGTGTGTTTGCGCTTTTTGCATAAAAATCATATTTAAAATGAATAGTTATTAAATAATAATCTAGGTATTTCAGTCAAAAGGCGATTCAATATTTTCACGAATTACGCCCAACTTAAGTTATCCTTTACATAGAAATATTTATATTCTTTATTTTCTCAAGACTAACGACTTTGAGCAATAAAGCTACATTTTAAGTTATGTATGAATAGTTTATGAAGTTCTCTTTATTTTGATTGAGTTTTGAATAATTTGTGATCTAGGAAACGAAAGTTATGAAGTATACTGGAGAAAAAGGGCAATTTATATTATAGCATTTGGTTGGTTACAAAATAGTCAACGCATATTTTTAGATGTTGTATAATATAAGCAAAGTTTTCATCTGAGGGAAGACGTCTAAATGTTTCCAGTATTTAATTTTGGGTTTCCTTATAACCTATATGTATGGGTTCATTACTAGGACCGGGGAGTAATAGTTTATCCCTCTCATAACTACAAATTCTGAATTTATTCCTCCGTGCTTCTGATGAGTATATGAATTATATAAAAATGCTACATGCCATTAGCACTTAAAACAATTCACAGGCAAAATCGTATCATGAATAACGTGAAGACTCTTTTACTTCCCTGTATGGGAAGCAATAGTCGTTTTTACCTTTTTCAGAATTGTTTGGGCTATAAGACTTCACATTCATACATTGGTAGTTTTAACTGTTACATCACATTAGAATGTTTCAGATTTACTGAACAGTAATGATGACTTGTTAATGTATAGTGGCAAAGATAAGTATAGCTCACATGTAGAAAGCGGAAATTCCGCTGGGAATTTTGCGCAGGCCACAAACATTTCCGCCTAGGTGCTCCTTATCATTTCATGCCATTTTTTAAACCGCTGATGGGGCATCTCAGACCATTTCCAAGTTTGCCGAGAGCTTTTATTACTGAAAATCAAAATGAAGCCTGATTCAGCAGTATGTGGACTACCTTGTGATGGCTTCTGTGGCCTTCTTGGCTATCTGTTGCATACGCTTTTCTTGTCACTGAGTATTCAGTTAATTGACGTGTTATTCTTTCTTAGGGTTTGAAATAAACACAGAATGTCTTCTGTTCTTTACAATTTTTATTACGAAGTAATCATATCATGCAGGAACTTTACATAAGTCACTGTTTTCCTAAGAAGAACATGATTAAAGTCATGGGAACAAAGGCGAATAACATTTTGTCTTTTGGGAGAGTTCTGTTAAGAATGCTCATAGAGAATGTGCACTTTTCAAACAGCAACTGTTCTTTTGACCGCACTGCATTTCGTGGTGCTACATTCGTGGTTTCATATTAACAAGACAAGTTTCAGAAACCCTTTGTTAAAGAATACACCATTCTCAGCTACTACTGTATTCGAGTACTACTGCAGTTGACCATTCAAGTAACTTAAAACAAAGAGATTCTTTCTACAGGATAGCAACATAACTCTAGCAATTTTGAATTTTTATCAACAGCTAATACTAACGTGTAGTTAGGGCTATGTTGAAACCAAAGATGGTGATTTAAAAAATTTATTTTATATACCTACATGTACTCTCCGGCTTTATCTTTCTGTGCAACAACACCAAGTTATGAAACTTAGTAACATTTCTTTAAGAATAGGTTATATAATATCTTAACTTTGTCTAAAGGAGGTTTATAACGGTACACAAACTAAGATATCAAACTATCTGGTGTATTACTCATTTTGTTAAAAAGAAATGCTACCACTTTTGAAACGTAATGACAGTTGCAAGTTATATTACATTCAAACCTTTGATAGAATGACTGAGGTTATACAAAATTTTCGTCACTGTAGTTCTCTCGTAAACTTTTGATGTTATCCCTAAACTCTTTGCCTTCGACGATTATGCTGCTAGCTGCTACAGTGCTGAACCATAGAATGTACGAGAGAGGTGTATCTCTCTCTCTCTCTCTCTCTCTCTCTCTGTGTGTGAGAGAGAGAGGGGGGGAGAGAGAACACATAGCACTAGTTACGTTCGTTGATAAATTTAATGGAGGCTAACAAACGATCTACTTAAAGCGAGTTGCCTGCTATCTGAGGACACACAGTTAAACTGTTTTGATAACTTAGCACTAGAAACGTTAAGTACTGAAGTGTTATGCTTGCTAACTTCTGAAGTATCAAATCTTACGTTTAAAATAACTGCTTTCTAATTATCATGAGACTTACTACATATCAAAGCGAGGAAGCGTATCGGGAAAATTTCCAAAGACAGAGATGTTTACATGAAGTTATTGCACATACACGGCGATTCCAGTGTATATACACTCTGTTCATATGTAATCACAGCAACGTATCATACACAGACAGGCACGAGAAATCATATAAAACGCGACTGAATATTGTGACAGGGAGAAAAGCGGGAATCAAAATTCCTTTGTGATTCCTCAGTAGATACTGCTGATGAATTGTCTAGGATTGTACCTGTAGCACTTTAATGCTCCAGGTACAATGAATCTAAGTCAGTAGAACAGCTGTTTATCTTTATTTCCGTGGCATGTTTTACACAATGCGTATTATTCGTCACTATGTCGGAGGGGGGATTTATGTTATATAATGTTACGTAAACCAAAACTATGAATATCTTGTTATCTTTATTTATATTTTTATTCAGATTCATCATTGTTAAACTAACATGAGATTGTTTTTCATTAATAATTGCAATAAAAGTAGGTATCTAAAATTACATACACATAATTTTGTATAGCTTAACACAGTAATGCACTTAAATCATGTAGTTTATATTATGAAAATGGCCTATTTGTATAGACTGATCACACTTCAGAAAATTATTTGCATCTAAAGTCACTATCCATGTCAGTGAAAACGCAATATTTTATTTCTTTTCTTTTCAGATACTGGCATCTTAGTGCAAGATGTTTAGCACAGAAGAGCGGGTTGCCATTGTTTGTGCACGGGTACGCGGATTGTGATATGAAGACGCCAGAGCGGAATTTACCGTAAACTCCACAAACCAGCCCCGTCGAGGGCACACATTCGTATTCTGGTGAACCAATTTAAGCGTACCGGCAGTGTGTGTGATGAGACACGTACTGGACGACCACACGTCTTGGCAGAAACAGTGCAGGAGGTTCAAATTGTCAGTGATAGGAGTCCGAAGGCATCAATTCGACGCCTCAATAGGGAATTGAACGTCCCTCGCAACACATTGTGGAAAATTCTACGTTTCACTCTACGAAAACGTCTGTATCACATTCAAGTTCTGCACCATCTTGAGGTCAAGGATTTCGCCTGTCGTCGGGCAATGTATTATGACCTCCTGGAATGTGTAGAGAATGAGAATTTAATGGACAGCATTTTATACTCCGATGAAGCCACTTTCCATGTTTGTGGGAAAGTACACAGACACAACAGCCAAATATGGGCATATGAAGAACCACATAAGGTATCGGGGTGGGAACGTGATACAGCGAAAGTCAATGTTTGTTTGGGTATGACAAACGCAAAACTGTATGGCTCATTTTTCTTTGCCGAAAGGTCAATAAGAGGTAACATCTACCTCAACATGTTAGAACTGTTCCTTGAACCGCAACTTCAAGAGGATGGCATACTGGATACAGTTGTGTTTCAGCAAGATGGTGCGCCTCCACATTTTTCAAATATCGTCCGTGATTACCTGAACAGAACCTTTCCAGGGAGATGGTTAGGCAGAGGGGCCTAACTGTGGGCTTCCCGTTCACTGGACCTTACTTCTTTAGACTTTTTTGCTTGTGGGTACATCAAATCTAAAGTGTACACTAGCAAGGTGAATGGCCTGCCTGAGTTACGGAATCGTATCAGGGAAGCAGCAGGTCGAATTACGGTTGACGTGTTACAGTCTACATTTCGTTCCACTATTAAAAGATGGCGTATGTGTTTCGAGCTAGATGCTGGTCGTGTAGAAGGGCACTAGAATATGTGTAACACTTCAAAATAATATTGATTTTTCAATCACTGTCTTCCTTCATTGAAATGGATAATGACTTTAGAGACATCCTGTATTACCTATAATTACGGAAATTATTTAATACGTCAAGTTTTCCCTTAATGACATAGGACTCTTTTAACCAGAAGACTAAACTGATAATTATTGAGAAAAGGAATGAAATACTGAAACAGGAAGCTCGAGGTTGATGATTTGTATGCCATGATAACGACATGACAGTGAGACATCTTTCAGTGGCAATACATTGTTGATGATATGCTGACATTACGCTTTTGCCAGTTGAATAAGTCACATTTTTTAGAAGTTATTCCCATTGTACAGATTGATGACACTATAAAATTAGCTATATTACCGTGCACTTCCTATAACTGCAGTAGTCATTTAATAATTTAATTGGTTTTCTGTCCTTTTTCTGCTATAAAAATTGCAGAAGATAGGGCTGATTGGCCTTATTTTCATTATCTAAAAATATTAATTAAAATAATTAAATGGGTACATATTTAATTAACTTACTATCATTAAGGTTATTTTTTATGATTATGCATCCGTGTTGAGGATAACTGGCTAACCTTACATATCAGACACGCAACTCGCAAGTGCTCCATTTGTGTTTCGTCCCTTACTGTACGCCAACTTACTAATATTTCACTCTTCTAATCTGCAGATAAGGAAACGTTCGCAGCGTGGTCAATGAAGGTCAATACCCCTCAATGCTCTGTCGGATAGTACAAGATTCTGTGAATAGTTGAAAAACGAAGTGGAGAACTCTCTTGATATTACCCTCAAGTGTGTATAACCCGAACGCGGCCTTTATGCTGTATGGACTGCCCTTAACAGCAAACAGTTAAACTCCTCTGTAAAACACGTAATATATAAATTGTATAAATATGCAATCTTATTCATCCTTATAATTTTGATGGTTCTTCTCAAAATAGTTTTCCCTGAATACGATGCACTTGTCCCAGCGTTTCTGCCAGTCTTCAAAGACATGATGGAAACCATTTTTTGAGAGATCCTTCAAAATCGCCTCCGCAGCCTTCAGCACTGCCTGTGATGATGGATAATGCCTCCCACGAAGGCGTTTCTTCAAGTTAGGGAATAGAAAAAAGTCACATGGGGCTAAATCCGGACTATACGGAGGGTGAGGGATGCAATGTTGATTTTTGCAATATATTCAGCAACAACATTGACAATATGCGACCGCGCATTATCGTGGTGCAGCATCCAACCTGCTTCTTGGAAATATGGTATTTTCCGCTTGATATGGACTTGCAATGTTTTCAGGACATCCCTGTAGTATTGTCCAGTTACTGATTGTGTGCAGGTACAACATGCTGATTAAGCATTCCATGAATATCAAAGAATGAGATAACCATAACGTTCCCAGCAGAAACAACCACTTTTGCTTTTTTGGGGGTTGGTGATGAAGGAGATTTCCATACTGAGGTTTGCTGTTTGCTCTCAGGATCAAAATGATGTAGCCAAATTTCATCAGCAGTGATTACGTTTGAAAGAAACTCCGTATCTTCCTCTAACATCAACTTTAACTACATGTTACCTCCATTGTTGCGGTAGGCGATACTGAACATGTTCTGAACTTGCCTGGTTCTCACAGGCGGGAACCAAGAGTACCAACAATGAAACTACTACGGCGTGTTTGTTTCACATTAAGCTAACAGAATATAATAAGATTGAATTTTAGTGCGAAAAATTATGACCGTAACCTCGTATGTGATCCTTCAGCTATCCGAGAACCATCTGTGTAAATGGAGTACGTATGGTATTCTGCTGCACAATCTATTTTCTTAATCTTTAAAGCTTTATAGGTCAAGGTAAGTGTTCACTTTGCTAGTATAGGGCCTACTTTCTTTCTGTGTCGAGAAAAATGGAACTGAAAGTGCTCCAAAAAGACATCTGCTCTATAAGAACCAGTAGTCTATCTACTTCAAGACAACTATTAAAAATACCAACATCTTAAGAATTATATAAATGAGGAGTTGACGAACTCTTCTGTGAAACATTTAATGCATTATATTAATGTGTATTTCTCAACTCGTTCTATAAAGTTATATTCATCTATTTATTTTTTGTTAATCTAGATACTCATTTCAGATAAGCTTTTCTTAACATTTCATTGTATGACTAACTAGCGTGAAGCGTACTAAGTTGGAAAGGAATATGAAAATAACTCTTTGTGTTGTATTTTTGCCTTTTTGTTTGTTTATATTTAGTTATACGCATTGTATTATGATAAAGTTTTAATGCGAATAATTGCATATTTTATACTCGTATACAAAATATAGTCTAAAACTAAAGCAATAAAACCACAAAGATGGGAATATTTATATAACTTTTAATCTTAAAATTCACAATGAAACTAGCACATTACCGCGTTACATCGCATTAAACATGTGCTACAACACGCATTTGAGAGGTCGTAGGTTCGAACGCCGACAGCGGGCACTCTGACTTTTTTTGTTGGTTTGTACTTGTCACATAAGCGAATACTGGGATATTTACCTTCATGCCTTGACTTCTTTTCCATTATTTCACTTCGTTTTATTTTCATATGAGCTCTCAGGTGTGATTTCATGCTCGTGATGCAACAGTGTCGGACAAATGGCACGGCTGCATGGTACCTGTTGGCGGTGATGGGGAGCGCTTGTCGATATCGTACCGGAGTGTTAGTGTCTGTGCAGCGTGTGTGGCATCAGGATGAAGATCTCTCAGCACTGATCGAGGACTTCCGCGTATCTCTATCCGCCTATGATCTTGTAACCTCCAGTGGTTACCTCACTTCATTCCTTCCTCTTAGGGGTGTTAGCTTGGAATATACCTACGTAGAGTACGCAGTGAGCTAGGTGTCCCCTTCGGCTGTTTAGCCCTTACCCTTTAATTTAGCACAATATAACCTCTACTTATGTTCACACATTCTGTCGTCATGGTGAGTTATAATTATCAAATATTTCAGTGTCCTTTGACGTTACATTTTGTTGTTGAAATTATATGCCTTTTGCATAGCAATGTCCTGATTCAAAAGGCTATGCCCCATTACCTATGGATTATACTGATCATACTTTTACTGTCCTTCATCCAAGCGCTGCTTTAAACTATCCCTGGCAGCAGTATCAGCACGCAGGACCCTTATAGACAATCTAAGTACGTAGGTACTCTGCGCTACTAGGCAGTGGTTGACGTAATTGGTTTACAGGACCACGAAAAAAAAAATGCTTAAGTGTTACGTTCATTTGTAATTGTTTCTCCAACAACTATTCTTATGAAAGATCAGTGTTCTATCTGCTTTGTGTTAACCGAGATATACATTTGTACCAATATTTCGACACATTTCCTTGTAGATACAATAGGAAAATGTAATGCAATTGGCTTAAGTAACAATTAAGACTTTTAAGAGCTTGTTGCTATGAGATGGCTGTGAAATTACCTTCTCTTTATAATGGTCTGTAGAGAGATAGAGAGAGGGAGGGAGGGAGGGAGGAAAGAAGAGAGGGAGGAGAAGGAAACATCTTGTGATATGAGAAAAGTAAAATTCTTGAAATATTCAAACCAACGACAAAAAAATATATTTTACATAAATTGCGTGGTTTAACGAGACTTACGTTAACCTGGTATAAGACCTTGCCTATCTCATACAAGTTACCACCTACATAAAAGACATTCAGAATGAATCAGAGAATATCTTCAGAAAATTAAGGATAGCATTTCTTTTGTCATAAAAATACGAGGGCTGTTCAATAAAGAATGATCATAATTTTTTTTTACGGTCATAATTTTTCGCATAAAATTATTATTATATTCTGTTAGCTTAATGTGAAACAAACACGCCGTAGTAGTTTCATTGTTGGTACTCCTGGTTCTCGCCTTTGAGAAACAGGCAAGTTCAGACATGTTCAGTATTGCCTACCGCTGCAATGGAAGTAACATACAGTTAAAGTTGATGTTGAAGATCCGGAGTTTCTTTCAAACGTAATCTCTGCTGATGAAACTTGGCTACATCATTTTGATCCTGAGAGCAAACAGCAAAGCTCAGTGTGGAAATCTCCTTCATCACCAACCCCCAAAAAGCAAAAGTGGTTGCTTCTGCTGGGAAAGTTATGATTATCTCATTCTTTGATATTCATGGAATGGTTTATCAGCATGTTGTACCTGCACACACATCAGTAACTGGACAATACTACAGGGATATCCTGAAAATATTGCAAGTCCATATCAGGCGCAAAAGACCTCATTTCCATGAAGTAGGCTGGATGCTGCACCACGATTATTCGCGGCCGCATTTTGCCAATGTTGTTGCTGAATATCTTGCAAAAATCAGCGTGAAGTACATCCCTCACCCTCCCTATAGTCCGGATTTATCCCCTTGTGACTTTTTCTATTCCCTAACTTGAAGAAACGCTTTCGTGGGAGGCATCCATCATCAGAAGCAGTAGTGAAGGCTGTGGAGGCGATTTTGAAGGATCTCTCAAAAAATGGCTTGCAGGATGTCTTTGAAGAATGGCAGAAACGCTGGGACAAGTGCATCGCATTCAGGGGAAAATATTTTGAGAAGGACCATCAAAATTGTGCGGATGAGTAAAGATACGTTGTCAAAAAAAAAAAAAAAAAAAAAAAATTTTGATCATTCTTTATTGAGCGGCACTCGTATCTTATACCTGTAGCATTTTAATCAAGATCGCTAGAGCCGCTTTTGAGAAAATGAAAATTGTGGAGCAAATTTTCATGTAAAGAGTAAAGTTTGTTAAAGACCTATCAATTGCCAGGAATCACATCAACGCAACCGATGTATCGTAATTCCCTCCCACAGGATTTATTTCACATACAATGAATCAATAATATGGAGATGACACTTTTAAGAGCATTGGGTCTGAATCGGGTTTGAATCTGAAATTTTAAGATTAATAAATACATCAGCGCTCAGCCCTCAAGACCGCATGTAAAGGATGATTTTGTGGAGGGAGATTTTGTTAAAAACAATGATCATGTTGCATTCTTAAATACCAAACTATGCTGTTCGTACACACACACACACACACACACACACACACACACACACACACACACACACACACACACACACACACAAGGACTATTTTTAAAACAAATGCTTATGTCGTATTCAGAGAAGGACCTCAAAACGTGTATGATGTGATTTCTTGGTATCACTTTTTGGGTAGAATGAATGCAATATATTTTAAGCTCACTGTGTATGTTGTAGAGGAAGTAAAACTGTGTTGTATCACTGATTTTCTTTATTGTTTTGCAAATTATGGCTACAACATTTATTCTTCTACCTTCTTTATGTAAATCGAGATAAATGTTGCAGATATATTTTCATTATCTGCATATTTCCTTGTAGACACAGTGTCTTACCTTTTTGAGCTAGTTGCTGGTTAAGTCTTCGAAATTGTTTTGTCTCAACAGGACCAGAAGGGGAAAATATCCTTTTGGACAATTCTAAATGATAACAATAATATATCTGGAATGGTTAACTTCGTAATAAAATATATTTGAAGTAAATTGTTCTTCAATAAAATCTTATGGTTTGCTACATTTATAATGACTTTAGAGGCTATGACTGAAAACTCAAGATATACATTTTACTTTTAATTAAAATGTGTTAAACATATGGCAATTTAATCAAAATTATTGATGATTTTCAGTAGACTAAAATGTTAAAATACATTTTATATGTAAAGATAGTTTGGAATAATGGCAAGCTTCGTATCCTTGGAAGATACTGGACTTGAACACCTAGTTTCATTTTTAACTGACTTTTTCTAAAAATGTTTATCTTTTAATTCAGGGACGTTCAGTATATGAATTTACAGTAAAACCTTGATATCGAATTTTTGGGTGCAACAAAATACTTTTTCTGTTCCAAATATGGAGTAGAGGATATAAAAATGAATAGTGCATCAATGCTTGTAAAAATATACCTTACGTTTGTGTGACATTCTCTATCCACTTTTCTAAAAACTATTTTTACGAAAGACACTCTTCTTGCTAATTAGTGTAAACTTTCGCAAATCCTTTTATGACACATTTGCCTCGAAAGATTTCGTTGGAGGTACAAAGGGACTACAGGAAATGGTAACGATAATAGAATCTTCAAACGCGGGACGCTAGTTGGCCGTTAAATGTTATACCTCTCAATGGCATTGCGAGATAATGCCTCAAAATATAAATGTTTGAACAACTCAAACGAATAACAATCGATATAGTTGAAGTGGCATATTTCACAAAATACTTATTTGAAATAAAGTGCGTATTTTAAAGAATCACACTTTCTGTTTGGTAAGTTTGTCTCTATCGCTTATCGTTACCGGTTATTATACAATTACATAAAACTATTTTCGAACAAAGAAGACTTCACAGGCTATTCCAAGAAAATTTAAGATATACCTATCTTAAATATGTGGCATTTCAGTGAAAATCATTATAGTTCCAGAAAAATTACAGTTTATTTTTATTTAGGGGCCTCGAACGATGTGTTTTCGTGAAATGGCTCTATAGTAGTTTTTGGGTAGAATGAAAACCTCATCTAACAACTAGATAAATAGTAGGAAAAGTAAAAATATTTATTTTTGGAGTAGTGAATCCTAAAGCATGGATTTGGAGGACACATTTACATGGAAATTTTGAGTGAAACATAGTACTTTCTCTTACCTACATATACATGGAAAAAATAATAGTATATTCGTTTCCAGCATTGTTTATTCATTTGAAGTTGCATAATGATTCACATGCGATTTGTTTTGGAGGATTTTGGATGCCACAATTTTGATGTACTGGGGAAGCTAGCACCGGCGTTTAGCTTTCTTCCTGAAAATAATACAGAGGCAAACGGACCTTCAATCTTCGGCAAATGTCTACTAAATCAAATTTATTTTTCTGGTATATCGTTCTTTACACGCTTTCGGACCAGCTTCAGCGTATTTTAAAAATGATTTTCCGTGTGACTTCCTTCTGTATACCACCTACCTGAAACGTGAATTTAGAATTCGACAAAGGAACTATTTTTTCTGATTTCTTTTCGCAAAAATTATTTTATGTGCTTGAATAGTAATTCAGAAACTACTTCGGCCCAACTAGGTAGTGTAGATGGTAGCGTGTCTGCCTCACGTTCAAGAGGTCCCGAGTTCGAATCTCGTTCATGGTGAGCTACCTGGATAAGGTTTTCTCCAGGGTTTTCCCTTATCCTTAAAGACGAATGTCGGTTCGCTCTGAGTTCCATGGACTCTGGACATATTTGAGCATCATTTCACCCATTTCATTCACGTCCGATATGAGTTAATGTTGGAGGACGTAAAATTACACACACCTACACACACACACACACACACACACACACACACCCACACACACACACACACACACACACACACACACACACACACACACACACACAGACACACACACATACAAAGAAACTACTTCAAGTGAATTTAATTAATAAGATAGTACAGTAATGTTCTCATATATCTGAAACTATGACCATCTCTGAAACACTGAAGAACCGTCTTCAGAATGGTTGTTCGCAGGCAAAGCCCAATTCTTCTTCGGTTGCTCTGTGTCTGCATTAGCCATATTTGAATACCCTGAGCCATGGTAGACTCCTTCTCTCTGCTCTCTCTCTATAGGATGAAAATTTGTAGGTTGTTTGCAATCACCAGCTTCGAAAAGTGACATGAAAGCGTTCCTGAAGTGGTTGGCTCGATATTAATAGGTTGTCTTATAAATAATGTTGTTTATTTTATTTTGGTGTTTTGGAAAATTTATTGGGTTTATTTTGTTTGGCAATACTATTTACAGGTTGCCATAGCCAGTGTTACGTACATTGCGAGCATGTATCAGTATTCAGTTGTTAAATAAACAATCACAAACTGGAGATACGAAAGTCTGAGCTTAGAGTCCTAAAACACTACTGCAAACAAGATTATAAAGCCGTTGCCGCAGCTTGAAGAATATGTGAAGTGGAAGGAGAAGTATGGAATATTGAGGATACATGCGAGGTTTTGTCAGAAAATCCACAAAAAGGCACCCGTAGGCTTTCAGAAGAACGTGGTGCATCAGAAGTTAGCATACATTGCCACAGTGAGACACTTGGAAAATCATATGGAAGCTGTAGACCGCATGAACTGACACATCAACAGGCTGGACGTAGAGTGGATATCTGTCAGCTTATCCGTAATCCCATGGTTGATATATTTTCAAGAGAATTGTCACTTGTGATGGAAAATGGTTATATTGCCGAAACTCGATATCTCGAAACAGAGGCTTGATCCCCGCCAACCTGCCAAAGCCATCGTTAAACAAACAATTTCGGTCCCAAAATAAGTGTGTCTGGTGGGATTTTAAATGCGTGATTCACTGGGAGTATGTTCCAAACGGGCGGGCGATTGCTGTGGATCTTTATTCTCAATAACTGGAACGAGTTCATGAAATTTTGAGACAGTGATACCCAGTATTAGTTAACCGAAATAGAGTTCTATTACAACAGGACAATGCAACACCCCATACGGCACGAACAACAGTGGGGAAGAAATCAGGAATTAGGAGGAGTCAAAGTACTACTAAATCCAGCATACAGCTCTGAATTCGCACCATCATATCATCTTTTTCGGCCCATGGCTGATTTTCTACGTGGAAGATATTTTGACATTAAAGCAATGCAAGTGGATGTCACCGAATTCTTCGCTTCAAAAATTAGAGAGCAGTAGCATCGTGGGATAATAAACCTCGCTGAACAATGGCTCAAAATCATAGAGGCTAATGGCCTATACCTTGAAAATTAGTTAATTGTTTATCAAAACACATTTCAAATAATTGTTTTACTTAAAACATGTACATCTATAGATATGTCTGGTGGTATCGAGCTGATTTTACAGTCGTATCGCAACGCCTCCTACCTTGTGCTTCTTTTCCGGAAAGACAACGTATAAGTGAATCCACTAATAGCATCATCTTGTCTGAGGCGGCATCCTGTAACATCCGGAAGCACCCGGCAACATCCCGTTGAAATACAAAAGATAACGGTAGCATGTGCGTGTCTCTATTTTCCTGTATACGTTAGCATCATTATGAGTCCATTTACCTACACAAGTGGAAGATGCACGCGCTATATGAGTAAAGGGAGGAAATTCTATAGCAATATTGCTTTATCATAAATAAAGCAAGAGTCCCACATAATTTTACAATGCTACTTTGAAACGTCAAAGGTTCTTCTTTCTACGACAACATATTACCTCTCTTCCTTGCTTGTGGGAAGGTACACACGAGGATCCTACGAAACTGTTTCGCCTCTGCTACTTGATGAGCAGGCTAGGAAGTTCGTACTGCCCGCCGTTCCCCATGCAGGTTACGACCGACCCTCTCCCGGCATCCAAACAAGTCATAGATAAGAAACACAGCGGAGAGGCATTGAAACCGGTTGCTCAGAGAAAAAAATGACTTATGAGACATTCGTAAATGCACATATATTTAGATCATTATATACAACATACAAATTCTTATATAGTACATACGGGTTTATCTCTCGCTGATCTCAATATTTAAAAAGGCACATTGTAGCAACTCCCAAGCAATTTATTACCGGATTGTAACATTTCCTGATCGAATGTAAAACAATATCCAAATAATAAAATTAATTTCTTAAATATCTGAAGTCTCCTACTAGATAAAATGCCAAAGCAGGAATTTCACTACATATTTACTCATCTGCGGCCGTATTACTAAAAACAATAATATACCTCTGAAGGCTTTCAAATGAAAAACTCATTTTATGTCCTGAAAAACAAGATTTAGTTGATGGATAGAGTCAACCTGAAAAATTCAATGCCATGACCGGGATTTGAACCACGGATCTCCTGGTTTCCGTCCAGTCGCTCTTAACCTTTGAGCTACCATGGCCAACTCACCGTCCTGACATTAAATTCTCCAGTTGACTCATATATTTCCCCGGTCATGGCATTGAATTTTTCATGTTGACTCTATCCATCAAATATCTTAGCCTATATACGGCTAGTGTGGAGAAATGATTAATTTCCATCAATTAACTAAAAAGATTTAGTTGGTTGATAATATGTTGCAAATTCGTTAATGATTTCAGCTAATTTAGTTTCTCGATCTGGCTTCTCTTTTTTCCACGTTTGCTGAAGTATCCCACTGAAATGTGAATATAAATAATGAAGTAAATAAGGACATGAATAAGTACACTTCTAGAAAACATACAATGGTTGTACAGCAAATTTAGTTGCTCATCTGTGAAGCACAACAAAGATGTTATTCGAAGGTATTCCTTCCTACCAACGTGCTCTGTGTCATGCAGTTACATCTGTTTTGCAATAACGAGTTGCATTCTACGATGAACCTTGCCCTTGCTAGTAGCGCTGCCTTGCCGCTCCTTACACTGCCCAGGGAAATTGGTATCAACTTCCTAGCTCTGGTGATGAGTTACACTCTGTTAATTCCTGGAAGGTATTGCGGGATAAATATGGAATAATTTTAAATAATCCACCAAGGTATCAGTCAACAGCAAGTTGGCATTCTTTCTCGGGCTGATTGCTGTTAGCATTTGTTCATACTGATGGTCAGTTCTAAGTATAAGTACATATGGGATACCTTCATATTTATTCGTTGTTATACACATATGGGATTTCTGGAAAGTTGTTCCCTCCAGCACAGTTAAGAGGTGGCTTCGGTTTTTGCTTTCTCATTGCCGTTTTACTTGTTCTTCTAAGTTATTAAAGACAATTTGCTTTTTGCTGAATATTTCGATGTAGAGTTCAAAGAAACTACACGTTCTGAAGTCTCCTGAAATCTAAAAAGGAATTTTTAGAGAATTTTCTCTCTCTTCCTCTGCGCATGTATGTTTGTGTATGTAGCAAAACCCCAAAACAAAATGTACGCCTGGTCTTATATCCAGCAAAGACACAAGGAAAAGGTTTTCAAAGAAAATTTCCCTTTCTATGGGGCAATTTTCGTAAGTTTGTATTTAATCAAAATGGATCCAATGAGTTTGATTTAAATCTCATATATTTATGCTACTAAAATACGTATCTCCTCTTTTCTTTAGAAACACATTGTATATAACAGGTATATAACAGGTGGTCCAACTTCCCCATCTTTCGCTTAGGTAGATATCCCTTTGTGCGTTAAAACAGTTACAGAATCCAATGTTTAGTTATGGGAAGTGCCTCTTATCGCAACGCTTCCCCAAAAATCAAGAGGAACAGAGGGAAGTTCGCTACGCTATTGCCATGCATTTAATTGAGATTTCCCCTTTAATATATATATTTCTGTGATAATCAACCATTTTAGACAAGGTCTAAACAAGACAAGACAAGGTCCTTGGTTTAAATTGTTTATCCCTTTCATTTTCTTGAAGTACTCTTAGATGTGGAACATGGGATTTGAATGACAGCATATAGCTGCCCAGTTTGAAACATCTGACTAGCAATGAGCCTTTTCTATTCTACTTGTGCCTACAAAGAAATGCGCATATTCTTGCAAGCGATTACCTCAATTAATATGAATCCTCAACATTAGAAACATAAATTACTCTTCATTGCAATACTAGGGATTCTACAAATCTTTTTCCATCTTTTTAATATCTACGAAGACGTAGATTAAATTTTGAGTATAGTTTTACTTATGTAGCACTTGGTAGATTTCCTGAAAGTGAAAATATTTCTATTAAAGAGCCTGAATCAAAGTTACCTCCGAAATGAACTGTTTTAAATGACTGTTAACTTTTTCATTACAGAGAGCAGTAGAACCATGCTAGAAAATGCGGATATTCCTCTAACAGAACGGCTTACAGTTCTTCAAAAGGTGAAAGATGCATTGTAGTTGCAAGGTAAAACAGTGACTGCAAAACTTATATAGCCCACTTCTGTAGCGTGGTGGTAGCGTGTGTGCCTCACATCAAGAGGTCCCGAGTTGGAATCTCGATCAAAAAGAGTTGTCTGGATAAGGTTTTATCGGGGGTTTCCCATATTCTGAATGAGAATGTCAGAAAACTCCAAGCTCTATGGATCCCGGGTTTATTTGAGCATTCTTTCACCCATTTTATTTATGTATCATATGACTTACGTTGGAAGACGTTAATAATAAGAAAAAGCAGAAAAGGCGTTATGCGTGTGTTTAGTACCAATCCCAGCTATAGCGAAATGCGTCAAACTGCTAAGATTTTTAGTGAAAATTGTGAACATGTTACCGACAGACGGAGTATTTCTGCATACAATATGCACTTGCTACATGCTGAGTTGAGATAGCGTATTCGGCATTTAAATTTATTCTCACAGACAAGACGAGAAGTTTAACCGAAGAGAAAAATAATTTACTTCATGAGAGTTAATGAAGAAAGAGAAAGAAAACTATACGAATTAAAATATATTCTAAAATTAAATATATTCTATAAAATTAGTGGTAAATATATAAAAATAATAAAAATATTGCAAATCTGAGGAATATTGGCAATTCAATACTCTAAATTACGAGAGTTGTTCGATAAAGAATAATCATAATTTTTACGGTCTTAATTTTTCACATTAAAATTCAACCTTATTATATTCTCTTAGCTTAATGTGAAACAAACACACCATAGTAGTTTCATTGTTGGTACTCCCGGTTCCCGCCTTTGAGAACCAGGCAAGTTCAGACATGTTCAGTATCGCCTACCGCTGCAATGGAGGTAACATGCAGTTAAATCTATGTTAGAGGAAGGTCCGGAGTTTCTTTCAAACGTAATCACTGCTTATGATACTTGGCTACATCATTTTAATCCTGAGAGCAAACAGCAAAGCTCAGTGTGGAAATCTCCTTCATCACCAACCCCCCAAAAAGCAAAAGTGGTTGCTTCTGCTGGGAAAGTTATGGTCATCTCATTCTTTGATATTCATGGAATGGTTTATCAGCATGTTGTACCTGCACACACATCAGTAACTGGACAATACTACAGGGATCTCCTGAAAACATTGCAAGCCCATATCAGGCGCAAAAGACCACATTTCCGTGAAGCAGGCTTGGATACTGCACCACGATAATGAGCGGCCGCATATTGTCAAAGTTGTTGCTGAATATCTGGCAAAAATCAACGTGAGGTGCATCTTTCACCCTCCCTATAGTCCGGATTTAGCCCCATGTGACTTTTTCTATTCCCTAACTTGAAGAAAGGCCTTCGTGAGAGGCATTATCCATCATCAGAAGCAGCGGTGAAGGCTGCGGAGACGATTTTGAGGGATCTCTGATAAAATGGTTTCCAGCATATCTCTGAAGACTTGCAGAAACGCTGGGACAAGTACATCGCAATCAGGGGAGACTATTTTAAGAAGGACCATCAAAATTATGAGGATGAGTAAAGGTACGTTGTAAAAAAAAAAGTTGTGATCATTCTTTATTGAACAGCCCTCGTATTAAACCAAGTTCAAACGGTATATTAAAACTGTTTATTTGTAATAAATTTAAACCCCAGGAAAATATTTATTAATTTTTAAAGATATTTAATGTGATTTTTTTATTGAACATTATAATCAAATTGTAAAAGTGTTGAAACATTTGCGTGATAAATCAATGAGAATATTTAAACAGTGTATGAGAAAGGAAATAAGTTATATATGGTATACAATGCAGCCTTTAAATGCAATGAAATAGTTGGTTGTTAAGGGTAACGGCGAGAAAAATCAATAGTCCTTAAAGATGGTGAGATTTTATTTGACACTTGGACTTGGTGGATTTTAGATGTCTGGATAGAGAAGTGAAAATCATATTTTTTTAAAAAGTTATTGTATAAGTGTAATTTTATATTGTGCTTATTTTAAAACAACTATATCAAGTGGTTAATATTGGAAATCGATACAGTTATCAGAAGAGTTTACATTATATTATCTCATTTTTTCTAATATCCCATCCTGGAAAATCTTTAGACTTACGACATCTATCCAAAACCGAACGCCTGAGAAGAAACTTCATGCTGACTGCCGGGGCAGTAAGAATTGATTAAACATTTTTCTAAGTATCTTTTCCAAAAAAACTTCAAATGCCTATAAGTGGCTTCACCAACAGGATGGCGAGATGAAAATTCACCTCCGCAATAAAAATCCGGTTGCAAAATAAATATAATGTATTTTTCACTGCATATAGTTAAGCTCTGAGCGCATATTTCAATGGTCTTGATAACATTGTTGCATATACTATATTTTCAGATATAGTGCATAAAATTTCGGGGACTGTTATAATATAAATATAATTAGTAGCTCATTCTAAGGCACCCAGAATCTTTAAACAACGTTCAGTATGCAAAGGGAAGTCTGTAGGGCTGAAGAAGCAGGTTCAGGGAAAGTTCTAAGTTACTTTCTTCGCCCTTATATACTGAGGAAGTATTCTATTACAACCAAAATTTCAATAGGGAATATTCACTGGAAGTGCGCATATCCTCCCTGCCCTCATAATTTTTAGTAAGTAAGTAATCTTTATTTCCATTTCAATTACAAATTATTATACATTTCCATTCTTATTACTACACTGAGTTACTGGTTACCCTTGGGTCCAATAGACTTAAACTCTGAGGTTGTTGAGCTAATGGGTCCCTATTGGCATCGTATCTAAAATAACTTCATCTTAATTTTCGTCATATTCACTTATCTTCCTCAGCCATTAGACTCTTACTTAGCTCAAAACGTTCCCAATTTCAATTACATTTTTCCTAGTTTTTACACTCTTCAACTTCATTTCTTAAATTTATATTGGTAGCCTTATCCATTCTTTTTTACCCATCGTCTTCTTAAGCAACCTAGTTTCTTCACATTCTAAAAGCAAGTGCCATTCTTTATCCCTTTGGTGACCACTTGGCATTTCTCCAGATCGCTCCCTCTTCAGTTTTACCGCCCCTGTTCTGGCCCATGCAAAGTCTTCTCTTGCTGCTTTATCAAAAATATCAATGTATTTTTCCCTGTTCCACATCACTTTCATCTCTCTATAAATTTCCAGTGAGCTTTTCAAGTTGAAGCTTCCTAACATATCATGCCTTTCGATATCTTCCGTTCTTAATCTATGTTCTTTCCAAAATCCACTTTGCAATAATTCCCGGTTTTCCCACATGACACCAAACCCTATTTTTATATAATTTCCTTTATCTTAACCAGCCATGAATCTTTCTGATTTGGTATTTCCTGTACTATCAAGCATTGATAACTTTTAGTATAATATTTGTATGTTTATGTTTCCAGGAATGAATGAGTGACCATCGGTGGACTGCATAACTAGAAAATGAAATACAAACTTCATATTTAAAGAAATGCGTATTAAATACCGAAAAGTCCACAATTACCATTTGAGGGACCTGATTTCTTTGACATAGTATGGCAATGTAACGATAACGAACAAAATTTCAATCAAGTATTAGCTATATTTCTGAGTTACTAATCTTTATATTCTAGATTTACCTAATTATACTTATTTAAATGATCCGATTATCAAACAAAATTTCACTTCCTACAACTAAGAATTTTATTTTGCCTTTAAAGGTCCATTGTAAAGCGTCTGAAATGAAATTTGCAATGTTAAACGCCCGCTTTTCCTACATACGACACTGTAGGCAAGACACGAATGATGCCTGAGATGAAGATGGAGTAACGGTGGAATGAGATGCCGGAGGAAACCAGAGATCCCGGAGAAAATCCGTGCCAACGCCGTTTTGTCCACCAAAAATCCCACTTTGCGGTTGCCTGGTTTCGAACCCGCACCGCCCTGGTGAGAGTTACGCGGACTAACCACTCAGCCTCGGCGCGGCCAAAGCGTTTGAAGCGTTTTAAAATTCAAATAAAGGTATGCTAGTAATGAAGAACTTAAGTGATTTGCATTTAACAGATTTAATAGGTATAATCTTCAAGGATTACTTTCGTCAAGCAGATAAAAATGAACTTACTATTAAAAATAGATATAAAATAACAAGCTTCTTAACGGACAAAATATCCTTGTGTTCAGGAATAATTTAAACCAGCGAAACATCTTTTGACTAAACATGATGTAATCATACTTTCAAGCTGAAGATGTCTGTAAGCTGTTAATTATACTAGTAAGTTTGCTGTTGCAATGAAAACAAATGAAGTGAAATCTAATTAGCACATCTCTGGTAGAGCTTCCTAGAGTAGGTAAAAATGAATCCGGTGGGAAGTTTACCGTACAGCCACTTCCTCTTCCTGTTGGTTTACTTCACCACTCCCTTAAACATTTATTTTTGTCATTACATATTTGATTAAAATGAGTGTAATAGTTCCTTTGTAAGAGAGATCTCAGGGGTTTATACCAACCTTGCTACAACGAATACATTTTTACTTTCTCTACTGCGAACATGCAGGTAGAAAAGTTATTGAATCGAATTCAAAAGTGCAATACATAAATTTCACTGGAAATACATATCATCAAAACACCCAAAAATGATTCTTGGAAACGATCCGCGCATGCACATCTGTGAATAGGTTAATTCAAAATTGAGAAGTTAAGCTCAGCATCTTCCAAAAATGCGACACGAAGATTTTAAAAAAATTCAGGAATGTCAGATTTTCCTTTATAAATAACAAATAATTTTTCCCTCCCTTTCTCGTCAATACTGACATTAGGAGGCGATTGGGTTCCCTCAGAGCGAGGGAACCGAAGCATCTGACCTGAGATGAAATCAGGGTTGACGGGTCGGCCCAACGCCTGAGATGAATGATTGATGGAGCAATTGGTGGGTGAAACCGGAGGACCTGGAGCAAAAACCCACCCCAACGCCATGTTGTCCAGCACTAATCCTACTTTGTGGTCGCCTGGGATGGAACTCGGGCCTCTTAGGTGAGAGCCAAGCGGTCTAAGCACTTAGTCATGGCGCGGCCACAAATAATGATAATTATCTCAAAAATTTCACAAACGATGCTGAAGTATCACATGATTAAGACATTGTCATGACAAATGAAATGTAAGTATATATTGAATTTTGTGGCAGTCCTCAGTAATCCTCCTGATTCTGAATGACTTACATTACTCATAAATTGCAAAACATACACATTTTCCTAAATAAAGCTGTAGATCGTTAGAACATACAATTTATGTGAAATACATGTTTTAAATAAACAATTTCCGAGATATTTTGTGTTATTTGTTTGAATTTTCAACACTTATACTTTTTTCAAATAGTAATAAAAATTTATTTTATTTTGTCCACACAAAGAGAATAAACTCAAGCCATCACATAGCTACCAGCTCTTAAAATATTTGACTTAAAACTTACTGTACTCCCCTTGTTCCTTCAAGAAAATAATATCTGCTAATGTTTATCTTGATTAACATGAAGTAGACAGAGGAATAAGCCTTTATAAGCGCAAATTAGAGAAAATCATGTGAGTTGAACACATCACAATTTTGTTCTACCACTTGCATGGTAGTTAGGGAAAGTATTTAATGACAACAAAATATTTGATGTAGAGATTTCACTGGAAATATTAGTACACGTTTTGACGTTCCCTGAATCTAAAACAAACCTCTTAAGGGAAAGGTCCTGAAGTCTGTTCACAGCATAACTAAAAAACGAAAACTCAGTTAACTTGGCATTCAAATTCAGCACGTACAATGAGACAGCACAAAGATATATAATATAATTTTCCCCCTCTCAAACTAGCCTTTATATGTAAAAAACGTTTCGTATATTTTGATTTCCTAAGAAACGGGTCTTAACCACGCGTTTAACACAGCGGTGATCGCTCCTGAAGAGGTACAAGGCTATTCCGGTTGAAATATAAAATTTAGTTAGTAAAATGCACATGTATTAGCAAAAATATCTATGGTTTGATATTATAAAATTTCGGTCTTCATTAAAAAAATAAAAAAAAATAAAAAAAAAAGCATTTCCTCTATCAGAAAACTTATGTTGGTCTTTGGAAATATATCTTTCACACAATCCTCGGGTGATGTTCCGACTGAAACTTAAAAATATGTTGCAAATCAGATTATACATGCTGTGTAAACGAGCTAACTCGTTGCCATGGTACCTCATAGTTAGAGTCGGACAGAGATCGGGAGATCCATGGTTGAAATCCCGGCTATGGTACTGAATTTTTCAGCCTGACTCTACCTTTTCATACCTTGTCCTGTACACGGCTAGTGTGAAACAACAATTAATTTCCATTAATTGATCTAATAGTGGTGTACGTGATTAAGCCCAGGACTTAAAGTACTTAAACGTTTTAAGTCGCCATTAAGGTAGTTGTCTCATGTGCTTATGAGAACTCGTAGTGGTTTACCGAGTAAAACACGAGTCAGTTGGAGGTTTAATGTTATACTGGCCTGTTGGCCATATGAATTTTTCAGTCTACTCTAGGTTTCCTACCTTTACCTTGTCCTACACAAGGCTGCTTGGTTAAAGTCCTCATGAAAAATAAAATATATTTCTTAGATTTTCTTGCAATAGCATCTTAAGTTCTCTTCATGTTGAATGACTTTTACGTAACTCGTAAGCTGTAAGAGAGAGGAAAAATCTTACTTCATAAAAACTATACACTCTCGTTAAAGTAGATACACAGTTGATGTGATTCTTATTTGAGGGGGGTAAAATATATTCTCTGTTATTGGCTTGAATTTTCAACTACTTATTTGACACCAAGCTTTCCCGGGAAACACATATTTTGGGGCTGTCTGTATCCAAAACAATACTTTTAAGAAACAAGGTATGTGTCCGCGTGTGTCAGCATAACTAAACACGAAAAGTCGGCTAGATGGCCACTTTGGTATTAGTTCAGAAGCTTCCAAGGATGTGACAGACCCGGCTTAGAGAATCCTTCACCTGAAATAACTGTAAACAACTGTATTTTGCACGATGTGAAATTTATCGTTTATAAATTAAAATTTAGAAATAATTCATACTGCTGTCAAGAGTTAAAGGTATGTGGCTCCAGATTATTTTAATTTATTGTCGAAATTATATTCACAATTTGGTTATTTTGAGTTTACATTTAGAACATTCAAACTAGACCATTGCTACTTTGAAGACAACATTTAAATACATACACCGGAAAGAGTCTGTTACAAGAATGTTACTAAATTTCAGTAATAACGGAGTCAGATAAGTATGAAAACGACGTTTACAGAGGAAACATTCGTTTGCTATAGTTAGGGACATTTTATATTTCGATAAAAATCTGTTCTAGTTTCAGAACTATGCTCAAGATATTCGTTAAATGCTGAGATAGTGCTGTTCGCTTAGGGTTTTCCAATTATTATCAGTCATTCAAAATGAAGAGAAATTTTGGAGCCTAAAAGTTGAAGATATACAGTAAATTTTGCGTGAAAAATATCTTAAACATATAGTAGTGCAAATGCAATGGTTTGTACAGTTTTTGAGAAAATAAATTTCGAAACATGTTCCATGTAGAGCGTAGTTTGGGAAGGAGGACTGCCCGCCTCGGTAGAGTAGATGGTAGCGTGTCTGCCTCACGTTTAAGAGGTCCCAAGTTCGAATCTCGATCAGGATGAGTTACCTGGATAAGGTTTTTCCAGGGTTTTCCCTTATCCTTAAAGACGAATGTAGGGTAGCTCTAAGCTCCATGGACCCTGGACACATTTGAGCATCATTTCATTCACCGTTCGATATGACTTAAGGGTATGTATGACTGAAATTTCATGAAAATCGTGAAAATAACGACTTTTTTATTTTAATTCTATAAAATAATTTAGACATTTCCGAATGTGAAAAATACATAATTTGCCTCCGAACGCCATTTTTAAATGCTTATTTAAATGTCGGTGGCCTTTAAACTCTGTCAGAGTCACGCCCTCTTTTGCCTACATCCACATTCTTTGTCTGTTTTCCGTTCTTAAATTTTCAATTCAAGAAAAGAAAAATAAGGCTTTCAGACAAAACAGTTCCTAAATTGTTGCCAATATATCAGAGGCTGGCTTCTACAACATTACTAGAGAGGTGCAAAACAGGAAAAACACAGAATGCCAATGAATCTTTGCATTATGTCATATAGAATAAGTGCCCAAAGGAAGTTTTCATATCAAAACAATAATTGGATGTTGCTGTTATTAAAAGCATCAGTGAGTTTAACATGGGTAGTCTTAAGTCATTGGAGCTGCAGCAAAATATCAGAGGTGAAAGTGTAGTAGACTCAGCAAGGAAAACTTCAGTGCAGCGAGATCAGACTCGTATCCTGCAAAGCAAGAAGCGAAGTTGTGCAGAAGAAAAGCAACATCTAAAGAAGAAAAAGGTGGAAAAAGCAGCAACAGAGGAGAGGAAAAAGAAATCTGAGGGTCCAACCTATCAGCCTGGTGGATTTTAATGTGAGTTATGCAATCAAATCTTTAATCGCTGTTTTTTTTTCAATGTTCATATTTTCAGCATTTTTCTTCCTGTAAAATGCTCCTTGCGATGCAGTTTTTGTACTACATTCATGAAATTTCCTACACAGGTTCAGAATATCATGAGGAATGGAAATTGCCCTAGGTTTTATTGTGAAATGTATATAAGCATATATTTTTAATTTTCAAACACAAAACTTACAGTTTTTTTTGACAAAAAAGAATATTTGTAAATTAAAAAAAAATTGTGACCTAAACTAAAGGAGACACAGAAAAACCCAGAGCAATTTCAAAAAGTATGTGTATTATGAACATAGGGTTAAAATATTAGACCAAAATTCAAAATATTTTGTCGCAAGGGACTTTTTTAGTGACGTAACAAAAAACATACAAAATTTATCATAATTTCTAAACTGCTGGAGAAAAATGGTTTAAATTTAGGTTGTAACATGTTTACACTATACTACACCTATGGTGTAAATTTGAAAAAGCTAGCATTATTAGTTCAGAATTTGAAAATTCCAGTCTACTGAAATATGGGAATTGATTTTATTGGGTGGAATACAAGAGTTCAACTTAGCGTGAGCATTTAGGGATAAAGTAACAAATAACGACACCTAAGTTTGTAAGTTTGACACTGATGGAGATATCTGTACTGGAAAATTAAAACAAAAAACAGCAAAACTCTTGAAATGATTAATGCATCTTATACTTACTTCATATGGCTTCCAGTCATGATTCATCAACATAAGCGGATCTTCTCAGGCATTTTACACAATTTATTCACCGCACTGGTTTCTCAATCTATGTGTAATCAATTTAAAAAAAAAATACCTTTTCAGTTTTGTATTTTTGAAGGGTTTGTTAATTTAAATATGCAAATTGACGCTTAAAAGACCTTTCATTTTTCAGTTAATATTTTCACAAACACGCAGACTACACTTAAATTCATACAGAGTTATATACATACAACCATATATAGTAAACTCTACGGAGGTAATAAGCAACGAAAAATTGAAGTAAACAAAAAACTATTTGATGCTTTCTTGGTTTTCTGGGTTTGCATCATTGGCAACACAAAACTAGAACGAAACAATTTTAGATTCTTAAAAATTCGTGTTTATATTTTTGATTCATCGAAGGACAATCAAGTCAACACCTGTTTGAAAGTATAATCTAACGGAATTTGTAAATTTAATATTGATGTCAATAATTAACAGTGACAGAGTATAAAGGAAGTGATATTTTAAATATTCAGTCAAGGTGCGTATCAGCTTTTTGAATGTTGTAAAAGTTACTTATTTACAATAAAATCTTGATATCACATTAAAATCGTGATTGTTCAATCAAATGCCATTCTTTCTTTACTTTAGATAAAAAATAGAGAAAGAAAAATGTATAATATTTAGTTTTAGATTAAAATTACGATTTTGAAAACAGTTATTTTTGTTCAATATGCTGGAACGACCAATAGACTAACTCCAAGGACTTATGAAATAAAACTGTGTTATCTATTAATGACCAGTTACAATTTTGTAACACGTTATCTGTGGGAACTCCGGAGGAACT
Source organism: Mantis religiosa (assembly GCA_030765055.1). NCBI lineage: Eukaryota > Metazoa > Arthropoda > Insecta > Mantodea > Mantidae > Mantis > Mantis religiosa. The sequence goes on along the minus strand of CM060949.1, from coordinate 179,356,530 downwards.
CTTTCCGGCTTTGCTACTCCTTTAATATGCTATCCGCATGCCTCACACACCAGTAAGGGTCTGAGGAAGATGCAGCCAACAACGATAAAATGGTGCAGACTCCTACTCCTGCTGCTGGCTTCGCCGCTTTTATGCAGTATGTATAGTTTATATTGTTAATGAGTAGCGTTTAGATTTAAACCGAGAGTTGAGCAATCAAATAGTTAACAACTTAAGCAAATTCACTACATAATACAACTTAAAATGTTTTTGATAACTTTAGATTTTGGATTAATAACTTGCTAACAATTTTAAAACAACAATTTAAATTTTAGGAAGTTGTATATGTGCGCTTGTGTCTGTCTGTGTGTGTTGTTTTATAATTTTTCACACAAGAATAACTGAATAGAAATTTACAAAATTAAGCATAAAACATACGCTTGCTATACAACTTGTTTTCAGGGTGAAACTGACAGAATTATTTGACGACTTAAATAATCCTCACCTAAGGGAGTAGACGTACATTCTCAGCTTCATGATACTTCTTACGTTACAAAAAGAAAATAGACATTTGGAAATATTGTTGAAAATTTTGGTTCATATTATAATTTAATCCCTTTTTAAATTATGTATTCTAAGTGAAAACGTATGTTCTGTGAAAAAACTACATTTAAGCAAGGTCTCAGATCAATTAATATCCAAGTATTTTCACCTATTTAGTAACGTTATAACATTTAAATAAATTTTTGTGGCGTTTAAAACACATCTTACGATATAACTTTGAACTTATAAGAGTAAAAATTCGAAGGCATTTTCCTCACTTGACTAAAACTTGCTAGCGAGTTACTAATATAAGGCAAATACATTTAATTCGAGTTCATAAATGTATTATTTGTAAACATTAAAACATAATTTAACAACATTTACTTTTATGCATGACATTAATTTTAAAATGTTATTACTTTAAACAAATTATAAAATTGTATATTATGGGCAATTTAGTTTTGTGAAACATCTTAAATTATTATCCAGAAATATATGTTTCATTCACATGAGTTTCTGTACTCTTGTACAAACTATTCTTACAAGTGCTAATACTTATATCTATTTCACGTTGCTCGAAATAAATATTTGTAGAAAATGTCTTATTGCAAATGTTCTTATTAGGTTAGTTTATTTTCAATTTTTTCTTACAACATCCAGCATATAGAAATTCATACGTATATAACATAATTAATATATAATAAATACAATATCTTACTTACTGTTTATTTTGGAGTTGCATATTCCTATGCCCCATTATAATTAACCCAGTTTTTTGTGATTTACGTCCTCCAACGTTAAGTCGTATCGGACGATGAATGGAATGGGTGAAATGATGCTCAAATGAGCCCAGGGTCCATAGAACTGAGAGTTACCCGACATTCGTCTTTCAGGATAAGGGAAAACCCCGGAAAAACCTTATCCAGGTAACTCAACCTGGCCGAGATTCGAACTCGGGACCTCTTGAACGTGAGGCAGACACGCTACCACCACGCTGCCGAGGCGGGCAAAACCCAGGTTGTGTATATAATGGAGCATTTTAAATCTTGGGACATATATATATATATATATTTTCGTTTCCTTTTATATATCTTATACTAATTTCCCTAGTTGTTCTCATTAGTCTTCCCTGTTTCCAAAGCCATTTTTGTCTTACCTCGCCAATAAATTTTCCCAGTTTTATTATGTTTTCTTCTGATCTCAGATTCAAGATTCTTTTTCCTCTTATTTCATTTGATACGTTATCCTAGTTATGCAAAAGAAATTCGTCTCTCCAATATTTTGTTTTTGGACAATTAAAAGTATAATGCGAAGTACTATCTTCTTTTTCACACATTGGACATCTTCCCTTAATATATCCATTCCTTACACCGCTTAAGTATATTACTCCTGTTCTAAACCATGCCAACCCTTCTCTTCATACTTTATCACAGATGTCAATATATTTTTCTGTACCCCAATCATTTTTCAGTGTTTTATACAATTTCAGAGATATTTTATTATTAAGATTAGCCCATAATTCTTATTTTTCAATATCTTCAATTCTTGTTTTCACTTCTTTCCAGAATCCCTTTTCTATTCTTCAACTATGTAACCATAATGAATCCATACCTATTTCCTGTAAAATCTTTTGATTCTTATTAGGTACAATGGGAATAAGGACATCCAATCGCATAAAGTAATAGCAAACTCATTTAGGAACTGGTCGTTATGCAATGGTTTTGAAATTTCATGCTCTTTGCATGACCAATATAGAGAGAAAAAAAGAATAACGATATGCTATTTTAGAAATATTTTACAAAACAATTTATTTGATACTAATTGTGTGCTTTCACGAGGTCCAAAATTTTTATATTGTAAGATTTTGTCTATTTCTTAGGGTTTATAAGTTATTCAAAAGTCATTAGTAATAAAGAGAACTTCAAAGGCTAATCCAATAATATTCAAATATGCATTTCATTTGGCATAACATATCTTAAACATATGGTGTTTGAAATAAAAACGTCATGAGAGCTTGTCTTTAGAAAATGAAACTGTGGAAACATTTTACATGTAAAAGTTAGTTTAAAGGGGAAAAGATTTTCTTGAAAAACCTCGTACCACGTCTTTGGAAGATGGTGATCTTTAATCCAAGTATGGCGTGTAACTCACTTTATATTGTTCACAGTCAGATAGAGAAATTGACAGACCGACAGACACACAGAAATAGGCAAACAGATCTCTTTCTAAAAGGACCTTTTCTTGGATTCAGACAGTCTCAAAACACGCATTTTCTATGAAATCTAGGTATTGACATTTTGGATGAAATACAATATATTTGAAAGTATGTAGCGAAAAAAGTAAAAATGCACAATTGAGACACAGCTTGACCTAAATGCATCAAATTTGGCAATAACAAACACAGTTTATCAAATTTCAACATGATGAATATGTTATACCTACGTTTATTTCGTGTGTGAGCGTGAGCGTGAGAGAGAGAGAGTGTGTGTGTGTGTGTGTGTGTGTGTGTGTGTGTGTGTGTGTGTGTGTGTGTGTGTGTGTGTGTGTGTGTGTGTGTGTGTGTGTGTGTGTGTGTGCGCGCGCTCTATATATGAGTTAACATTTAACATATTCTTTGAACACCTAGAAAGCACAGTATTCTCTGGTTTCTTGTATGAAGATCAATTTCATCTTGGTTGTATGAAGAAGCCTGATTTAGTCATTTATTAGGCGATTTTTCTCAGTACTTTGGATGAAAATCATCTAATTATACATTTTTATAATCCGAGAAGTGCTTTTATTTTAGCTTTTATTCATCATTTGCTGGAAGCAATCTGTTATCTTGTCCCACAACAAAGCTACAATAGCAAAATAGTTCATCATCTTCCAAAGATGTGGTACTAACCCTTTCAAGAAAATCTCCCATCCCAAGCTATCCCTTACATAGAAATTGTTTAAAACTTTTAATTTCCGCAAGAAACTTAACCATTTTCATTGGATTTCCACAGATTCAAAATACACAAAAACAATGTTTACCTTTAATTTTATGGGAATATCCGAGGAATTGCTGTTCCTTCGTAATTAATTTCTATAATTGTTTGTAATCGGTAGACCATAAGACTGGGATAAATTTACTATATATAAACGTAGACTTTCTTAAAATATACAATTTGTTCGAATTAACCTTTTCACTCATTTCCGGTATATCTGATGTTGTGGGTTTGCATTTTTCAATACTTTATTTCAGGTTGTGAAAAACTGTGAATCTTAAGTTGTTTATCGTGATGTCATGGAAAGAGTATAGTATGCAGGACTAAGCAGTTAATCTACTAACGTGTGATCGCTACTTTCAGTCATACTTAAAAATCATCGGTCTGGCCGGGTTTTGAGCTCGCGCCCTTGAGATTAGTAGCACACACCGTTATTAAACACTTGACTATGGCTATTTCTTTTTTATCGATAGCAAAGTGTGTGATAGAGCTGTTTATGTAAACATTTACCTTAATTAACTAAAGAAAATAGCAATATATTTTAAGAATACTTTTAGAAACTGTATAAACGATACTGCGTAAGCAAATTTAGAACAGTTGAATGCTATTCGGCGTTTTGTATGGTCTCCTATAGCAAAACGAAATGTACACTTACTTCATTTCTAGTTAACACTTTTTAATAGCCACAGGAGAGTTTGGATGGAAATGGAATGGAAATAAGAGATGAACATAATGGCTAAAGAAATTCAGGTGAAAATTATTGGTCGGATATTGTTTTCCTCTTGATTAAAATTATTACATGTATTTATAGTGTATCCTTACATTATAAAATTGCCAAATAATTGAATTACATTAGAGTAATGATAAAGTTGTTAATTGGGGCTTGTTGCTGGGGCTATGATGCAAGCAGAATATACCACGTTTCAGTTATGATCAATTATGCAAACTGGGCAGTAGAGATATTCTTCCAAGCAAATTTTCGAATGATAGCGAAACGGGACATTTGTTATAATGGACGCTCTTTAACTGCCGCAGTTCTCAACGTCCCATTCTATATTGGTCGTGAAAGATCGCTAATTTTGATCAAAGGTCTCTTTATCGGACGAAGTTGTTTTACGTGACATAATCTACGATACGGTACACCGTCTTTCCTTCCCCTCCGAAGAAAGCCATGCTAAGGACTTTTATACCCAAAAAGTCTATCGCCCACCGCCAGGTTTGAACCAGCGATTTCGGGAACCAGAAACTAGCAAATTGCTGCTAGACAATGGTGGACGGGTGATATAAACTATATCGATGTGTCTCTGAAGTCCACGTTGCTGGCTCTAAGTTGACTGGTTTTCTTCTTCTTCTTCTTCTTCTTCTTCTTCTTCTTCTTCTTCTTCTTCTTCTTCTTCTTCTTCTTCTTCTTCTTCTTCTTCTTCTTCTTCTTCTTCTTCTTCTTCTTCTTCTTCTTCTTCTTCTTCTTCTTCTTCTTCTTCTTCTTCTTCTTCTTCTTCTTCTTCTTCTTCTTCTTCTTCTTCTTCTTCTTCTTCTTCTTCTTCTTCTTCTTCTTCTTCTTCTTCTTCTTCTTCTTCTTCTTCTTCTTCTTCTTCTTCTTCTTCTTCTTCTTCTTCTTCTTCTTCTTCTTCTTCTTCTTCTTCTTCTTCTTCTTCTTCTTCTTCTTCTTCTTCTTCTTCTTCTTCTTCTTCTTCTTCTTCTTCTTCTTCTTCTTCTTTCTTCTTCTTCTTCTTCTTCTTCTTCTTCTTCTTCTTCTTCTTCTTCTTCTCTTCTTCTTCTTCTTCTTCTTCTTCTTCTTCTTCTTCTTCTTCTTCTTCTTCTTCTTCTTCTTCTTCTTCTTCTTCTTCTTCTTCTTCTTCTTCTCTTCTTCTTCTTCTTCTTCTTCTTCTTCTTCTTCTTCTTCTTCTTCTTCTTCTTCTTCTTCTTCTTCTTCTTCTTCTTCTTCTTCTTCTTCTTCTTCTTCTTCTTCTTCTTCTTCTTCTTCTTCTTCTTCTTCTTCTTCTTCTTCTTCTTCTTCTTCTTCTTCTTCTTCTTCTTCTTCTTCTTCTTCTTCTTCTTCTTCTTCTTCTTCTTCTTCTTCTTCTTCTTCTTCTTCTTCTTCTTCTTCTTCTTCTTCTTCTTCTTCTTCTTCTTCTTCTTCTGCTTCTTCTTCTCTTCTTCTTCTTCTTCTTCTTCTGCTTCTTCTTCTTCTTCTTCTTCTTCTTCTTCTTCTTCTTCTTCTTCTTCTTCTCCTTCTCATTCTTCTCCTTCTCTTTCTTCTTCTCCTTCTCCTTCTTCTCCCTCTCCTCCTTCTCCTTCTCCTCCTTCTCCTTCTCCTCCTTCTCCTTCCTCTTCTCCTCCTTCTCCTTCTCCTCCTCCTCCTTCTTCTTCTTCTTCTTCTTCTTCTTCTTCTGTCGTCGTTACACCAAATTGTTTATATTTGCTAGCAACTCTTATCTCGTGTCTTGCGAAGGTTGTGAGAAGGCCTTGTGCATACTGGGTTTATGCCAGTAAACAACAATAATGAGTCTGCCACATACTTTGTTGGACCATTGGAGTTTCCCTGCCCGCCTCAGTAGCGTGGTGATAACATGTTTGCCTCACGTTCAAGAGGTCCCGAGTTCGAATCTAGGATAGAGTGAGTTACCTGGATAAGGTTTTTTCCGGGGTTTTCCTTATCCTGATAGACGAATGTTGGTTAAATATAAGCTCCATGGACCCCGGACTCACTTGAGCATCATTTCACCAATTTCAACCATCGTCCGATATGACTTAAAGTTGGAGGACGTAAATTAAAAAAAAATGGAGTTTCCCAAATTGAATATTATTGCTCGTTAGGTTTTAATAAGTGGAATCTAGATCTGAGTTTAGGCGCTTCCCTGTTCCAGGCTGATGTAGGTGAATCTCTTGAAGTTCAGAACTGTAAGAAGATTTCTTGGAGTCGCCCACATTCTTATGCCCTGCCACACAGAGTTAATTTTCCCTCTGCAATACATAATGCATTTTCACACTGGCACGTGTATTTGACAGTGTATGAACATAACATTATTCATACATTTTTCGGAAAAACTTCCTTTTGTGCGACGCGAGAATATTTCCTAAGTCCAAAGGTGCACATATACGCATGCGCAAGCAGACGAACAGCCGGTTCTGGCATTGCCGCCAACATGAGAAAGATATGTAAAACTTGTAGCCAACCTCTGCAAAAATGCCCCAGACATAGGTGACGCAAAGGAACATGGTTTGAGCAGGCGAAGTTATCGTCCGGTCAAATTTTGTTACTCATGCACTGCTTTGCACATAAACAATCCTACGTCACGACGATAATGGAGTGCTCCGTAGGAAATATAAGTATGAGCTCACGGACTGTATCGGACTGGTTTGGCTACTGCCACGAAGTGTGCATGATGTCAAATGACACCACGTATACTGCAAGGAGGAACATTGACAGTCCCGGCCACGTCGTTCAAATCGACGAATGCAAAATAGAACGACGCAAGCTTCATCGTGGGCGCGTCGTAGAGGGCAACTGGATCTTGGGAATGATTGACGTGGAAACGAATGAGGTGCGGATGGCGATATGCCCCAATAACAGGAGGGATGCAAATACGCTCTACAGTCTAATTGCAGCGCCCACGATGAAAGTTGCATTCGTCGATATGAACGACGTGACCGGGACCGTCAAGTTCCCCCCTTGTAGTATATTTGGTGTCATTTGACATCATGCACACTTCATGGTAGTAGCCGAATCAGTCCGATACAGTCCGTGAGCTCATACATGCATTTCCTATGGAGCACTCCATTATCGTCGCGTCGTGGTATTGTTTATGTGCTAAGCAATACATGAGTAACAAAATTTGACCGGACGATAACTTCGCCTGCTCAAACCATGTTAGTGTTTAGTTAGCTATGTGGTGCAATTTAGGTGCTACTTTGTGTTAGTCTGCTAGATAGTGTAATTTCGGGACAAGTAAGAATGTTGGCAGTATTGTTTTCAATGGAGAAACAAGCATAGTTTGGCTGCTCTGTATTCTTCAATATGGCTACATTACGCAGTAAGTAAATAAACAATACTATATTAAAAATCATGGTTGTATATTAAAACATCAAAAATTGTGAATGAATTAGAAACAAATCGAACAGCCCATTTTTCTTTTCCTCTGGCATACTTTGGAGTTTCAAGATTAGTACTTTAGTACTTCTTTCTAATGTTACCCATTTCGCTCGCATCAGTAAGTACTACTTCCCTTCCCCTTGTACTATTCAGTCACCTATTTAACCTGTTCTCTCTCTCTCTCTCTCTCTCTCTCTCTCTCTCTCTCTCTCTCTCTCTCTCTCTCTCTCTCTCTCTCTCTGTGTATGTATGTGTGTGTGGTTTCTTTATACCTGGCATGCCCCATTCCTTAGGAATACTACATGCCTTCTTTTATTTACATTATATACAACTTTTACAACAATTTTACATATCTTGTATTTGTATTGAAATGTTTCCTACAATATTTTACAATATTCTTATTAAACTAGTTGCAATTAATTAGCAGTTTTATTGAATTTTTATGCTTCATATGCCTACTCTATATCTGTGAAGTTTATTGATTTAACAAATTTAACGAAATATGTTAGATGTGTGTTAATAAGTTCCTCTTTGGTAATGGGCCACGTGCATTGTCTGCTTTTTATTTTCTTGATCATTTCGGTTCTTTGTTTGTTTATGAATGGACATTGGAATATTATGTGGTCTACTGTTTGGTCCTCTTCTTCACATTTGCATACTGGGCTATCTAGTAAAGCAAATCGATTGCGGTATGAACGGGGCTTTTAATGTCCTGTGACAATTGCTGTAAACTCTTGGCATATGGGCAGTTCTTGTTTTAGTCTATTTCTCACGGATGGGAAGAATTCTTTGGTGATGGCTCCTTTCCTTGATGCCGTCCATTGTAGTTGCCATGCGTTCAGTCCAGTGTCTCTCTCCATGCTTATCAGGACTTCTTTAGGTGTTTTATTATATTGTATTTCACGATCTTCCCCAGCAGCCTCTTTTGCTAGTCTGTCTACTATTTCATTACAATATATGCCCGAGTGTGCTTTCACCCATCCAAAATGCAGCATCCAGTCTGATGTTCTCTGGCCGAGGATTTTAGCTTTGATTGCCTCAGTCAGGTAATTGTGTTTCGAGTTGTTTTTAAGGAGATCCAGTGTTATCCTGCTATCAGTGAACAATGCAACTCGTTTATCAGTGTAACCTTCATTTTCTAGTTCTTTAGTTTCTTCAGCGCCTCAAGAATTGCAAGTTGCTCTGCCTGGTTATTTGAGCATCGAGCATGCAGCTTGAACTTTAACTTACGGGTCAACATGCTGTTTATAAATATTACTGCCGCTGCCCCCAACTTTGTCTCCCATTTTGCTGCCGTCTGTGTATATTTCAAATGCGTATGTACTGTTATTGTCTGTCTCATATATTGAAGGATTTTGTGCCGGGTGTCTCCAGTGTCGCATTTCTACTGGTGCGTCGTATTCCTCATTGTGAGCTCTTGTTGCCAGATAAGTCCTTACCTTTCCCTCTATGGTTACTTGTAGAGGTTGTGCACCCGCTATTACACATGAAGCCTCAAATGATACTGTACGGTATGCTTTAGTAATGTTTATATTAATTAGTCTGCACTCTTCTGTACTTAATTATATTCTTGTATTTCTTTAAGGCTTCTATCCACACTGGTGAGCCATATGTCATCGCTGGAACTATAGCTCCTTCATAGATCGTTCTTAGAGATCTGTATCCTAATCCCCATTGTAGTTTGGCTGCCCGTGATAACATTGATGAGTTTAATGGATTTGTGTGTGTGTATGTGTGTGAGTGTGTGTGTGTGTATGTGTGTGAGTGTGTGTGTGTGTGTGTGTGTGTGTGTGTGTGTGCGCGCGCGCGCGCGCTACTTGTGTGGTCCGGTTGCTAATTACCATTCTTTTTAACACTGTTTACCCTTTACGATAATTAGTTTGTGTGCATACATAACATTATATTGTGACTTTGTGGGTTCGTAGTATTAAAAGTCCAATTTGCAGAAAATAAAAATAGTTCTTTATTTGCGTAGGAACACACTGTTCAATTCTCACGTAACAACATTACGTCACATACACACAGCCTACAACGTTCTGATCAGCTGTCAACACTCGTGTTACACAACTACTCATCACTATCCATGGCTTCTTTTTATACACCCATTCATGAATTCCAGACTGTTCTGTCAATCACTAGATTTTTCTGGAATAAACAAGGCATTTAATGATGTAATCAGAATATTCTATCACCTTTCAGAAACGTGAAACCCTATCTGGGCCGGCAAGTCTTTCATCTCCGTCTCATTGTGTACACTAGCTGCGCTATTGTTAACTGCTTATGCAAGCCCTTTATTACCGTGAAACAATAGCCGCCGTCTGTTTTCTATTTGTGCCGAAACTTATATGCCTGTTGCCACGACAATATTGTTACATTAATTAAATTATATTGCATTGAGTATTTATATTATAGTTATATGAATATTTATATGTTGTGGAATTATTCATATTTTTTGTTTAATATTACAATCTGTTTTTGCTTTCTCTAGCAATATCTCCTTTTTAAAATTATTGTCTATTTTATACTCCTTTGATGTGCACAGATTCGTTGTCCCACAGCTACTGTGTCCTCTAACATTTCTGCTTTATGTAATTTCTTTACACTGTCAAAAGTTAGATGTTCCATCTAAAAAGCACTGAATTGCACTCTATAAGTCATGAAGATTATTAACTATATTCTTTACAGGCGCATGGGAATCTGGGTGCAACGCTAGGAAATACGACCACGACAGCGTTGTGTGTGTTTGCAACTCTAAAACGTGTGACTATGTAGCACCACCTGGGCCTATTCCACAAGGTGGTTTTCTTCATTACCAAACCACTAGAAGAGGAAGTAGGCTTTCTATGCGAAGTGGAAGGTTTACTAGCAGGCCAGCCGATCAAAGTGAGTATAGAATTATCATCTAGTATGTTTAAATACAGTTCCTTTCTTATGTAATTACAGGAGATTTGTAGTTAAAGGATTGAGAAAAATCTAGAAGAAATCTCTCTGCTAGCGGTATCTGAAGCGCTCATGAGTCGGTGGCTTAAACGCCCCGGCTACTCAAGTGCTGTCGTTAATTTATACGATTATGCAGAGCGGTCGTTTTATGGCTCGGCCTGGATCGTATATATGACTACTCAGCACGCTGCTCGTTACATCACAAGTGGATAGTTCCATTCTAACATACCCGGGTTAAATACCTATAGGTATAATCCAATTAACTTGAGGTTGCAGCTGAGTAAAAATAAGCACCAAAGGAATTAGTCTTTTATCAATCCTAAAAGGAGATTGAGGATGATTTTATACCTGTGGAGCTATTGATGGTTCATGTATCAACTACTCCACTTGTATGAATCACCTTCAGTCTTCTTTCAGGTTTAGTACCAGACGAATTATTATTATTGTGTATCTTTACTCAGCTGCCACCTCAAGTTAAATGAGCTAACATAAACTATAATGAAGTTAACCTTGTTTTAAATGGCGCTGAAGCTGGCGTCCATTTGCAGTGCGGGCGAGGCCATAAAACGAACGCTCTGTAATATCATAACCTTTTTTCATTCATTAGGCTTAAATTTGCATGAAGTTTACTTCCATATATACGTAACAAGTCATTGCATCGCGTCTTAAGTACAACAAAATTCGTAATCAACTATTTCATAAAGGTCTTATAAAACTGTATGGTTTGTGTTGTAAACTTCTGTGACAGTAAAAGTAAAATATATTTAAGAGAGGAGAAGGGTGGCAGTTTTTTTTTTCAAATGCGGTTTTGTTATATAATAATAATACAAGGGGCGTCCAGAAAGTAAGTTCTGTTTCAATTCATCTCCGCTGCGATCGCAGTTCCGCACATACGCGGTAGACGCGCTGTATCAAGGAGAAGAAATGTGCGCCATTGTGAGATCGCTGTCAGCCACGTACGCTTTGTTGTGCTTGTTTACAATGTCGGTGTTGATTGAAAATCCCGCCGCTTGTGAAATCAGATCTGTGATTCGTTTTCTGAATGCTGGGAAAGTGAAATCAATTGAAATTTATTGGCAAATTTGCGATGTCCAAAGGTGTTGTGTTTCTTCACGACAACGCACGACCACACACTGCAAATGTGACGAAAAACATCTACAGGGGTTTGGCTGGAACGTGTTTGACCAACCCCGGTACAGCCCTGACCTCGCTCCTAGCGACTTTCATGTGTTCTTCCATCTCAAATCTTTCCTTAGCGGTCAACGCTTCAACAATGTCGAAGAGCTGAAAGAAAATTTTTGCAACTGGTTGAAGACACAGGCGGCAAACGTCTATGAAGAAGGTATACAAAAACTTGTGCCTCGCTATGACAAATGCCTGCAAAATTTCGGCAGTTATGTGGAAAAGTAGTTTAAGAGTTGTTGAATTTTGTGCAATAAATAATTTTTCTGTATCTGTACACAATTTAATTTTATTACCAAACAGAACTTACTTTCTGGACGTACCTCGTAGATAATCTAATATTTACATGCGGTCAAGTTTTAAAGCTGTGATGCTTGTAATACATTAATGTCATACGTGCTAAGGAATTGAAAATTTTGCTACACATTCCGTAAACTCAGAGGAAAAAACCTACATAGATCTCCTTTGGATTAAGTAAATATTTTCCTAAGTAAAATAAGACATAAAATATAGGCACAAAGGATATTTCAGCAGCACTCAGTTACATTCACTATTTTCCATATGTCCAATATCCAAAGTATAGCTCCAGTCAAAGATGAAAGAACATTCTTTATAGACCTGTATCTTAGATCTTGTTGGAAGAGATAGATTTTGGAAAAAAACTGTAATGCTTTTATATACTTAACTAATTAAAAATCATTAAATATATATCAACAGGGTAAGTGGTTTTACTAAAACAAAAACGTTTATTCTACAAAAAGTCAAGTCTTCAGCAATTATATATAATATAATTTACATCTTACAACGTTAAGTCATATCGGACGATGAATAAAATGGGTGAAATGAAGCTCAAATGTGCCCAGGATCCATAAAGCTCAGAATTACCCGACGTTCATCTTTCAGAACAAGGAAAAACCCCGGAAAAATCATCCAGGTGCTCACCCTGACCGAGATTCGAACTCCAGATCTCTTGAACATGAGTCGGACACGCTAGCATCTACGCTACCGAGACGGGCAAATATATTAATAATAAAATAAATGACCCTTTAAAGGGCATAGAAGCCAAGGATTCCACGGCCCTAATTTGTCGGCTCCAAATGAAACGAAGGAATAGATGTTACATAAGATTCTTCTGGCTCAAAAAGTCAGAGTAGGTTGTAGGAATTGGTTCTATGAAACATGCGGTGAATGAATTTTCTTCATGAATTATTTTCTTTATGCTCTCGAATAAGTTTGGAAGATGGGCTTAGATTCACACGGCTGAATAATGATTTCTGAACGTCATATTTGCATTAGTTTCAACACTTTAATACCAACATTTGGAACTCCACAGAATTATGAAAATTTTGATGGTATCCTAACACTTTTTTATTAATATTTCACTATTCGTATATTACGTGTGCTTAAATTTGTAACCTATTAACTTGCTGTTTTTTTTTAAATTCAGGTTTTTTAGGGATTTGCAAGATGTGTGAATGTATTAATGGAAAGATTGTTAATTTATGGCGCCGATTTACTATCAAATGCACTTTTCTGCAGGTAGGTCAATGGACTGAGGATTACCTCTGCGCATAAGCAATTTATTAGCTTAATAGTGTTAAATATATATCACAGGAGGAGTTAGAACGAACTCGACAGATTGCAGTATCCTATTTATTACTTAGAAACTTTCATCCCAGAGTTGGCAATACTAATTACTGAATTTTGTACCCAGTGTTCGCAATGGACCAGTCCTTAGGCAGATGTAAGATTTACACAGATTTATCGTTTGAAGGCTGCCTACTTTAGCTACCCATACTTTAACCTTTGAAGTTTTAACGTGTTTATAATATAAGTGCGATTCATTTGCAATAACCTAGAAGGTACGTAAAAGTACATATATACTGATATTTTGCACTATCGATTTTTTTTTTTTGATATATTGCCAGAAACAAAAGCGAGTGTATATACATAATGTGTATATATATATATATATATATATATATATATATCCCTTCCTCGCCAATGCTGGTGTTAGGAGTCGCTTGGGTTCCCTCAGAGCGAGGGAGCTGAAGCATATTGTGACGTTGTGGATTCGTGAAATTAAAAGTCCAATTGCACAAATTCAAAATGTTCTTTATTTCCACCGAATACAGTTGGGACACTTGCCGATTACATAGGATTACGTAGCGCACACAATTACAATCCACCAGTTCGTCAGTCGCAGGTCCACTCTACACTCACTAATACGTACAACTCTTTCTAGAGCTGGCTAAAAGCTCCTCTGATACACGTACGCAGTCTTCCAGTCCGTTCACTAGACGGCGCTCCTCACGGCTGCTCGCCAAGAACTGAACTGACTCCAGAGGTCCAGAGGTAGTCCTGGTCGGGCGGGCCATTTTTTCTTTTTCCCCGTCCGGGTGTCTTTTGCCGCAGTACCTAGCCGCTTTGCGGCTTAACCTGCGAAGTGAGTCAAGCTTGGTTGCATTTTGTTCTGCTGGCCGTAGGTTTTTGTTTGTTTGTTTGAGATTTGGTGTTAACTGGTTGCCCTTGAGTGTTCTCTGAAGGCAACAGCTAGGCAGGTTTGTTACTTTCTCCCGTTGGGGGAGGATCTGTTTTAGAGCTTTTGCCCCGTTTTGAGTACGGGTGGCCTGACGCTTGAGCCATCAGGCGTTATGTGAGTTTGAATATGTTTGGGGTTTCCCTTGGGTTAACCAAGCGGCCCCAAGACGTCTCTAGGGAGTTTGTATGATGGCAAGCGACTTTGCTCCCTCTGGTCATACCTGCCCAGTGAGTTCACCAAAGGGTTGCCATGGGTTTGAATTTTGTCGTACATTGAACGAGCCCTCTCTCGTATGACGTCGGCAATGTACGGGATGTTCGAATGTTCATGAAGGATATGGGCGGGAAATCTCCAGTCAGTATCGTAGATGACCCGTAACGCCCTGTTCTGCAGCGTCTGGAGTCTGACGAAAGTGGTATTCGCCACTGTTCCCCAGATCTCACAGCCACACAAGATCATGGGCGGGATGATCGCCCGATACAGCTGGAGTTTGAGACGGAGTGGCATGGTTGAACGGAATATGGGATGTAGGTTCCTGAGCGCGACGTGCCCAAGCTGGACCTTGCCTTTGACGTGCGGAGTGTAAGTTAATTTGCGGTCCAGCGTCACTCCGAGATACTTCGCCGTTTGAACCCATGGGATTCCACGACGCCGTAAAACGAAGTTCTGCTGCAACCGATTGGCTCTGGTTTTCGCCAGGAGAATCGCAGAGCTCTTCTCCGGGTTAATTGCCATTCGCCATTTTCGCCAATGACCCGGAGCTGGGTTTGGATCTGCCGAAAGCTATACCTTGGGTTTCTGTTGACTGCGAAGATCATAAGATCGTCCGTGTATTGACAGGTGTGGGTATTGTGGTGCGTGGGTATGTCAGCCATGTAAGCTGCAAAGAGTGCCGGCAACAGCACGCTGCCTTCCGGCACTCCAGCGCCAATGGGCCGCTCGGTAGACAGCTTCCCCTCCATCTTTACTCGGAAGCTTCGGTTTCCGAGGAAACCGGCCACCAAGGAAATGTATGGACGGGGAATTTCATGCTCCAGGAGTTTGTAAATAAGTTCTTCGTGCCAGGTAGTGGCGAATGCCTTCTCCACGTCCAGCAACACTGCTACCGTTTTAGATCGTTCCTGGAATCCCAGGGAGGTCTTCTCGGCAACCCGCAGTAGTTGCTGTGTCGTGGAATGGCCAGAACGGAAGCCGAACTGATGTTCCGGGATTAAGCCCCTTTCCTCTAGGTGAGGAAGGAGCCGGGATAGGAGCAGTTTTTCGAAGACCTTCGATAAAACTGGTAGAAGGCTGATAGAGCGGTAACTGGAAGGAAAAACCGGATTTTTCCCCGGCTTTAAAACGCACACCACGCGCGCCTCCTTCCAGATAGCTGGAAAGTGGCGCATGTATAGGCACGCATTATAAATCCGGGTTAAGTGAATCACGGCTCTGCGTGGAAGGTGCTTGAGCATTTCCGCTGTCACACGGTCCTGCCCCGGTGCTTTGTTGTTTCTTAGAGAGTTAAGCGTGGTCGCTAACTCTCTAGGGGTAACGATGGGGATGTGGAACTCCTCGTGGTCAGGGGGCGGGGCTTCTAGGAAGTCCTCCACCACCTGTTCCACGAGGTCAGCATGGTCATCGTCCATTGGCTCTACCCTGGGTTGGAATTGAGCCTCCAGATAATCTGCTAATGCATCTGCCTTTTCTTTCGACTCGTAGATGAGTCGACCTCTAGGGCTATGTAGGTGGTGCTGGTGTACGGTTTTGTCTTTCCGCAGGCTACGGACTATTCGCCACGGTTTTCTCTCCTGGAGATTGGTGTGCCTTAGCAGTTTTTCCCAGGCCTCTTGGCGGTGTGCTCTTAGGAGCCGTCTTACCAGGGACTTGAACCTCTGGTGTACTTTTCCTATCCTGGGATGGCGAAATCACTGCCACAGCTTTCCCACAGCATTTTTAGCCCTGATTAGCTGCTTAATGGGTCCCGGAATATCGGTAGGGTTTGGTGCGTCTATTGGGATGCGGTGTGTGTGAGCACGGACCGCATTGAGGATAGATGTGGAGAATCCTTGGCTGCCGCCTCGAGTGACTCCACGGAGTCGATCCGGGGACTGGCTTCCACGGAGTTTTGGATGGTAGTGATAGCGGCATCCCAGTCGACTTCGTCCACCCAGTCTACCGTTGCCAGAGCTGCGACGGTAACGTCTGAATCGATCACAACTGGGTTGTGATCCGAATCCAGAGCGTTTACCGCCGTGAGGTCCAGATGAAATGGTATGTTTTTAGTGATAGCGAAATCTATGACGTCCGCTCTGCCTCGAGGCGGAAAGTGCGTTGGACCCCGCGGGCCATGCGCATGAAGGGTGGGGTCTCCGCAGATGAAGCGGTAGATGCTCCTTCCCCTTTCATTCTGGATGCGGCTGTTGCATCCTGGGTGTATGGCGTTGAAGTCGCCGGCTATGCACACTCTGTGATCAAGGTTGAGGAGAGCCCGGTAATCCGCTTCATGGAAGGGATGATTGGGCGGGTCGTACACCGCCACAAGCACCAGGTCAGAACCGCCTAAGGAGAGCCTTACGGCGGTCGCCTCCAAGTGTTGTAGCGGAGGAAGTGTGATACGAGTATGGGTGATATGGTTTTTGATAAGGATGACTGTACCACCGCCCCGCCGACCGGCTCGATCGGATCGGTGGACGGTGTAACTTGGCAGATTAAACTGTACACCAGCATGCAGGTGCGTTTCGCATAGCATGAGGAGGTCAATTCCTTGGTCATTTACAAATTCCAAGATACCCGGTTTCTGTTCCCGGACTCCATTTGCGTTCCAGAACGCGGCTCTCAAAGAACGTTGAGTTCTCCTCATCGCCATTTATAAGCTGGAGTCAGGGAAGAGAAGCCGTGCAGTCTGTTGCATTATGCTGTGCTTTTGCATAGTAGGTATTCTGGAGTTTGTCAATTGCTCACTGCAGCGCCTTAGAATTGGGAGGGAGCGTTGTATTAGTTCGGCAAACCAGGCAGAAAGCTCTTGGAATCCCGCCAGGTTTTCGTTGGATATGCCAGTGTCCCTCTCTGGCATTGGATCTGAGGTGGTGAGGCTTGGTTCCTCACTTATTGTTGTTGCAGCCACAGGGGCTGGAGCTGGTGCAGGAGGGGGAGCAGTGGCGGCAGTACCGCTCTGTCTCCCCGTGGAGGTTGGGGCAGGCTGCCCGGCAGTTGGTGCCGCAGTTGCCGGCGGGCTTTGCCGCCGGGCTGCGGTGGCCTTCTTCTGTCGAGGAGGCCGCTGTGGTAATGCTGCAGATGCAGCCGGTGCTTGGATGGCGGCTTCCCTGGAGCCTACCGCCTGGTTTATTGCCGGAGTCTGCCCCGCCCCGGCCTGCTGGAGCACCTGTTCGTGCCTCCTCAGTGTCTGGGCAAAACTGACTGCAGGCCGAACTTGCGCTGGCTCCCTGTTGGAGGTCCTGCCCTATACGCAGTCTCATCCACTGCATCCCTTATATACGCAGATCGCTGTGTCTGGAGGTTTCGCGGCTCAGTGAATCATCCCGATGGTTCCAGACGTCAGGAAGAGGGGAAAGAGACGGTAAAGTGTCTCGTGACACTTCCCTAACCACCCCCTTCAGTAAACGCCACAAGATAAATGGGTAGGTGTGGTCTGAATGCCTCCTGTCACTCACCCAGCTGCAAGCTGGTCGTGCCTTCCGATAATTAGGTGACAATATTGTTATGATAGATAAGATCGCGGTTGGGGGGTCGCCCCAACGCCTGGGATGAATTAATGATGGAGTAATTGGTGGAATGATGGTGGGGGAAACAGGAGGACCCGGAGGAAACCCACCCCAGCACCATGTTGTCTGCCACAAATCCCAATTTGCGGTCGCCAGAGATCGAACCCGAGCCGCCTAGGTGAGAAGCAAGCGGTCTAACCACTCAGCCATGGCACGGCCTATATATAATACACACACACACACACACACACACACACACACACACACACACACACAAACACGCACACACACACAATTTATATGTATATGAATTAGAAGATCTTATTCCATACCATGGGCCAGTCCCCTGTTTCTGGTTTTCTTGGGCTTTTCATTAGTAAAATTATGCAACTGTTAAGATTAAAATATTTGTAAGCAGTAGAAGCTTTGCTTTTGTTATAATACTGCTATCTACTGCTGGTAACTTCAGCAGGCGGCAATTTTACTTTCCTGCTAACGAGAAAGGGAACTGTAATATACATATATTTACAGATATAGCTTAAAACTTGTTTTAAGTATATACAATTAATGTGTGATATTTATTTACAGTTAGATTTCCAAAAAGGACAGTTATCATCAAAGCTAATTCTAGTAGAGTGTTCCAAGAAGTACTTGGCTTTGGAGGTGCTATGTCGGACGCTGCAGGTTATAACATTGCTTCGCTTTCTGTGAAGATGCAGAAAGAGCTTCTAAGGTACTATAACTGATTATTTTATATTTTATAGATGTATGAAAGCTGTATTCTATACCTCTTCTATTTCAGGCCAGGCATTTATACCATAGAAGGTGTGAAAGCAAAGCTCTACAGGACGCAATTTAAGGATATTCTTATATTGATCCATAACAACAGAAAACTATGTGTAGCTACCCTTTCACTTTGAACGTTCAGGATGTGGTGCATGAGTTTGTGAACAGCATTCAAAAGCGAAGTCTCATCAAAGTCCCTTGGGCAATTTTTTTTTACGATTTTGATTAACATTTTTTAGATATTTACGGAAAAACAAAAAGTTTATTTTCGATTTTCTAGAAATAACATGTGGGGTTTTCTTGCGTGTAAGATTTGCTTAATTCTGTATAACACTTGTAAACTGTAAGACAGACAAGAACTTCTTCAGCAGAAATGAAAAACACTCAGTTATCCCAAATACTCTCAGATTCCCAAGGCGGTGGATTCTTTTTCTTCGGGCGTAAAAATCTTTAACATGACTACCTTCGGAAGGGAAGTAAAGCCGATGGTCCCATATATGCAAGAGAACCTAAAGCCTAATAAAGAGGCATTTAGCAAATTTAAGTGGTGTTTAACACCCTGTAAAGAATGGAATGCTGAGAACCACAGAAGTGAAAGAGCACTCAAAAATAAATAAGAAAATAAATACAATGGAATGCTGAGAACCACAGAAGTGAAAGAGCACTCAAAAATAAATAAGAAAATAAATAGAAAATAAGAACTATTCAGTGTTTTTCATTATGTCATGAAAGGTGTATGTAATTTCAAGGAAAGTAAGAAGGTCCAGAAAGTAAGCTCTGTTTCAATTTATCTCCACTGCAGCACTGCGATCGCAGTTCCGCAATGCGCGGTAGACGCTCTGTATCAAGGAGAAGAACTGTGCGCCATTATGAGATCGCTGTCAGCCACGTATGCTTTGTTGTGCTTGTTTACAATGTCGGTGTTGATTGAAAATCCCGCCGCTTGTGAAATCAGATCTGTGATTCGTTTTCTGAATGCTAGGAAAGTGAAACCAATTGAAATTTATTGGCAAATTTGCGATGTCAAAAGGTGTTGTGTTTCTTCACTACAACGCACGACCACACACTGCAAATGTGACGAAAAACATCCTACAGGGATTTGGCTGGGACGTATTTGACCAACCCCCGTACAGCCCTGACCTCGCTCCTAGCGACTTTCATCTGTTTTTGCATCTCAAATCTTTCTTTGGCGGTCAACACTTCAACAATGACGAAGAGCTGAAAGAAAATGTTTCCAACTGGTTGAAGACTCAGGCGGTAAACTTCTATGAAGAAGGTATACAAAAACTTGTGTCTGGCTATGACAAATGCCTGCAAAATTTTGGCAGTTATGTGGAAAAGTAGTTTAAGAGTTGTACAATTTTGTTCAATAAATAATTTTTCTGTATCTGTACACAATTTAATTTTATTACCAAACAGAACTTACTTTCTGGATGTACCTCGTATATAGGTACCCGTTTTAAACATTTAAGTATCTACAGCTGTTCCTTTTGTGGCTGCAAAAATGTGTAATGAAAGTATATATGCGAACGCTTATCACGATGAACAAAGTACTAGAATAGTTCGCAGAATCTATATAAAAATATACGATATTGTATAAATAAACTGATGTAAATGTAACACAGCTGTGATATACAATGAGTGGAATTTGAAAGCAATTAGACAGTGACCCGCTTTTTGAGGATTTGACTATCGACTAAGTTTCCTTTGTCCCATGTTAACACAATACGTATTTGTGCCAGGTAGCGGTTTCTAGGTCAATGGCTTTTGAGAATAAGACAATTTTGGTAATTTTTTATACATGATGTATGTGTAGCAGGATCCAAAATACTCGTAGTAGCATTTGTTACTCAAAGTAACAAAAACATTCGGCTTGTTAAAGATAATCATCTAACTGTTTTCACAGAACGCAATGATACTTCAGTTATCATTACACGTCTTTGGAAATCTTATTTTAGGCTAATTTAGATGGTAAATAAGGATGCTCTTTTCCTCTTTCCATTTTTCCCAACTTTTATCGTTTGACCTTACTGTCACATCGAACCATGAATTAATGAATTAAATGCTGGAATTGTGCTCAAATGTGTACAGACATTAGATTTACTCCAGGTTTATTTTCTAAGTATAACATAAAACCACAGAAAAGGTAATCTCTTGGAATCTCTTTAATTTGAAGTATATATGTAACCTCCATACCATGGATTGTTTAACTGAAATTTGAACTATGCTACATAAGTATCCCAAACTTAGAACCGGGAAGTAAACAGACATTTTGTATTCCTCCACGTTAACCTTTGATTTCGCTTCAGCTATAGGATCAAACTGCACATATTATCTTTTTTATAGTAATTTACGGCCTCCAACGTTAAGTCATATCGGACGATGAATGAAATGGGTGAAATGAAACTCAAATGAGGCCGGGATCCATGGAGCTTAGGATAAGGGAAAATCCCGGAAAAAACCCTTATCCAGGTAACTCACCCTGACCGAGATTCGAACTCGGGACCTCTTAAACGTGAGGCAGACACCACGTTACCATCCACGCTACTAAGGCGGGAAAACACCTTTTAATATTCACACTACTTACTAAGTCGTTTTCAACAATGATTTAAAAACCCGCAAAATTGCGCATGTTTAAGGTACTACATGATGAGTATCGCGGGCTGGTTAGTGACGTCATGTGTTTATATCAAATTGGCTTCTAAAAATGGGGTGATAGTAGTTCAATTCCAATAGATTTGGCACACTTTAAATGAAGGTGTAACGTGCACATAACCGGTCAAAACAAAAAAAAAAGTTATGTTTACTTCGAGTTATACATTTGGTCAGTTTTTCATACAAAATGAAAAATTACACTGAAAACAAGATTTGATTAAATTTTTATTGATATATTTTTTTTTGTATTGATATATTTATTGTGCATATTCCAAAATTTTATAATTTACAACTTTTGGATACATTTATTTTCGTTACCTTGTTGCTACCTTGGCTTACATGACACCCTGATCTTTTGCTCTGCCAGGTAGCTCTTAACCTCCATACCTCCTTGATTACTTAATTAGTCCCTTTCTTCCCCTCCTCTTCCTTTCTTATATTTTTTACATTTCTGGCCCATTTTTCTTTTACTTTCTGCAAGAACTCACCAATACTTTTTACCTTCTTTTCCTCCCTGCACGTTAACATTTTTATAGCTACTATCCTCTTCTCTAATTTCTCCCATTTTTCATCCCAAACCTTTTTCCTCCATATTGCAACCTCCTCGCATTCTGTTACATAGTGTTCTATACTTTCTTTTCCCCCACACAATTCACAAATTCCCTTTTCCCTACCTCTTATCCCTCTTAGAAGTATTGTTCCTGTTCTCATCCAAGCTAACCCTTCTCTCTCTTGCCTATTGCAGTAATCTACATATGCTTCTCGTCCTCAATTTCTTGTTATTTGTTTGTAAAATTGTAATAATTTCATATTTTTTAGACTTCCCCATATTTCCTGTCTTTCTGTATCTTCTATTCTGCATTTTGCTAATTTATCCACATCGCATGTTTTCCATTCCTCTAATCTCCATATATCTTCCATTCCTAGTTTTTCCATAATTCCTCCTATCTCTGCCCACCAACTATTTGAGTTCTCTAATTTTTTCTGGTGTCTCGTGAATGATTTCATCTTCTTCTTTAACCAAACACCTATACCAAAATGTTATTATTCTTTCCATTATTATTCCATTTATTCTTGTCTTTCCTGAGTCTACTAAAGCTACTTCTGACCTCGGTGCTGACCTTTGTAAGCCAGTAACTCTTTAGAAAATCTTCTGTAGTTTTGGTCCACCGTTGTGTTTACCTCTGTGCCCCCCCCCCCCCTCAGATCTCCACAGCATACAAAATTTTGGATTCAACTAGTGCTTCGTACATTCTTTCTAACCATTTGATCAGTGGTGTCATTGAGGAGAAACAGGGTGGTTACCTTTCCCCTTCCTAGTTATCCTTCGCAGATGACGTAATAGATACTGGGGTGAGAAAGAGCGTGCGGAAGATTCAGTGGCGGGTTGTTAAACTATTTATTCATATTTTCAAGTGCATAATGTGCATTGAATACCATTTTAAATTACATTTTTATAGCTACATGTTAATAATTATTAGTTAATAATTTAAGTGGAAGTCTTATTCTTCATAGCTAATAATTTGTCGATATCGGGCTCTGTAACTGGATATGTTGACTGTTCGCATTTGTATTACTTGCATTTGTTTTAAAGCACAAAAGTACTGCACACATAATGCTTTTTTTCAAAATTCAAAGAAAATGCAATGCAAAACAAATCGCAAATTTACTGTTATCATGAAGCTAATAACATACAGAAACAGCATTAATGATGAACATTCATGAACGGAAGTTATGTTGACTGTTGAAAGCTAAAGTAAATATTAGTGATAACTGCGCATCTCAAAAAGTGTTTCCCAGTACCGGACAAACGTATATAAATACATATTTCTAAATAAAGGAAGAGGAAGTGCATAATAAATCACAAGATGATTATCCTTATTATAATTATTATATTTTTTAGATAAAAATGGAACAAGGTAACATGATAAGATATTTTTCAAAATCTTCTCTAGAGATTATCAAAGCAAAATAAAAATGTCTTTGAAATAACGATTTTTTTAAACACAGTGATTACATCTATAAAAATCAATGTTCTCTTGCTCTGTACATTCAATATGTGCCCAACCCTTGCACGACACACACTGAGCCCAAGCCTCGTCTGTGGTTTCTAAGCAAATGATACACTCTGTTAGAACACTTCGATCGACACTTTTAGTCTTCTAAGGCTCGTCACTGTTTCCAATTTCTGTTGGCACAGAGCTAAAGCTAGGTTCTCTATTTATATTTTGATTAATGTTAGTCTTGCATCCCTTTGCTATTGGTTTGTTCTTCTGTTTTTGTGCCTTTTCCTGCATCATCAACTTATACGGAGTCGATGTTAATATTTCACTATTCTGGTTTCTTCTTTTCCGCTGTTTTGCCTTGTTCAAACTTCAGTCAGAAGCTGGAGAGGTTTCTTTAACTATTTTCTGAAATTCCTTTGATGTGGATGGCTTGTCAAGTGTTGCAGGGGAAAAACAAATAGCGTCATTTGGTTTTCCAGTGTGTTTTGAGGTGCTAGGTGTTGCAAGTTGTCCCTGAACAACTTCAGGGTTAATTATTTCTGCATTTTCAATTCTGCTGAAGTATGATGCTGCCAGAAAATCCAAATCACTGAAGATGTTCCTGTTCAAGGGATAGAGCCCTGTGCACTTGAAGGCTGATCGCGCTAGATTCATCCGACAGATTACTTTAAAGGCTTTGTCGACCAACCCAGCAACATCTTGTATCATGATTTTTAATGGGGCATATCTTCTCATCCACGAACTACATGCATCATTATAAGCCATTTTAAATGGCTTCATAACAGCCCTGTTTAAGGGTTGCATCTTATGTGTGGAGTGAGGAGGGAGACTTATCATATGAACATTATTCTCCTTGGCAAAGGTAACAACATTTAGATCTTTATGGAAGCTACGACCGTCTAGAACAATCAGAGCTGGTTCCTCTTTTGATGGAGTTACCCGGCTTACAAACATTTTAAGCCACTTCAAGAAGCTAGTAGCTGTGATCAAACCACTTTCTTCTGCACAGAAGATACTGCCCTCCGGTGCATCTATCTTCAACTCTTCACTCATTCTCTTTCTTGGGAAAACAAAGAGTGGAGGAAGAAACTGATCTCCAGCAGCATTTATTGAAAGCAGAACAGTTACATTCTTCTCCCTTTCCCCAGAGGTTAATTTTCTCACTTGTTTTTTCCCCTTTAGCGACAAAACTTTGGTGGAATTTTCGTGAACAACCGATATGCCAGTTTCATCACAACTGAAAATTTTGGAAGCTTCAAAATTATATTTTGAAAGTAGTTCTTCATATTTGTCAAAGAACAAATCTACTGACGATTTGTTGAAACCAGTAGCTCTCTGAATGCTTGTGGATTCGGAAGTACGAAGAGAAAATTCAGGATGTCGGAACATGAATTCATAGTAAAATTTATTCCCTGCCATTTGCTTCTCTCTATTGAACTGATGCGGAACTTTCAAGTGTTCTGCTAAAGAAAACACAAATTTTAAGAACTCCTGTTTGTTCATTGGCATCAATTTGCTATCTAAATCTTTTAGATAATTTACAAGCTGCTGCTCAGCATGTTCTGGAAAAGTCCTTTTAAAACGTCCCATTTGTGGAGTACACGTAACTTCATTTCCACCTTTAATACCCTTAATTCTGTCCGCAAGCGTACTTTTAGGGATTTCAAATATTGAAGAGGCTGCTCCCAGGCTCATTCTACCTTCTATCACACACTTTATTGCTTGTTTCATATTTTCTTCTAACCATCTGCCCTTCCTTTTGGCCTCCATGTTGACAGGAATGCCTATAAACAAAAATTAATCTAATGTCAGTGTAAGTTCAGGGGAGAAAAATAAACCTTTGCGTACGGTACTGGGAAAATTGCTATCGTATGATACTGAACAAATCACTCTTACGTATATATATGGCCCCATTCTTTTAAACTGACCCTATATTTTATGTTTGTGTAGTCTACTTAATACCACGTCATATGAGTACAAATACTTACTTAGTTCCTCAGTGGACAAGGCAGCAGCAACGTCAGCAAGTTATGAACAGCACAGTTCCAGTTCACTACACGACACCAAA
Organism: Mantis religiosa; assembly: GCA_030765055.1. NCBI lineage: Eukaryota > Metazoa > Arthropoda > Insecta > Mantodea > Mantidae > Mantis > Mantis religiosa. Next base: position 179,331,063 of record CM060949.1, on the reverse strand, counting down.
CGACTTCTCCGAACAATAACTTCCGACTCAATAGTCAAAGAGGAAGGAAAACTTTCCGTTGGTAACAAAGATAGTTGTTTGTATAAATACACACCATGAGCTTCTGCTATCTATCGGCAGCTCCGAGATACTGACACCGTGCGGTACTGGGCACTGTACGGTACTGGGCGTATCTCCGCTGCCGCTATAATAATCAATGCCAGTCAGCTGTTCCCCTGCACCCCTCGCCACTAAGTGAAACACTGAAGAAGGGGAAATGGAGGGGAGTCACTCTCAGTGGCACTCGTTGGCATCTCTGGGTTAAATTATAATTATTTATGTTGTTCAAGTGGAAATCAGCCCCATTCCATAAGTTGCATGTTTGATTTTATTCCACTATTGTAACTATTTACTTTGATTTTTGTTATGCCTGTGAGTAATACAAGTTTTATTATTCTATAGATAATTTTCTGTAATAGATATCATAATTATAATTTAGAGAATAATTTTAATAATAGTTATTCATAGCTTAAGATTAAGTGTTATCTTCTAAACATTTTAAATAAAACAAGTATGAATTCTTGTTTCAGGCAGTACTATGGAGATGGTGGCATCGACTACACCTTTCTGCGCATCCCGATAGGCGGTTCCGATTTTTCCACATACAACTATACTTATCTTGATGCAGAGGATGAAACAATGCGGAGCTTTAAGCTTACTAGTGATGATTATGGTTATAAGGTACAGTACATTTAGAAAGTAACGTCATTTCTTGTTACTTGAGTCATTCTTTACTCAAATTACCTAAATTAAGTACTTTCGCTGTGAATTACAGTGACTTTTGTTTAAAGCAAAGTCATCTCTTTTATTAAAATTATTTCCAAATTATGTGATTTGAATTATTTATTGTGTATGAAAGACAAAAGCATTAAAGGTTTAAATGCTGGTAAGTAATAAAAAGACGTTTAAAAAGCTTTGTAATTAGGTCAATTTTGGAGGTAAATATTAGTCAAATGACTAATAGCAAAGTTATTGTTGTACCTTTAACATGCCTTACAATTAAAGATGTACTTGACTACCCGGTGCCCTGACCACATGCCACCCTTTGCTACTGCTCCCCCATTCATACGTTCAATTAATTGTTGATGTGTTGCCAAATTTTAATACAAACATGTGTAATTAAAACAAATATCATATGTTCGTCAATAAATCACATTACTGTATAAAATAGATCCTTGAACTTTAGAAACCATGCATCTACAATTTTAAATATTTCCGTTTATGTTAACTGATTTCTAAAATCATCGGCTATAAAATTAGCAAATTAACACTTGCTGAATAGGGCTTTTAAATCTCCCTTTAAATTAAGTGCAATTTGAATTGTCACACAGACTCATTCGATCTGTTTTGACATTGATGCAAATTGTAATTATAATTTATGAATTAAAATTGAAAGTTCCTAGCATAATGTTTCGAAGTTCTGGAACTATTTACTGTTTCATAAGCAAAGAGGTAAATTAGGAAGATATACTTTTATAACAGAAATACGCCATTGGCGTTATTCCTAGAAAATATGTATACAAGGATGCATCTTTGATATATATTTATACAAAGACATAAAATTACAGTCCCACATACATCATTAAGAGACTTATTCATTAAAAGGGCATTTGTAGTTCAATACCAAAAAAGACGGGCTTCCCTGATAGAGTGTTATATATCATGAGTGCTATGCTGTATGCAGTAGGAACGGTTGTTATAAAATTATAACATCACATCCTTTTATCCAACAATATCGTTATTTTCATGTAACCGTTACATATTATTTCTACGAGAGCTTTATTTTTTTCTATTTCTTTTTCATAGAAATAAACATTTGTAAACGTAATCACATTGCATATTTTGCTTAAGGTAAAAGGAGAGTACAAAAGGCAGAATTGCATACCTCTCTGTGGAACTTCAAAGTCCATACACTTGCCATAATTTCTCAAGATACAACTAAATTGCGATAGCACTTTAAAAATAACAATGTAATGAAAATTATAATTAGAAATAACGTGTAATTGCATAGTATTTTTATCATAAAGAAGTTGTTAAAATGAATTATGTGGTTTAATTAGGCCTGTTTGTTTTGTGTGTAGATTTTGTCTATCACTTACGGTTATACGAAATTATACGAACTTTCTTCCAAATCAAGAGGATTGCCCAGGTCTTTATCAAAAAATTGAATGTATCAAAATATCGAAATGTCTTAAACTTAAAGGGAAGTTTAGGTGAAATATTGGCATTAATATTACACCAGTTATGTTAGAATCAGTGTTACGTTTTGTCCTCTTCAAAATTCTTACCTTTTCAAACAGTATTTGAAAATTTGAAGATTACTTAAAAGACGCATACGATATATATATAATCTTCGTTCGACTTGCAGTACCAGTAAAAATCTGAAAAGGCTTTGCAAGAAAATAATGTTTAGATTTGGGCGTGCCTTTAAAAAGACATGCGCACATCCATTTATATCTTAAGTTAAAAAGGTTTAAAAACACAAAGTGGCAAAAAGGCTATTTTCTTAAGGCTTTCTCTAGCATGGTAAAGTAAATTTGCTGCCAACTTCTGCAGATGCAGCTATATCAACGTGGCAGAGATGAGGGATGTGCTATGTACACGGTGTTCATTTTTATCTGTAATTTTACCGCGCAGAATTTGACGCCATCAATAGCATCGCTGATGGAGCGAGTTTATATACGATCCCCTTAGCGGCTTGCGATTGTATTATATGTGTTGACAGCAGCTTCGAGGCCTCCCTCTACCGGCAGGTAAATACACTATTTGAGAGGTGAGTCTGCCCGCGTAACATAAAGGTGCGTAATTTCGCCTGGTGCGTAGATCCGATAACTGTTTATAAAAAAAATATATATATATACTAGAATGCAGTTCACTGCAAAGCTAATTATGTAGCCATAAAATTAGACCATGAAGAATATACGAAATAAGTCAACGGACAGTTACTTCACAATGAATGTCTGCTTCTCTGTTATAGTAGACATATATGGATATTGTAAATATTTCACATAAAACGGAAATATTTCAATTAGATCTCAATTCTTTTCTAACACCCACAGTTTCCTCGCAATGTAACTTCATTACAAACCAGAAAATTAGCAGAACATTTTCTAGGAATGAAAAGTAAATTAGTATTACAATATGTAGAAAGTCTAAACAAGAAAATATCTCTAGTACATTGTCTAATGTGTCCATTTTCTTATATTTCCTTTCTGTCTTGCCCTTAAACACCGCCTGTATTGTGAGAAGGTATGCTTGAGGCCTTTCTTTCATTACATTATTTATTGCTTCTAGATTGGGACCAGTGACTTTTTACCGCCCAGTGTCTTTCTTTTTGCGAGTAACTGATCCTGTATCTTGGAAACGTTTGATGCACGATTGATTTGAAAAGACATAAGGATACCAACATTTATAGACATTTTAATTAAGCGTGAGATGGACAGAAAGTTTATATCGTGTACTGATAAAACGTAATACGTCTGTGTTGCAAACAAAAGTATGCCAATTTGACGGTAACTGGACACTTTTGACAACATTACGCTCCGAGGGACTTGTCTGAATGCCGGATAGCTTTGCATAAGCTCCTCTATGCATTGGTTTAAACTATATTTATATGTCGCACCAATTTTAATGCCGGTACGAAAGTAGCATTCAACCATGAATATGCGTTGGTCTGTGTTCATATCCAGGGGAAGCTGATTGTATTAGTTATCAGAGCAACCACACTTAGAGCGCTGTAATTTGCCTACTGTTCCGCAACAATTACAGGTTCTTCTCCGTAAAGGGCACTAGGATTTCAAGATAGGCTCACCAGTCAACTATGACGTCATTCTTACTCAATCGAAGGGTGGGAAATAACGAATAAAAATGAACACCGTGTACTGTGATATGAGCGGGTAACCATGCAGAAGGCAGCGTGGAAACTGTCACTGCCAGTAACACATTCCCATATGTATAATCCATTTTAAAAGTAGACTAACTACAATGTTCACAGTAGTAAAGCGGAGCCATCTCCTATTGAGTGATATACTGTAAGCACGTGAGAAAAATGTAATGTCTTTAGCTAAAATTAGCTGAATATCGATTCCTTCATTGGCTGGAGTATAGTTTGTTAATTACCGCTTCCTTCCAGTGGGAACTAAAAAATATTGATAAATAAAAAATAAAATATCGATTCATATCTAACTTCAGCAATTAAAGGCATCAAGGAGTAAATCACATGATGAGAAGGGATTCTACCATATTGTTCTGAACACCTTAATGGCAATATCAATTGGATTATTGCTTCCAGCAATATAAAACAGAACTAAGAGAATGACTGCCAGTAAAGTGCCGGTAAAGTGCATACTCCTAACTTTCTTGAGAAAAAAAGAACTATTGATCATTATTCAAATATATGCTAAAACTATATTGAAAAATTATTTACAGATTCCATACGTTAAGATGGCACAGAAAATGAGCCGATCTCCCATTAAACTCTTTGCTTCGGCGTGGTCATCTCCAGAATGGATGAAGGAACTACGAAATGGTACTATCGGCTTTACTCGTCTGAAAAGACAGTACTATCAGCTTTGGGCGGATTACTACATAAAGTAAGTCTAATGCATTTTATATAAGACACAGATTCTTATAGGCTATTACAATATTCCTTTCCTATTTACTTTCGTTGAACATTTAGTTTATCTTATTTTTCTGAGGGATGATGTACAGAGAAACAGTGTAAGACATTCCAGTACAATATAGTTATATGGGAATAACCACTTTCATTTCTCTTCTTCTTCTCCTCCTAAGTAGGCATTTGCTGTGTCATTTCACGAAAACTCTGAAGTGGCATGTCTGCAAAATCTTTGTTTCTCATTTAGCAGTTATGAGAGTGCAAGTGGGGAGGATGAATTATTGTGATTAACCTGTCTGTCTATAGATATCAGCACTTTATTTGAAACATTTTGTTGCTATCATATTAGATTAGGAATATTGCACGCTGGATTTATGTCCTAAAGTGTAACATATTGCTCTGTCCCTACACCTCCGTTAACATTTAAACACAAAGAACTAGTGAAAGTGTACTCATCAGGGAAATGGGGAACTACGTTGCCAAGTTGCATTTCAAAGTACATACTATGATGTTTGTAGACATTGTATAAAAATAAAAGATACTAAAAAAAAGTCAGGGTCACATAGTACTTCAGAGTTTTTAAAAAACTTTTAGTGCTAAGGCCCTGCCTATTTTTCTAAATGATATTATGATTTTTGCTGGATTTTAAACCCGAGGTCTTCGTTCATTTAGTAATTTTTGGAAGTTTTAAATCCTGTAGTAAATACTTGAAGCTTGTCTTAACGAATTTTCTAAATATTTCTGATGTACTCCTTAGTGGGTAAGGCACTTGTTTAAAACATTTTTTAAATTGAAGACTTTACAAATGATATATGCTGTATATATTCTCCATAAAACTGTTAAGGTTGAGCTGTATTCAGTAAGTAGTGGAAGGCATTTCTCGACCCTCCCAGACCTGTTAAAAGAAATAAGACTCATCTGTCACTGGATCAGAGACAGAGAGGTTGCAGATATCAAACCACCACAAACCCTAATACAGTCTTTCAATGTTTGCAGAATATACACAGATCAGTCTTTACCTGCCGTAAGCCTCTGTTCTTTTGAAATCTTTGGTTTGATTGTAGATAAATTGAAACTGACTGCTTAAGAATTTGTCATTTCACCTTTCATATTTGTCATTTGGTCATTGCATCTGGCGTGGGATATACTTCAATATTCCCGTGTAACGTTATAACCAGCGTTCAAAATGGTGTGTGTAACTGAGGCGAATTCTAAACATAGAGCAATTATTGGACTCATTTTGGGGCTACTACGAGTACCTATGAGTATTCAAAGAATCTATACCCGGGCTGTAAGTCTGTCATCATCAGAACTAAAGGCCGGAGAGATGTGCGCACGCATACGATAGAAGTTAGCTGGACACAGAGTATGAATGACGTCAAATGTGCAAACTTCGTAAACAACATAACGCAGTACTCTGCGAACCAGTGGAGCATTGCCTTGCAAGTGTACGCAGACGCAAGGTCAAGGTGTAGTACGATATAACGCGATTCTTTTGTTTCCTCTGGCAATGGGGCGGCTATCATGGTCTGACTATACCAACCTGCAGTAGGCGGTAACAATACAGTCCATGTTCAGTATACCTATGGAAAAACGCACACGCCTCCGGCCAGGTGAGAAGGTACTGCACTTGGAGTTAAAATGCACTTCGTTTTTATTTTTACATTTTATGATAAAGGCATCCCTCTAGATTACAAGTATATAGTTAAAAAGTTCATTGGAACAATATTTTATACCTAATTTGCTTATATTTGTTAAATATATTTTAAATATTTTTAATATATATATATATTTTAAATATATTCTAAAATATTTTTTATATTTTTATTTATTTGCGTATATTTGCTATTTCGTGGGTGTTAAGTTTTTGCCACCCCCTTTTCGTAAGCTTTCAGAAAATCGATCATAACTTCTGTAATACTGAACAGATAATTCTGAACTAAGCCTTGTTTTGTAAGGGATTTTATAAGCTTTCTGCTGGTACCACTGTAACTCCAATGGTACTAGTTTTTCTTTCGTCTTTGGCTGTGTATGTGAACAGTTATTTGTTCTGAATAATATTTTGTACTAGTTATTGGTGAATATAAGGTATGGGTAAGACAAAAACATTTCTAAAGAGAAAGCTTATAGGCAATCGTTTTACTAAACAAGAAAAGTAAATGTAGAAAGTTTAAATACAACAGACAATGAAACCACATGTAATATTGAGGTCAGTAGGCACAGTTCACACAATACGTGTGCTAATCATGATAGTAGTCACATACAAAAATTGATGAACCACGAGTCCTGAAAGCAGATAAAATGGTTGAAGAAGTAGCCAAGAAGACAAGACAAATGAAGGGGAACTTGAAAAGAACAAGTGAGAATACAGAGGGTCAGGACTATACAGCAGGAATGTTCTGACTCATGTGAGAAGTTAGTAATCAATATATAAACTTTAAAGCTGTTTTTCTCAGTTTCACATTTTTTCAGGTTCCGGTACACTTCTTTAAAACAACTAATCAACCAAAACTTACGAACTTTTTTGTGTATTGAGCAGACTCATAAGAATAATAATACGGGATTTTTTTCTGAGATGCATAATACTTGTTTAAAAAATAAAACTTTCTGAAATTTCAGTGCTTTTTGTACAAAAACTAAAAAATTATAACAAATTATCAGTACAACATTTTCAAATAATAATAGGTATTATTAAAGACCAAGGTTTTAAGAACATGCCTGAAAATTTTCATGTACATATCAATAATAATTTTTTAGTAATGTGCACCCAAAAATCATATAGCATTGTGGAGATCGGCAGTACGTTCTCATCTTGAACAGAACAATCGAATCTCCCACTCAGACGACTGTGAGCCTGCCCTTTACAACATGCCACACTATTATTACTTAATGTAACATATTTCAGTTATGCGTTATTTGTTTAATTTAAATTATAATGAATAAATTCTTCTTTGATCAATGAATCGCAATCAATACAGCTTGCTGCTGAACTTGACATCTTAGTTGGTAATGCCGACATAATTTTCCACTAGTTAGGATATAAAAATATAATAATTAAATATTGTCACAGGTGATCAAACATGGGTGCATCACTTCCTTGCGGAAACAAGTCCGTGGATTGTTATCATCAATGTCTCCTCGAGAGCAGTTTATAATCTCAGCTGGTGATGTCACGCCCATGGTCTGAAGGAGTTATTCTAATTGTTGTAAAACCTCTGGGTCAAACGATCAGTTCTGAAGCATATTTTTCGAGTCTTGGAAACTGAAGAAAGGCTTTTGTATGATCATCACAAAAATGTGAAAGAACTTCTCCACGATAATACCAAGCCATGTATAAGCTTACTCAGATGGGACGTGATCAAGAGCTTCAGCTGTTCTTTCTCATCCACCCTTGAGCTCAGTTTTCGTTAGTTCTGACTTCCATCCTTATGAAAAAAACGATGTTTACGAGAAACGTTACAGTATGACGAGGATGTTTTCGATATAGCAGTTAAGACACAATGAAGGTATATAGGCTCAAGAGCTTGTGGAGAATTGGGAAACAATATATGTATGTTTGCTTTAAATAAAGCGAACCTGAATTGAGAGAAACTTGAGTATCCATCTAAATAAAATAGCCCGTAGATCGTAGTGTGTCTGCCTCACGTTCAAGAGGTCGCGAGTTCAAATCTCGGTCATGGTGAGTTAACTGGATAAGGTTTTCTGCAGGGTTTCCCCTTATCCTGAAATATGAATGTCGGGTAACACTAAGCTATGGACCCTGGGCTCATTTGAGCATCATTTCACCCATTCCATTCATCGTCCAATATGGCTTAACTTTGGAGGACATAAATTAAAAAAAAATCTAAATAGATCACAAGAATGTGTTGAACGTCAGGCATTTTGACTGTTTTACATGGGTTTATGCAATTTAGTAGCACTATTTTTCTTGTAATTGTTCTGCGCCTTCACTAGTATTGAGTTTATTCGAGTGGACATCTGAATAGTGAAGTGGTTCCCCTTTAACCACGAATTCTCTGTATCTGAAATTTACCTTCATCCATTTTGTTCTATATGTTGTTCGGTTGCGGCGATGTTTGGATATACGGAGGAATTTGAGCTTCGGGAAGATTTCTCCTTGGTACCTTGCGGGACTGCTAGGGTCTCTTCCTTTCTGGGAGCTGCCTCGTCTACATCCGTGACCTCCACGGTGAACAGTATAAGGATCGGTATCGTGCTGGAATCGTTAACGCACATCCAACTCTGGTTCCCTTTGTTCCGCCCCCTCGTTTCTTCCTCCATTTCGAAAGCATAGTGACCCTTATCTGTGGCCCTGTGCCCATGTTACAGGAGGTCCTTCCTAACTCCTAAAGATTCACTTTTAAAACTTAAAAAAGTATATTAAATTATAAACATATGTTTTATATTAATAATTGTTATATACGGAATTTATTAATCATTTAGGGAAGTAAAATCAGTGGTCACAATTGCTTGAAAATGAATGCAGTCTGACACAATGTTTATATTAGCGCTTCGCATATTGAGTAAATATTAAAGGTTTTAATTCCACATGGTGCTGTTTAACTTAAAAGTTCGACTTTTGTAATCAAATTTAACATTGTTTAGCTTGTGTATGCTGGAGTAAAAAGAAATTAATACAATATTATGTATACTTCTCAGGTTCTTTGATGTATATAAGAAGCAAGGACTGGAGTTTTGGGGTCTTACAGCTCATAACGAACCATTCCATGGTACCATTGTGTACTTCGCCTTCAACAGTTTAGGCTGGACACCTGAAGAACAGCGTGACTGGATTGCTGATTATTTGGGTCCTACACTGGAACGTAATGGATACGGACATCTGAAACTTATCATGCTGGATGATCAGCGAACGTTTCTGCCAGAGTGGCCCAATCTTGTAAGTAATGCACATATTACTTGTTGAACCTTATTTCTTAGAGATAATAATGTTGCGTATAGTTAAACTCCTTGAATATATCGTGTAATGTACTCATAGATCAAAGTGTACTTCATAGGTAACACCAAAAGTTCAGAAGTAATATGGAATACCTTTAACAGATTTTAAGGACAGTATGCAGCTCAAAGCAGATTACTGTGCGTAAGAAATATTAGATTGTCTCATATAAATTGGGTATTTTTATTTTGATGTTTTGGGAAATTTATTGGATATATTTGGTTTGACAATGTTAATAGTTGCTAATAAACAATCACAAAATGGAGATAAAGTTTGAGCTTAGAGTTCTTGCAAAACACTAATGGCAACAAGATTATAAAGTCGCTGTCGCAGCTCGAAGAACACGTGAAGCGGAAGGAGAAGGTGTCGTTAGTGAGCGTGTGGCACAACGATGGCTCCAAAGTTTCAACAATGAAGACAAAAACACTAAAGATTTACCACGTTCTGCAAGACATAAAGTATGGAATATGGAGAATACACCCCAATTTTTGCGAGAAAATTCGCAAAAAGTATCCGTAGGCTTTCAGAAAAATTTAGTGAATCAATACATCACCACTTTAAGATCTGTACCTCATGAACTGACACTTCAATCGGCTGAACATTATCTGTCGTCAGCTTATCCGTAATTCCATGGATGATAGATTATGTCAATGGAATTATCACTTTTGATTAAAAATGAGTATATTACTGTAACCCTGGTGTCTCGAAACAGCGACTTGATCTCCGCAAACCTGCCAAAGTCATCGGTATATATCGGTTCCAAAGCAATGTGGGTTTGGTGGCATTTTGAAGGAGTTATTCAATGGGAGTTTATTCCAAACGGGCGGGCGATTGATGTGGATCTTTATTCTGAACAACTCGAACGAGTTAATCAAATTTTGAGGCGGAGATACCCAGACTGGTTAACCGAAATAGAGTTGTATTGCAACAGGACAATGCAACAGTCTATACTGCACGAACAACAATTAAAAAATTAAGGAATTGGGCGGAATCGAACTGCTACCAGCTGAAAACCCTGCTCTCGCACCATCAGAAATGTGCAGTGTTTAATGCCCGCTTTTACTACATACGGAACCGCAGGCGATGACACTGATGATATATGAGATGAAGATGGAACACCGGTGGAATGAGATGGCGGGGGAACCGGAGATCCCGGAGAAAACCCGCCCCAGCGCCATGTTGTCCACCACAAATCTCACTTTGCGTTCCCTGGGATCGAACCCAGGTGAGAGCCAAGCGGTCTAACCACTGAGCCACGGCGCGGCCTCGCACCACCAGATCATCATCTTCTTCATCCATGGCCCACTTTTTACTTGGAAGAAATTTCGACAAAATTGAAGCAGTGCAAGTGGGTGTCACTGAATTCTTCGCTTCGAAATCCAGAGAATGGTACCATATTGGGGTAATAAACCTTGCTGAACGATGGCTCAAGTACCATAGAATCTAATGTCTATACTTTGAAAATTAGTTAATTTCTTGTCAGAATACATTTCAAATAATTTCTCTAGTCCAAATTGTCCTCTGTGCAACAAAGAAGAGGAAATGACTGAAGAACACCTTGTAACCTGTGAAGTCCTACCTGCCGGACCCACTACACAGAAATATTGGAGAGCAAGAGAGCTAATAGCTTCATTGCCAAAGCCTAACATTTGACAACAACTTTTCTTAAAAAGCAACATTACCTATAAGACAGTATCTATATTTTGTCTTTGTTGAATGAAGCTTTATCAATAAATTAAAAAAATCCTCTTTAAGCTCGCCTCTGTGATGTCCATCTCGCAGTCAAGAGCTCTCGACTTCGAATCTTGGTTAGGGTATTCTGTCCAGATTAGGGTTTATAAGTCTATGTATCTCGACTCAGCTGAGTATATACTCATCATCTGATATAACCTTCTAGGTTAGAGGATGTTAAATTGTAAAACCCCTAAAAATAAATCCTATTCGTGTATGAAGGAAGCTATTTCTGTTTCTCAGTGTTTCTTTTAAAAAGTGTCAATGCTTGTAAACTACATATTCTTACTCGGTAGAACTTCTTATATAACTTATTGCAATACATGAGTTGCTTAACAGATCATTTTCTCACTTCTGGAAAGATATAGATTGAATAACTTGCTATCGCTGAATGCAGAATTCGTGCTAGTTTTACAAATACACAGGGTTTGTAAGAAAATTAAGAAATAAGCAATGCATTTAGGTAGACAATATCTTGAACTCAAGAATAAAATTATTAGCTGAGGAGAGTTTACATGAAAGAATTATAAATGTAATAACAAATACCGATTTAACAATAAATTCATATGTACTCATGAAATATTACTCATAACTTTTATTTCTTCGATATTTTAAATTTAAAAAATGGAAAATAAAGTAAAAGGTAAATAAGCAGGTGTATATTATTTGACAACAAATGTTTTGCTGCAGGTGCTTGAGAACGAGAAGGCCAGGAAATACATTTCTGGTATCGGAATACACTGGTACTGGGATTACCTGAACGTTACTGCCTCTGATCCAGAGCTGACACTTAGTCAGACCCATTTTCTGTTCCCTGACAAGTTCTTACTTTATACGGAGTCTTGCAATAGTAAGTATTGGTACAACAATATTTTTATATTCGACATAACAATACATGTGTCAAAGTGGAATAGAGAAGAAAACAAAACAGCACTCGTGTTTGCTGCTGTGCAAAGTGTCCCCGACTACATTCTTCTTTGGAGGGGGGATGGGTTGGGAATTTTTCTTTAACCAAGATTATTCCCTATCTTCTCCAGAGTTTGCAAATATGTATGTTTGTATGTGTCTGTTTGAAGATATAAAACCCAAAGAATAAAATGGCATTACCTACCTATACATACCAATACTCGTATGTTCCAAAGATAAACAGGACGCCGATTGGGCCACTGTATTCAGGGCTGGGCGTAAGTGAATGGGGGAAGCATTCGTGTTTGGTTAGGTGTCTTTATACATTATGAATGTATTAATTTAGAAAATGATTTTTATTTGAAATGTTTCTTTAGGTTTTCTACAAATAAAAACCAATAGAGACGAATTGACTCTAGCTGCTCTTGCTAAAGACATCGCGTAGTTCTCAGAGCATAATACACTGACAATTTTAGCACCAAATAAATTTCAATTTATTAGGTAATAGTCTATGTTTTGATAGATATATGCTTAAATCTGAACATTTCCGTTGTTAGACATGAGAAAAAAATATTACACCCGCTGTTGAGTCCTTAAGAAACAATATATCAGATATTTTATGTGCAAAGTTTCTATCCTAAGGAAGAGAAATGCTTAGCAGACAACTTTTAAAACATATATTTGGAAACACTGAGCACATGGACTATAGTAATATTATGATAGACTGAAATATTGGACACAGACATGGACACATATATACAGTCACACTTCCTGCAAAATGCCTAGGATGCTTTTAAACTTCGATCATAATTTATGGTTACGCCGTGGCCTACAAATTTGTCCACTTCACGACAGGCATCTGATCCGAGGGACCCACTTCTATGTCCTATGGGTTTAAGTGTGAGAAGCGTAAAGTGGGAGTGAAAATTAGATCTTGCATGTAAATCTTGCGTTTTCTCTAAACTACCCAAAGTAACTAGAATGTTTCCACAAAAGGGTAAAATATCTGCACTTTAGTTGCATAATTTGAGCTCATAAACCTAATACTTCTCTGTGTTGTATAGTTCAAATACTGAATATTCGCATTTTATTTTGAAATTTAGTTCCTTTCACACCGAGAGGGTCGTCTGGAGTGATGCTGGGAAATTGGGAACGCGCCGAAAACTATTCCACTAATATCATAGAGGTAAGTAAATATATTTATTGCTAGTTTACACAGCATATCTTATGTAACACTTTATAATGAATTACTGCTTAATTTTGAGTTTAAATTCGTAATGAACTGCTGTAATCTCTTCGTCTTCCTAATCATCTTCCAATTATAATATAATGAAATGGAATGACGGACATTCAAATTACATTTTTATTAGAGTGGAAACCACTTATCCTGGTGCCAACATTGAGCAAATTTTATAATGACTTATTTCAGTTTTGGTAGGTTTAGTTAAACCTTCAAAACTGATATCACGAATAAACAACAAACTCCTTCATGTTTATGTTTGGATTACTTATGGTTATTTGCATGTAAGTTGTATTACATGATGAAAACCTAATGGCTAAAACCAGCAACAGACTCCAATTCATTACAAATTTAACCTTATGATAATTACGATTGATTTGGCAGTAAATCAGATAAGCAGTGTTATACCCCTTATACGTTGTGCATAATCCTACACAGAGCTTTGGTAATTTATATTCCACTTCAAGGACAAATCTTTAGTCGTACTACTACATAAAACTAATATTCTGCTTTGGCAATCGCTCCTTTTTTTTTTCATGTTCTTACAATTTTAGAAGCGACAACTACATTACAAAGTTTCTGGCAACTTCATTATATTACCTCTATGATTAGGTAGTATAAACATTATAAACGTTTCTGTTTGTTTTTGTATATGACAAAATTGTGACACTTTAGAGAATCGGTAGCTACATCAAACAGAATTTGGAATCAGGTCGTAAAGCAATTACGTTTGTTATTTATTGTGCAGATGTTCATTTTCTTTCTTTCTCTCTTTCTTTCTTTCTCTTCTTTCTTTCTTTCTTTCTTTCTCTCTCTTTCTTTCTTTCTCTCTTTCTTTCTCTCTTTCTTTCTTTCTCTTTCTTTCTTTCTCTCTTTCTTTCTCTCTTTCTTTCTTTCTTTCTTTCTTTCTTTCTTTCTTTCTTTCTTTCTTTCTTTCTTTCTTTCTTTCTTTCTTTCTTTCTTTCTTTCTTTCTTTCTTTCTTTCTTTCTTTCTTTCTTTCTTTCTTTCTTTCTTCTTTCTTTCTTTCTTTCTTTCTTTCTTTCCTTCTTTCTTTCTTTCTTTCTTTCTTTCTTTCTTTCTTTCTTTCTTTCTTTCTTTCTTTCTTTCTTTCTTTCTTTCTTTCTTTCTTTCTTTCTTTCTTTCTTTCTTTCTTTCTTTCTTTCTTTCTTTCTTTCTTTCTTTCTTTCTTTCTTTCTTTCTTTCTTTCTTTCTTTCTTTCTTTCTTTCTTTCTTTCTTTCTTTCTTTCTTTCTTTCTTTCTTTCTTTCTTTCTTTCTTTCTTTCTTTCTTTCTTTCTTTCTTTCTTTCTTTCTTTCCCTCCTTCTTTCTTTCTTTCTCCCTTCCTCCCTTGCTTCCTTGCTTCCTGCCTTGCTTCCTTCCTTCTTTTCCTTCCTTCCTTCCTTCCTTCCTTCCTTCCTTCCTTCCTTCCTTTCTTCCTTCCTTCTTTCTTCCTTCTTTCTTTCTTTCAATTTTGATTTATGGTATCTCCTTTTTATGGGGTAACCATTATGAAATTGGACAGATTTCGTTTATTCATCAATATCTTCAATGCTATTCTTATTTTTCTCTGAACTTATTATGTTGTTTAAAGGACTTTAGTATACAATGGAATCGAATTTGCTTAACTTAAATGTCATTATACGAGACGAGATTATTGAGCCTTGACTGTTGTATATTATCTGAATTGAATGTGCAGTGACTATATTTCTCAATAAGTTTGAAATAAATATGTAACAGGATATGAACCACTGGGTTACTGGATGGGTAGACTGGAACATGGCACTAGATTTGCAAGGAGGTCCAAACTGGGCAATTAACTATGTGGATGCCCCAATCATTGTAAACGCTACTGCAGATGAGTTTTACAAGCAACCCATGTTCTACGCCCTGGCTCATTTCTCCAAGTTCGTGCCACCAGGATCCAGACGTATACACACGCAACTGTCTACCTTATCACTTGTGGAAACCGTGGCTTTCCTCAAGCCTGATAACTCCGTTGTGGTTGTTATCCTCAACAGGTAATGGTATCCTCAATACCTCTAGCTGGTACTTCAACATTTATTTCGTTGTAGTTTTGAAGATTAAAGCGTACTCTTGTCATCTCTTGGCTAACATACATGCATTTTACAGGAAAGACGAGGATGCAGATGTGTTCTTGAAGGTCAAGGATTCATCGTATGCTGTCATCAGGTGTCCAGGTCACTCTATACATACGGTGCTGTACAATCTCACCAGTCCTGATTACAGTGTTACGAACACCAAGCAGAAACCAGCTTCAGTGCCTGGATATCAGGGATCTAGACCTCAGGGGTACGAACCTGGATATCGTGGACAGGGATTTGGAAATGGTGATCGTGATAACGGATACCCTGGACATGGACATCGATTTTTCTTACTACGTAGACGCTATCAATTACATTAGATGGCAAATCTGCACCAAGGATTGACCAAGAACTTTCTACAGAGTGTAATCTGTCCATTTCTGTTCCAAAACATTCGGGTAGTGATTGACATCGTTAATAAGTTGAACTAGTTAAACAGGACAACCTCAATGTTTACCAATACAATATAATAATAAAAGAAAACAAATATATCCTGCGTCTTAATGAATTTACTTGCTATACTAATAGCACAATTTATTACAGCTATGATTATTGTGTAGAATTATATATTTGTGTACATTTACAGCTAGTGTTTCCGTCCTCAGGTACTGCATGAGCTGCTCTTTGGGCCACAAATTCTCTTGAGATTAGTGCAGCTTTTTTCAGAAACATAATGGTACTTGAGCAGGAAACTTGGAGAACGTGTTGAAATGATTCGCAGAACTTTAAAATTATGCAACTATATCTTTTTAAGTTTGTTGCGTGACATTGAGATAGGTTAGCACCTTGTAGCACTGATGTGGGTTTTAAGCAGTAAGACATATGACACTACAAATATTGTAGTATAAACTGTTACTGCTTTCCTCCAGTTTAAATTCTACAGAGCTACCCATTTACATCCTGACACTACAGCCACTTCGGTGCGACTAATGCCCGACATTATTTTGGTTATAAGATGCTTTTATAATCGTCTAATGAGAATCCAAAATATTCATAATAATTACTAGCCAGTTTTACCTCACCTTCTGACAAGTAATGGGTTCTAGAAATGTTAGCTATTTACTTCGACACATCCTCTTAGTCGACATCGATTGTCTGGACATGCCTATGGTTCACGAGGAGGCGGTTTTCAAATCCGGTGGAGCGCGATGAATCCTTAACGTGGCTTCCTTGGAAAGGAAGTAAAGCCGGTCGTTCCATGTCGTAGTTTTATGGCACATAAAAGAACGTCAATCCCGATAAAGAGCCATATAAACAAAATTAAGTTGACTTTTACTTCCAATATAGATTAGGACACTGAGAATCAATGCAATTAAAGAGCGTCCATAAACCATACTCTATTTCAGTTAACAATCTCTTAAGAAACTCCATAATATGGTGTATGCTCTGAATCTGCTCATGTAATTACACTTTTTGATGTTATTTTTTAGGCTTATCCACTGTCAAGGGATTTTTTGAATATACTTTGTTTTTGGTGTTCACCACATGGCTTCTTTGTTCCCCAAACGAATCCCTCATTCCGTCTTGGAAACCATAAGGGATAGATAAAACCTTACTCGAGGAAAACTCTAAATGTTATTAAAATATACAGTGCCTGTCAAATATCCTTTTGGTTACGTCAACTGTTTCAATTACCGGGTACCTATAATCCAACCCACTCACGGCCTCTCTCTGCTGTACGAGACGGCCGGCAGTCGCCGGGGAACTTAACACCGGCAGAGGCTTTTATTTCCTTATACTTCTGAACTATTTTCCATTCTAAGCCTCCGTTATTTTCTTTATATTTTTCTTATAGTTTTGATGTTTTTTTTAGCAGTTTGTGGTGATAATCTGTAAAATGATTATATATATATGTATAAAATGTAAGAAATAAATAGATGGTAAATCTGGATATATACCCGGGTTTAGTAACCAAGTCAGATATATATTATATATATTTATTTATCTCAAACAGGTAGCATATCTCGTGAAAATGTTCTTGCTCACTCTCTTTACTTCGGCTTCAACAATGCTGAATGTCTCTCCTAATACTGGTATTGCCTTTCAAATATGGCTCCCCTTTCGTATTTCTGGCCATTGTCCATCTCGACAAGTGGGTTTCTTAATAAAAACGTACTTTGTATGCTTTAATTGTAACATGTTTGATCCCTGTGTTTGTTTACTGGCATTCCAGTACAATACTCGAAAAGGGTCTACTTATACATTTAATACATATCATCCCTTGTTTAATCCTGCATTTTGTCTTACCCCTTTAGTACCATTGTGAAAAACAGTCAGATTTACCTTTACGTGGAAACCCTATGATAGGCTGAATTACAGAACAGCGAAGTGTTTATGGAATTGAAATTAAAACGTGATCTGAACTAATAATGATTGAAAGTGTTGTGCGGCTATTAAGACTTTCACTCTGCATCAGATGCTGTCCATCTGGTAGTTTTTCAAATACAATGTCATGAGTTGTACATTTTCGGAGTGTTTTTCTAATGAAAATGGGTAAGTACAAAATGACAGTTGCGTTTCAATCCTCCATGCATTTAATAATACACACGAAAAGATCAGTAAGAACAGGCGATTCTTTGGGATAGCAAAAATCCACTTCAAAACAATAAACAAATAAAAGGATAAATCACAACCCTAGATTTAAGGAAGAGCTCTAACATGGAGTATTAGAGGTTAAATTTATAAATTCATTTAAATATAATTCTGTGCCTAATTGGCAAAATTTCCAAAGCCACCACGTCCTTAAGTTTTTCTGAAATATAAGACAGCTTAACTCCTTCACCGATTAAGTGACATAATGTTCTTAAGTCGTAACTGAGGTTTCTAACGCGTTTAGCTGAATAAAGCTGCTGTCACAAGCACCACTACCTCCGCCTCCGCCGCCACCACTACCACCATCACCACCACAAGCTCTTTATGCTAATTATGTACAGTGGTTGAAAATCTGTAAAGCTATACTCTATCTCTACTACATTAGATCCAATTTTAAAATGAAATATAGTCGGTACAGGAAGGATTTGTTTCATTACAATTTAAGTTGCATTACACATTAATAAGGACGAAAACCTTGTTGTATAGGATTTCTTCGATTGGTAGCCACAGCGGTTATAACCTCTTGATGATTCATCGGCTTTTTCAGGTGCACCTTAGGAACCTACCACAAAACAAAGAGAAACATTTCTCATTAGTCTTAAAGATATTTACGTAGTATTTAAGATTATCAATACATTTCATTGAAAATAACATTTGCCGAATTTAGAATCTTGACAAGACATATGTGACAGCATAGATATGTTTTCATATCGTTGATTGTGCTTCCTGATATTGCTACTTCGGCTGTGCTGATTTTGTATTTGTGTGAAAATAGTCTTATAATTACAGGTATTAGACTATCAAATGTCCTAGTAATTGGCTTTTGGTATGTCTCTATTTTACATTACAGCATAATGTACAGTAACTAACAGGCAAATATATCTGCTAAATGCTGTTATGCTAAGATTGTAGAACTACTTTTGGTACAACATTCAGCCAAAGACTTAATCCATATATTGGTTTAACCTTATCAGTATGTTTTAGAAACGTCTCTGAGAAATCGTAGGCCTAACTTTCTTGTTAATCCACCAAACAGTAAAAATATGATGAACAATCAGTCAGATCTTTCCATGTGTGTGCAAGAAAATAATTTATTACATAATTAAGAACAGCAATGATAGCACAGATGATCATAGCAAGAACAACAATCTATTATAAGATATGATGAACAGGAAAGTGAGGGTGGTTGTAACATTGGTCCTAGAGCCTTTTAATCATTATGATTAATGAATGTTTATATTATCGGTTAAAAAGAACACTGCACAACGGCAGAATAAAAGTTTTACTAGAGGAAGAAATTATATACAATCTATGTGCAAATAATGTTGAACTATTCTTCAAAGTTGTCCACTTGTAATAAAATAATGGAGCTCATTTGTAAGAGAACAAAGAAAATAATTCTGTGCTATTTGACTGTATTTTATTTGCTATATAATGCTGTGTCTTAAGGGAGAGTTTATCCTTATGCAAGGCCATTCCGCTGAGAATGTTGAGTATCTCGTTGTATAAACCAATCGGTCAACACTAACGGAAAGTACATCAGTTTCTTAGCTTTCACTTACTTTGGATATGGTAAGTATCTGCTGCAGGAGATGTACTTCTCTATGTTTTCTTCCTTTCATGCTGACAGTGATCCACAAGCGCACAGTGAAGTGATACAGAAATTCCACGAAGCTCAAAACACTTGCTCCCATGAAAAGACCAGCTGCCCCACCAACCGACACTGAAAAATAACAGACCAGGGATTATGGTAACAACTTTTCTCATGCCAAATCAACCTCCCCCCCCCCCGCCAGGATGTCATACCGTTCAAAAAATGTAGCTTGTTTTTGTGGAAAAAAAGAGACCACAGAAATAATTAAATAAACATTGTAACAAATGCTAATCACACTTACACTTAAAACACTTTTGTGTACACTTAAAACAAACACGACTGATCCAGCGATTCGAATCACAAATGAACTATTGAGTCGCCATTCACAATGAACTCTTCGGAGCTGTCCACTGAACTCTATCAATTTCTGCTAAAAGACTCCTCACTCTCAGTTCAGCTCAACCTGTTGTCTAAATATTGAACGGTTGTCCCAAAGACCTTCCAGCGGGCATTAGGAAGCTCTTTAGACATACATATAAGGCCTGAATTCAAGATTTAGTTCTGGAAAAAGTATATTCTAGAACGGAACAAAAGGAAGTTCTGGAACGGAAGTTTCTGGAGCCAAAAGACGCACACAATGACTAATGTATGTTCAGGAGGATCGGTTATTAACAGTAGGAGCTGACTCCTGGCTGGGTCGGTAGCTCTAATCTCTCATCGACTTTGTGGCTACAGGGGCACTATAAATATACATAGAGAATAACACACAGAATAACATTTCTAATCGTGTAGATACGTAACGCTTATGATGAGCAGAATAGCAACAAGTTATACAAAAGGACTCCCAAATCACTATCTTCAGATTTTCAATTGGCATTCTAGGAGAATTCATCTCATGAAGAAGCTCGTAAAAACTTTTGTTGTTCAGATGTAGTTGAACACTAGGGTCTGCAAATCCTCCAAAACAACCAAATTTACATAATTTGCCATTAATTACATATTTAATCTCTCAACCTGCACGAAAGATATATGTCATGGTTATAATTTTACTATTAAGTAAAATGTCCCAGAGGTACATTCCAAGCTTTATAAAGTTCAAACGAGAATTAAATAAGTTCCATTTATTTCCCCTTATATTCGTTTCTCCATACATTGTACAATGAATTAGGAATTCTTTTACAAGGGTCGGCTGATAGGTCCGGGGCCTCACATAGATATTGCGCCACTGGGCCAGTTTGAAGGATATCATCATATAGTTCAGCTCTAGTTTATCTTGTATTCACATTTACATGCCAAAGGTTTGTTCGGTTTTTGAATGCCAGCATTTTAAATAAGACAAGTGCAGAGGACTCAGGAAAATGGAGGATTTGGAAAAACGAGCAGCGACTAAATACTTTCATTGAATGGCTTAATGCCTAAAGAAATCAAGGAGGAAATGGACAGTATATTGAAAGACTCAGCCACTTAATATACAATGATTAAAAGGTTGGTTGTAGAGTTTAAAATGGGACTTACGAGCACTAGTGATGAGCCTCGCTCTGGGCACCCTTCGTAAGTCACAACTCTAAAGATAATTGAAAAAAAATGCATCGCTCAGTACTAGAAGATCGCAGATTAAAGTTGTTTGAGATAGCAGAGGCAGTAAACATATTACAATACTGCGCAGGTAATATTTTAGGCTTTCAAAAGGTCTATGCAAGATGGGTGCCGCGTTTTTTGACACCTGATCAAAAGTTGCAAAAAAACAAAACTGTTTCTGTTGAGAATTTTGAGCTATCCATAAAAATCCCAGTGAATTTTTGAGGCGGTTTATTACCACGGATGAGTCTTGGATACTTCACTACACTCCAGAAAATAAATGACAGTCAAAACAGTGGATTACGCCAGGTGAATCGACTCCAAAAATGGCAAAGTCAATTTTATCAGCTAACAAGTTTATGGCGAGTGTTTTCTGGGATGCACGGGGAATTTTTTAGTTTGTTCAATAATGATTGACATTCCGCCCTATAACTACTATAAAGTAGAAGTTTAAAATATGTGTCAATGTATATATATATAAAGATAGGCGATAGTACTGTCTACTGTCACCAGATTATATTGCTGCTTCCCATAGATGACGCACTGGAGCAGCAATTGTACCGTCTTGTGAGTACGCTTGTGGACATCGTGAAACAACAATCAAGCAGACAAGCACGGGCAAATGTGGACAGTGTGGTTTCTCTGGAGGGAAGGAGTGACTGCTTCAGACATCAACAAGAGGTTGGTAGTCATATGTGGGGAGAGTGCAGCAAGCCGCAGGTCCGTGTTTCATTGAGTGTCCGAATTCAAAGGCGGCGGGGACTGTGCTGAAAAACGCAAAAGCACTGGGCATCCAGCAACAGCACACAAAACAAGCAATACCCAGCTTGTCAATTACCTAATATTGGAGAACAGGGGAATAAATTTGATGAATTAGTGTAGGCATCAGGTCTATCACGGGAACCCTTCACACCATAATCCATGAAAATTTGATGATGAAAAAGCGGTGTGTACAATGGGTGTCAATGCGCAGAAACAGAAGCGTGTGGAGGTATACCAATAGTTGCTGCAACAGTATAGTGCAGATCCAGAGGAATTCTTTGCGAAACTGGTCACCGTCGATGAGTCATGGTTTTTCCACGAGACTCCGGAAAAGAAACGCCAGTCTATGGAGTGGAAGCATGCTGCGAGCCCTCGTCCCAAGAAGTCAAAGCCAGGACTGCTCTTTCGGAAACACATGGCAACTGTCTTCTGGAATCAGGAAGGGGTACTGATGGTGGATTTGCTCCCTCCCAATACGACCATCAACAGGAACAATTCCGCCGACGCATTCAACAACGCCAACATCAACAATGGGGCTGTGGTGTTCTTCAACAAGAAGACTTGCACGACATGCACGACCTCATGCTAGTTGCCAGACCATGTCCACCATTCGTACACTAGGGTTTACTGTGCTGAGTCATCCTCTATATTCACCCGATTTGGCTCCTAGTGACTACTCCTAGTGGCCTCATACAGTTTCATACCGTTTAAACAATAAAAGCAATCATTAGTTGATGTATCAGTACCAATACTAAGATGATAACATGATTATGTGCGTGCTGTATTATTAATGAAAGAGAAAGAAACTTACCTACCAAGTCTAAGTTTCCTCTGACCACCAATCGTTTGAACCGCTCAGTTGGAAGATGATCTAATGCTACTGTTACTTTGGCGTATTCAATGGTCGAGTTCCTATAAACAAAACAGATATCCGTATAACCATATTAGAGACACTCACTATATATTTACATCACAATTAAGAGAACTGTTTCAATCACCAGCATTTTAAATGATATTAGGATGTACCTGCATAGACTTGGGGAAACACTTTTCTTTAAAAATCTGTATTTACCTTAACCTATACCAACCAAAATTAACTTTCATTATTTCACCGAAAATATAAGTTTCTGGGAAAATAGATGTTGGATTCAGAGTTTCTTACCATCCTGTTAAGTACTCTGTATCGGTTTATTCTGAAATTTACATACATAGTGGATTAATATCCGAACTTATCTGACTTCCGAATCTGCAAACACACACACACACACACACACACACACACACACACACACACACACACACACACACACACACACACACACACACACACATACACACACACATACACACACACAGTGTAGAGTTAAAGATTTCCGAAATAATATAATTGAAAATGAAAGTTCTTTACTCTTTCTTAGTATACAGAATACATAATGAATTATAAATCATTGTTTCTATGTTGTATGAAATTCGGCCTCGAGAATAGCTTAGGTCAGGCATGACCAAACACCGTACTAAACCTAAATACCTCCCGCATGATATGTTTTATTTGGAAACACAAAGAGTGGTAAATTGCCCTTCACATTATAACTTGGCATTAAGTCACACTCAAAATTGCGCGTCAGGAAAGCGTACTGTGTATTCACAAGACCAAAGAAATTTGACATTTTATGTAATAAACTGTAATCTTCAATAAGCAGTAAATAAATCAGCAGATAGATTCTAGGACTAATAGGCAGAATATTGCAAAGAAATGTGACAAACGTAGTAATTCCTGCAAGTCATAATTACATTTCTATGTTTAGCTCATTTTCTCTATATGTGCTGCGACATTGGAGGCCAAAGGGCTTCCAAATCCGGTACAATATCTGTTACACGTATAGTTCTGCCGACAGTTGGGAATCTGATACTGAATTCCATTTTTCCATGCTAATTGCTTCATTCCTGGAAAAAAAAATTGTCGCAGATGTATATTGAGGCAAACATTGCCAAAATGCGAGCACTAAATTCCCTACGTGGATATTTATGTCTAGGAGCAAGTTTATGTAACTCAATGCCTCTTTGCACGTACTTTTAACAACTGTCATTTTGCAAGTTATTAACTCCATCTGCAATTGAAAAAATTCTGCTTTTGGTTCCATTGTCAAGAACCTGACAAAAACCACAAAGTCATTTTCCATAGTTTTACAGCCTTTGAATCTGTAAACTGTAAATACATTTTTCAACTTTTCTCTCAGTTCAACAAAATTGTTAAAGCTACTTGCTTCGGTACTTTTAATGGAACGTAAACACAGGAAATCATACAATTTCTTCTTGCAACAAGTACTCCTAAAATAATTTTAATTTTTCTGCAAAATTCATCACAGAATCAAACAAGAGAACAAACCAACTTGGTTATTATATATAATCTATTTGTTTATTCGTCTCTATACCAGCGTTAACCTATACGTTCATCAACATATTTTTAATATTAGTTTGTATTTCTCCAGGAACTAATTGTCATTGCCCATGAAATGTTAGAGAGGAATAAAATATGGGTTTCTGAAGATCCTATTTCTCTGATACCTCTTTCCTAATCAAGTGATTCTTTTCACGTTAACATGTGAGATTTTCACTCTGTAGCTTTTACTACTTGGTTAACGAATATTGCCTGGATTACATAATGCAGTGAAGTTCATTTCAATGTGGTGTTTCAGGGACGAATGATCAGGTGAGTGGACGGCAGGCGAGGAGTAATGGAGTGAAACCTCATTAACGAATCTGTTTTGACCTGACGTTCGTTGTGGGAAGGATTTCTATAGAATTCTCTCTATGGGAAGGGTTGGTGTCTGTGGAAGCTCAAGCCTCAGCAATGTATCTGGAGACGTGGACCTCACCTGTGTCCGAGTAGCCTGCCGCTCTAAATCTGGCTCCCTTAATTTTGAAAACTTTTAAGCACAGTAGGGGGCTGTGTGCATTTAAGTGTGTAAATCCTCCTGCACTTCCTAATAGCCATAAGCTTTTCTTTACCTTAAGTGGCTAAAATTAAAGTCTGGTTTTGGAGTATAATGCTTGCTGATACAGAAAAGTCCACATCAACCAATTTGAAATTATGTTGTGTATTTGAAATGACGTTTTGTATATAGAATACACAGGATGAAGATGTCTCACGTCTTAGTTAATTATTCTGTAGGATATACGAAGGAATTATTGCAATATTTTTACTTATTTATCGAAGCACTAATATCACAGCAAAAAATTATTTTGCTTATAAATTCCATGATGCAGTTATACAATCTCTTTGAATATCAGTGCATGACTAAAGCTACTGAAAGTTTAAAAGAAATGGAAGAAACGTAAGCACGTCAGTCACGAAATTGTTTAGAAATCGAAAACACATATAAAACGATTTTCAATTACTATGAATTAGGAAAGTGCGCTGGAATCGCAGTTCGAGGTTAAGACAAATTTGCTTACAGAATATCTCTAAATCGTTGGATAATGATTGATATCGTTGTTGGAGATGTGAAAATATAAGAGATGATCGGAAGTTCTCCAAAACCATAGCGTGGGTTCTACATCCTATTGAAATATTAGGAAGAGAATGCGTTTTGGTATGAGCATGTGTGCGTTTATATTGGGACTTTGTGGGTTCCTGAAATTAAAAGCCCAGTTGCACAAACTCAAAATATTCTTTATTTCCACCGAATTGCAGTTGGAACACTTGCCGATTACATAGAATTACGTAGCGCACACAATTACAATCCACCAGTTCGTCTGTCACAGGTCCACTCCACACTCACAATTACGTACAACTCTCTCTAGAGCTGACTAAGAACTCCTCTGATACACGTACGCAGTCTTGAAGTCCGTTCGCTAGCACTGCACTCTTCACGGCTGCTCGCCAAGAACTCAACTGACTCGTCCACTGCAGCCCTTATATAGGAAGGTCGCTGTTTCTGGAAGCTTCGCGGTTTGGAACATCATCCCGACTATTCCAGACGTCAGGGGGAGGGGAAAGAGACAGTACAGTGCCCGTGATACTTTCCTAACCATCCCCTCAGTTAGTGACACGAGATAAATGGGTAGGCGTGGCCTCAATGCCTCGTGTCCCTCACTCAGCTGTCAGTTGGTCGTACCTTCCGATAATTGGTTGACAATATGTGTGTGAGAGCGAGAGAGAGAGAGAGACAGAGCGTAAACTTTTTACACATGTCTTCTTAAGAACATATTATCAACTTCTTATGTAGAAATTACAATATTTATCAACGTGTAACAGCCCGCCCCGGTAGCGTAGATGTAAGCATGTCTGCCTCACGTTCAAGATGTCCCGAGTTCGAATCTCGGTCAGGGTGAGTTACCTGGATAAGGTTTTTTCCGGGTATTATTCTTATCCTGAAAGAGGAATGTAGGGTAACTCTAAGCTCCATGGACCCCGGACTCATTTGAGCATGATTTCTTTCACCCATTCCATTCATCGTCCGATATGACAACGTTGGAGGACGTAAAAAAAAAATCAACGTGTAACATCTCGGAGAAAGTTTGTTTTCAAACACGGAGGAATTTTTGTATGTGACACAAATTCTGATTACTGATCAAGCTGTACAGCACACGCTAATCTTCGGTTTTCACAACAACCACTGATGCCCAGAATGTAAAAGTGAATAAGCATTTTCCAGAACTATATACAAAACCATCTATCTTATGTGAATTTTTTCCTTTATTTTCACCAAAAGCATTTCCTAATTACAAATATCAACATTTTAACTAATAGTATATTTAGGTGACAGCTCGATTTAATTTGTGCATGCATTCAAATGTAAAACGCAAACATTTGTCACATACAAATCATTGTTCTTTTATTATCGAGATGCAGTGAAGTTACTTCTAATGTTCACCAACTATTTTGTGACGTACCCTAAGGACTCAGCCGTGGGCTTAGTACATGATTTCACTGACTAATTGTAGTTTCGTCATAAATTGTATTGTAAATTAATTGTTTTTTAAAATAAATACTGCGAAAAAAACTCAAAGTTGGTAAGGTTATTTTTATTACTACGTGTTACATTCGACCCTTTTAATATTGTAAAGATGGACAAGTGTATTCATCAATCCCGTACACGAAGTACTTGTTAGTTGGAAATAGGGAAAGAAAGCTGGTGGCTTTGTAGATTGCACTCATTGTTGTTTGTACCTAAGGAACGTTCAATTAAGGATAAGTAGTAAAGGGAAACTTGAGATTCCTATTATAATTTATATCCTGTTCTAAGGCATCACGTAATTTGTTATTTGAACTTACGGGTATTCCATCGCTGTTAAAACCATCTCGACATCACTGTTTATACAAGATTCCATGCAGTTACATGACAGTCCTTGAAGGGGAGTCCTTTTCGCCCAAGGTGTTACACGAACCTTCCATGCTGTATCATATTGGGCAAGACACTGGAGACCCGTCAAATCACACTCTTTCTCTGGATCTGGAAAGTATTCATATTTCTTATGAAATATTTTGTTTTGTGTAAACTACACTAATTATTATTTAGTGTCATAAAAAAGGCAGCTCCATTAAAACGCCTATTCGCTATGGCTCCACATGTACCAACGGAGTGCTGTCACTCAAAACTCTCATAGTGAATTAGGGAGCAGCCATATGTTTAGTATGATACCTGCTGGACATCTGGCTCAAAGAAATCCAACGCCATATTTCAATGTATCAGGGAGCTGTCGCACAATGAATTGAAATATCCTTCGTGCAAACCTTACCGTGCAAACCTACTAATCAGTGGGTAAACCGTAGTCCAAACGTTTAGTCAATCGAGAGATACCATTGAGAGAACAGGTTTTACAAATTGTAGTACGTCAGGGCGCGACATCGTTCTGAAAGTTATCGAAACCCACAAAAAAATTATCATGTGCGTGGCAGATAATGAATAGTGACTACCAGAACAAAGTGAAGATAATGTCCCTCTATAGGAACTAGTTATGCCGTTTTCCATGAGCAAACGGTAGCAATCTTAAATTATTATTAATCGATTGCTTATGTTCGCAAATATGAAGAACATTTGACCAATTTTTGAACTTGGTAAAAAAGTGGAAGTATGAATAAAATGCCGAAGTTTTTGACATGAGCGCTTTAAAGCCTAAATATCTTAAATATACTTTAATGAACTGGAGCAGTTTCACCTCATTAGTTAAGAATAATTAGCTTTTTTCATATTTAATAAGATATAAAATGAAATGCAAGTTACCTATATGCAGGTTTACGATTTGATTTTGTGAAACCAGTAATCATAAAATATAAAAGAAAAGAAAAACAGAAAACAAATAAGAGATTACTGGTTGCTTTATCCTTGCTTAATACTAATTAAAATATGTCCATAAAAGCATCAATTCGCGAAATTAAAAATTTTTCAAGAGAGAGGGTATTTAATTTTGCACACAACGCCACAAATAGAAAATACTTATTTTTCGGTATGCCAAATTGTTATATAGACTGACTTAGATTTTCTAAATGTGTTAAAACAAAACCGTCCAAAAAGGGTATTTGAAAAACCCAATGGAAAGTATTTAAAAGCAAAATATTCTAAACGAGTAAACGTAAAACTGTTTTTTCCATAATGATAGCCATCATGGTTTAGAATATATAATCCCAGATATTTATAAATAGTTACTGTTATTGAAACGACTGGTTTAGTCTAATAACTAGAGTTGAATCTGTGTGAATACTTGAAAACTAGACAATTGTTTCAATACTTTTCGAATACGTTTGACTCAATAACCTTTCCTCATATTTGTTCACCGGTGAAACAGAGGTGTGTGAGCAAATGACATTACATTGTTGCATATTTGCATACTAGTCATAAATTTCTTTTCAGTATTAATGTTGTTTATCTTTTTTCACTTACTCACACTGTGCAAAATAAATAGAAAGCTTATAACATCAAGATTCACTATTTCATTTCCAGAAGATCCTGCATGATCGTTCAGAAGTTCTGATTCATATTCAAGGTTTCCCAAATTTGAATCTAGATTATACTAATGTGTAGTCTACATGCCCACTTCTGATATCCGAGGTTAATATCCGGTGAGGGGAGATGGCCATTTGGGCTTAAAATCTGTTTCATAGATTTCTTCGGAAGGGAAGTAGAGCCGCTTCTTAGATTTATAACACATAAAAGAATCTCAAGACTGATAAAGAGGCCTCTGAGAAAAATTAAGTGGTATTTACCGCCCGATATAGATGAGTTATTAAGAATCACAGTAAATAAAGAGCGTCTTTAAATAAATTTCAAATTTGTAATATAGATTATTTTGAGTTACCCGAATAAAACATTCTTCAGAATTTTCCCTTAATCTCAGAAATCGAAATCAGACAACTCTGTTGGTTGCGTTGCATGCTTGGAAGATGCTGAATACCGGACTTGATTTTTATTCGTCATTTCGAGTTTTAATTTTGCTGTGTTGGCACGCGCGCGCGCACACACACACACGCGCACACACACACACACACACACAAACACGCACACCCAATCTGATTCTAAATTTTCCATTTTAGGATTCAGAGGACCCAAAAGATGAAAACTTTAAATAGAAAGTATAAGTGCAACATTTCCGTAATGTCAGGAGCTAGGTCATCCTAACACATCGCTGTAGCCGCAGCATCTCTTGGTTATCTGAAATCAACGCACGCTGGAGTGGGGGAGAAATTGAATATTTATGGACGCTCTGTAACTACTGTAGTTATCAGCCTCTCATTCTACATTGGGCGAGTAAACACTGTTTAATTTTGCTCATGGGCTTCTTTATCAGACTTGAGCTTTTTCTTCGTACCGTAAATCTACCTCACAGGACCACCACCGGCTTTAGTTCCCTTGCATTGTATATTCAGAGATAAAAGCAAGGTATAGAAGTATACCTCAGTTTAACGGCAAACGATTGGAGAACCTACGGGAGAACATTTGACTTTTCCGTTTCCTAAATTCTATGTTACTGTATTTCTGATAAATCAATATTATTCAATTCTAATTGGTTACCCCAACCTTGGTTCCCATACTTCCGAAGCAGATATATCGAGACGTTAACATACATCAGCCTAAAGTAATTCACTGAACTGTACACATTTGTTCTTGTCAAATGTCTAAACTCTGTAATGAGAGGAAAGCTTGTTAGCTGGGTTGAATATCTGAACATGCAAAATAGTTTTTGAAACGGGAAGTATATTCACACTGAAATTGAACTAAAACGTCCATGTATGTATTTCTTTGTAGGTATGTGAATTTTAAGTTACATCGGAGAATAAAATAGATTCATGATAGGCTCGTGTTTTCATGCCATTGAATTTACAGTTTATTGTGTAAGAATAATGTCAAAAATAATCGCAAATCTCTGGCAAAATTCTGCTATATTAATGGGTACAGGTACTTCCGCCTCCATTTCTAGCAATTTCTTGACTAGCATTACGAATGGTAATGTAATAATATACCAAGAGTAGTAACATATTACATAACAGAGTACAATATCACCTATATTTACTACAAATAAGTGTTACAAATTCCATTTCATGCTTGGGACTGAATTGGATTGGTTTAAGAACGGGTGGAATTTCCACAGTTTAACCCACAGTTAGGCAATTGTATATCAGACTCCAGGAAGGAAGGGATGAGATGGGAGCGCTCTGCGGGTGTGTTGGACAGCCGGGCTACAGGTGCGTTGCCGGCGAGATGATTCCTTTCGTGTGCTGAGAGATTCATCTCGGTATCGGGGTTCACCGCCAGACGAACGGGTCCGACAACTTGCCCATTTCAGCACGACAAGCGACTACAATGCCATCCATATGCCGAGAATAGCATATCTGGCAATAAAAAACCGATTAATTTTATTCAGAAGACTGTCTATTAAGCTTGAGATTCCTTTGCATGCTAAAATCTAGGACAGAGAACCATTAAATCTACTCCCTTCCGATGGCAGCCATAACAAAGAATGTTTTGCTTAATAAAATAAATATTTACCCACAGCCTCTTGAAACTTAAACCTGGCACATTACTGCTAGACCATGGAAGTTGAAAATTAAATGAGGGATAGAGAGAGTAAGCGGAATATTTGAGAAACTTAGCATTATTTCAACTCTTTCAAAAATTGCCGTACGTTTCTTGGTAACGTTTTATCATTTACGTAGATAAATCATTTATCGATGTAAACTGAGAACAGACGTTCTAAGGGGATTTAATTTAACAGTTAGAAATTGACCCTTAGAACTTAAACTTCTCATAAGTTTTAAGAGGCTGTTTTATTTTGCCCATAACAACATATCGATTGACTTTGCTAAGATCAGAAATAAAGTATGAATATCTACGCCTAGTTGTGTTTCCAGGTTTCCGAGTTCATTGCATTCAAGTGCAGCGTTAAGGTATGAACTTACCGACATTGGGCGTTGTATGTGTGGTGCAATTGCATAGTTGAAGCATACGGAGCATTCGACAGTTGACCAGACAAGCTCCTGGTGAATAGGCGCTATAAACTTGCACGTTGTTTTCGTCAGGAAAGCGACAACGTCTTTTGGAGATATCGATGTTTCTTACGCGAGGATCATTGAAGATATCATTGACTTTGATGCGAATGTTGGTCTCCAAACCAGTGGTCACTTTTGCTTGTTTGGAGAAGTCCAGGTTCATGTGTGGTACTTCCCCCTTTGGCAATGGATACACCTGTACAAAAGCCATATTGGTGGTGTTTGTATATGCCTGGTTTAACAACAGCAACAAAAACAACAACAACAACAATAATAATAATAATAATAATAATAATAATAATAATAATAATAATAATAATAATAATAATAATAATAATAATAATAATAATAATAATAATAATAATAATAATAATAATAATAATAATAATAATAATAATAATAATAATAATAATAATAATAATAATAATAATAATAATAATAATAATAATAATAATAATAATAATAATAATAATAATAATAATAATAATAATAATAATAATAATAATAATAATAATAATAATAATAATAATAATAATAATAATAATAATAATAATAATAATAATAATAATAATAATAATAATAATAATAATAATAATAATAATAATAATAATAATAATAATAATAATAATAATAATAATAATAATAATAATAATAATAATAATAATAATAATAATAATAATAATAATAATAATAATAATAATAATAATAATAATAATAATCATAATAATCATAATAATAATCATGATAATCATAATAATAATCATGATAATCATAATAATAATCATGATAATCATAATAATAATCATAATAATCATAATAATAATCATAATAATAATAATAATCATAATAATAATAATAATCATAATAATAATAATAATAATAATAATAATAATAATAATAATAATAATAATAATAATAATAATAATAATAATAATAATAATAATAATAATAATAATAATAATAATAATAATAATAATAATAATAATAATAATAATAATAATAATAATAATAATAATAATAATAATAATAATAATAATAATAATAATAATAATAATAATAATAATAATAATAATAATAATAATAATAATAATAATAATAATAATAATAATAATAATAATAATAATAATAATAATAATAATAATAATAATAATAATAATAATAATAATAATAATAATAATAATAATAATAATAATAATAATAATAATAATAATAATAATAATAATAATAATAATAATAATAATAATAATAATAATAATAATAATAATAATAATAATAATAATAATAATAATAATAATAATAATAATAATAATAATAATAATAATAATAATAATAATAATAATAATAATAATAATAATAATAATAATAATAATAATAATAATAATAATAATAATAATAATAATAATAATAATAATAATAATAATAATAATAATAATAATAATAATAATAATAATAATAATAATAATAATAATAATAATATAGTAATACTAGCAGCTCGAGGGAGTTCTAATTCGTCAGTGGAAGGAGTGGACATATTGAAGTATCACCGGAAAGGAATAACTAACACGGCAGCAAGGGAAACTACGAGGGCTCAATAAAGAATGATCCAAATTTTTTACGGTCATAATTTTTCGAACTAAAATTCAGTCTTATTATATTCTATTAGCTTAACGTGAAACAAACACGCCTTAGTAGCTTCATTGTTGGTATTCCTGTGTATTTGCCTGTGAGAACCAGGCAAATTCAGACATGTTCAGTACCGCCTACCGCTGAAATGGAGGTTACACGCGAGGAACAATATGCGGCTTTGAAATTCTGCTTTCGTCTCAACAAATCTTCAGTTGAGGCCTACACAATGTTACAGAGGGCCTATGGAGAGTCTGTTCTTCTCTACAGCACAGCTCGAAGGTGGTTTAAAATTTATAAAGAGGGGAGACAATCAATTTCAAAGGAAGGTGGACCCGGTGTTCCAGTTACTGCTCTTACGGAAGAAAACATCAACACTGCTGCCATTGTGAGAGAGGATCGACTAGCTATCTTAAGATACTTT
Source organism: Mantis religiosa (assembly GCA_030765055.1). Lineage (NCBI taxonomy): Eukaryota > Metazoa > Arthropoda > Insecta > Mantodea > Mantidae > Mantis > Mantis religiosa. The sequence goes on along the minus strand of CM060949.1, from coordinate 179,297,416 downwards.
CTAAAATACTGAACATTTCATTGGGTGCCACTCACACGTTGGTGACAGAAACATTACACGTGAGACGTGTTTGTGCGTGATGGGTTCCCAGACTGTTGATTTCCGAACAAAAGGACATTCGCATGCTGGTCTGCAAGCAGTTAAAGTTGATGTTAGAGGAAGATACGGAGTTACTTTCAAACGTAATCACTGCTGATGAAACTTAGCTGCATCATTTTGATCCTGATAGCAAACAAGAAAGCTCAGTGTGGAAATTTCCTTCATCAGCAACCCCCAAAAGAGCAAAAGTGGCTGCTTCTACTGGTAAAATTATGGTCACTTCATTCTTTGTAATTCATGGAATGGTTTATGAGCATGTTGTACCTGCACACACATCAGTAACTGGACAATACTACAGGGATGTCCTGAAAACATTGCAAGTCCATATGAGGCGCAAAAGACCACATTTCCGCGAAGCAGGCTGGATGCTGGACCACGATAATGCGCGGCCGCATATTGCGATTGTTGTTGCTGAATATCCTACAAAAATCAACCTAAAGTGCATCCCTTACCCTCCCTATAGTCCAAATTCAGCCCCATGTGACTTTTTTCTATTCCCTAAATTGAAGAAACGCCTTCGTGGAAGGCATTATCCATCATCAGAAGCAGTGGTGAAGACTGTGGAGGCGATTTTGAAGGATCTCTCAAAAAATGGTTTCCAGCATGTCTTTGAAGACTGGCAGAAACGCTGGGACAAGCCTATCGCATTCAGGGGAGATTATTTTGAGAAGGACCATCAAAATTATGAGGATGAGTAAAGGTACGTTGTCAAAAATATTGTGATTATTCTTTATTGAGCAGCCATCGTACAACACAATAAAAGAACTATTAAAACTGGAAGAATTGTTGGAACGAAGTATAGATACGGGAAGGACTGAAAGGGAGAAAATATTAATATAAATTTGGAGGAAATGAAAAGCGATATTTTGAATATCAGAATAGGTTTGGAGAACCAGGGAGATAGGCGCAGGTGGTACGATTTGATAATTACGGGAACGGAGGAGAAACCAGAAGAGGATGCTGAAAGGGACGTACGTGCAATTTTAGGAAGATGATAAGGCATGAAAATAAAATGTTATAAAAACTTGTGAAGCCTTTAGATTTGGCAAGAGAAGAGCGAAAAGCAACAGTATATCAGTAAGATTTATAAGGATACAATTGGTTGCAGATGTGAAAGCACAAGAAATAGAACAAGAAGAGAGATAGAGATAGTGAGAGACAGAGAGAGGCAGAGACATTTAAATCAACAGGGATTTAACTTATAAGAGAAGTTGAATAGAAGAAGGGAGATCGGCACACAGGCAAGGAAGAGTAGCATATGTTAAATATTTCCAGCTATGAATCGATGAAACAATGGCACGAGTGAGGTAATAGTGAGATTAATAAAATGAAGACAATGAACCAGAAAAACAGAGGTGACACAAAGGCAATGAAACATCAGGACGTTATAATAAATTATGATGTGATTATCAAGGAATGCAGATTCACCAAAGCCAACAGCTGATACTGCAACAATTGGTCAAAGGGTAGCCAGAGAGGAGGCAATGACCCAAGGTGAAGCTCCAGCAGAAATAGCGGAGAAAGAGAAGTTTAGAGGTAGGGATGAAAGATGTTAAGTTAGTGGGGCAATGAATAGTGAGTGTAAGGGTGCACTTTCAAAGTTAAACGGAAGAAAAGTGAGTGAAGAAGCTGAAACAGGGTAAAAAATCGATGGCTCATACAACTTCTTAATGAAAATAGGAGAACGAAATCAGAAGGGAAATATTGGATATGCAAAAGTACACTTATATTGTGTTATGACACGCAAAAACAAAGGTACCCTGCCATTTGACGAGTGAATCTGTAAATGGGAGAGAATTAGGACAGATAAAACCACAACATTAATTTAAGTGCTTTTTTTCAAAAGTGAAAAGGAAGTAAGGAATATTCGTGAATATAGAGTAACGAGAAAACAGAGGACAAAGATAGGTGCCAAATATTTATAATTAGGTAGTGATTGTAAGAGAGACTAGGAGCACGGAAAAGAGTAAAATGTGAGGAAAGGAAATAGTAATATAAGAGTGTACAGGAAGGTAAATAGAAAACAAGTGATATAGAGAAATTTAAAGGATAAAGACTATAAATTAAGCGGTACACGTCAATAGCAAACTTTAAATTTTATCTATATGTTACTGAAGTCTGTCCAAGACAAAAGGGCAGGGTTGCAAGTAGACAGGGTTGCAAGGACATTAGAAAATGTATAACACTACTTTAAAATAAATACTAATTCAAAACCATTCCTAATTATATTACTACTACTACCACTACTACTACTAATACTACTACTACTACTACTACTACTACTACTACTACTACTACTACTACTACTACTACTACTACTACTACTACTACTACTACTACTACTACTACTACTAACAATAATAGTAGGAACTGGAGTCTGGATTTCTAAGCACAATCAAATGGTGACATAAGTAAGCATATAGGCACGAAACATGAAACAAATAAGCACCAAAATTAAGAAAATAAGAATATTGTTGCGTGTATAGGCTGAGCAAGATTTGGAAATTTCTGTAATCATTATTCTGTATAATTTATTTTCGATGGCTTGAGTCTGGGCACAGCTGTATGTAAAAGCTGTATGACTTAGATGTTTCTTTCGCTCTACCCTTTCAGTAGCTACACCCCCAGTTGCAGATTAGGTTTATAAGTCTTTCACCCCCCTTACAATCCTGTTCCACAACAATATAAATATATCAAACGTATTTTTTGTAGAATTCTAACCTTATTCAAGCTTGCTACAGTACACGAGGGAGGTTGTCTTCAGGGTTTTTTGTGTGAAGCTCCTGCTTTCGTCAGAAAAGAATTGTTTATGGAGTGCAAAGAATCTCTCAACGTCGCATGACGTTAGTGTATCTTGTGTTCTTTTTGAGCAATTTCCTCTTTGTATGCGTTACTGTACCAGAAAGTTTTTAGAAATTGTACAGAATATTTCGTAACCAGAGTTTTTCATTAATACCTTGCTGAGTTTCTCAAAGGCAATTTTAGTAATACCGCGAGCCTCTGAGGACAAGGTTAATGAAATGTCATCTATCAAAGAAAGTGAATGTTCCAACTGTATTCCTGTACAGTGGCAATGCAATTTGCATCTACTGCACCTAAGGAGTAGGTACATACAACATTGTTTTACTTCATTGAAATGTTCTGCGTAGATGACACAGCCTATAACCAAGACTCCCATCTACTTAAAACTGACTGAGAAGGTAAAGACAAATTTGGAAGGACTTCATGAAACTTTTGAGCGCTAATCGGCGACAATATGATTTACACTAGAGATACGAAGATCCACGTCTTTATGTTGACTCCTAACTGTTTCAGCGAGACGATGTAAACCGAGTGAATGATAAAATGATGGAAAGGAGTGAAAATCTACTTTTAAATTTACATGATTTGGATAAAATAAGCTATTTTAATTATAAAACTTAAAATACGCAAGAAAACACAGTCTTTCAGCTAAAAAGCATTTATAAGCATTTCGCTTAGAAATCTGTAATAGTAACCCTCTATGTAATAATGGAACCTTGCGAGAGTTAGGGCTGAAGTGAAAGACACAGGGCCTAAGCAAATCTGGGGCCAGGCTGGGACACAGAGAGAGCTTATAACTCTTTCAGATATTACTTACTGACGCCTGCAGGACTCCAGTTACCTCTTCCAGTGTCTCACTTTAAGAAAAATCCCAAAGTTTGAAACACCGGCACCCTTATTAACCCCAGGTATATACATAGAGAAAAGTACAGTTACATACCACAGATTCTTGAGCATTTACAGCAATTATGAGTTCACCTGGACCAGTAGTTATGTTCGACTTAAGATCCATTGTCTCCTGCAACCTGAAAGAAACAGTATACATTGTTTCGTTTAATTTAGTTCTTAAAAGTATGTTCAATCGGATTCATTCGTTTATTCTGGATGCTAAAGACGTACTTTCAGAAAAAGAGAAATAGGAGCTGAACGTTTGCCTAAAATTGTTTTAAAAATTCTAAATTACCTATGTGTTTTAGGTGACAAAAGCTGCTTTCTTGGGCCTATAACTGGCATAAACGTGAAAGAGAAGAGCCAGACTGAAAAAATTCAATGTCATAGCAGGGATTTGAAACACGGATCTTCCGGTATCCGTCCAGCCGCTCTAAACCATTGAGCTACTATGGCCAAGGTTCCGACATGACATTAAATTTTTCAACTGACTCGTGTTTCTCCCGGTAAACCACTAGGAGTTCTCATAAACACATGAGACAACTACCTTAATGGTGACTTACTATGCTGCAAGTACTTTAAGGCCCGGACTTTATAGTTCGGACCACTGTTAGGTACAATTAATGGAAATTAATTGTTCTTTCACACTAGCCCTGTATAGGACACAATATGAAAGCGTAGAACCAGACTGAAAAATTCAATGCCATAGCCGGGATTTGAACCACGGATCTTCTGGTTTCCATCCAGCCACTCTAACCATTTAGCTACTATGGCCAACATGCGAACATGGCATTAAATTCTCCAACTGACTCGTGTTTTTCCCGGTAAACCACTAAGAGTTCTCATAAACACATGAGACAACTACCTTAATGGCAACTTACTATGCTGTAAGTACTTTAAGGCCCGGGATTTATAGTTCGGACCACTATTAGGTACAATTAATAGAAATTAGTTGTTCTTTCACACTAGCTGTGTGTAGGACGCGCTATGAAAGAGAAAAGCCAGATAAATAATTGTCTATTTAAGTATATTTTAAGTGCTATTTTAAGTGCCTTGTGACATCTATAAGTTAGTGGCATCTATAAATTAGCACTTTTATGTGTATGAAGCGTCCACGCATATTAGAAGTGTGCCAAATTTAATACAACTTGACATAAAATTAACTAAATATATACCGATTACTAGGCTTCGGATTTTTAGATCGTTAAAATGTAACTTTAAGTGCCCAAAACAGGTTTTATAATATGAGAAATAATCTATGAAAACCAAAAAATAGACTTTAAAAATAATAACTATTTAAAAACATGTTTCAATTCGGGTATTCTACTTTTAGAATTTAATCATTTAAAATGCTCACTCTCCGATATATCCACTACTACTAGAACGACAAGGACAAATATCTAACTATGGGTAGTTATGCAGGCATTTAAGCAATGAAATGTGAAAAGAAAAAGGTTTTGAACATTAAAAAAATTAGGTGTACAAACTAGTCAAAGAAAATTAACTAGTTTTTGCAAATCTTTGTCCATTAATGTCTGTAATTATTAGCTTCACAATAAATTAGTAATCATTTTACTAGATTTTGAACCAACAAGTAATGTCGTCTTTCACTCAACACTAATTTGTAAGCTGAACATGAAGACTCTATGTCCAGCGAAGTAACAGGTGCGTATTTCAACTTCAACACTAAATGGAAAGGAATCTTACATTGTACATCGGTGCTTTTTCCTTCTAGGATATCTGAAGCACAACGCAGGTCCTTCAATCCTACATTCCTCTGCAGAACTTCCTCCAGTTTATCAGTATCTCCAACATAACCAGGGACAGTTTTGGTCCTTTCTTGCATAGCATTAAATGTTTGAATTTGTTCATACAAAGGTTTTCCTGCTGGTTCAAGTGATGCAATAACGTGCACAAGGAAGGTGAAGTGCGACTACAAAAATACTAGATCCCTCTCAATAACAGAATCTTCCATCACTTGCTTTGCAGACACAATGCATGCAGACTCGTCTTCTAGACTTGAAACAACGTCCTCCACTTCACTAAAGAGATCGTTGTAGTATTCTGTAGCTTTGAGCCATGTCCCCCAGCGGGTTAAGTACAGGTTCGGCGGCAGAGAAATATTGGGCAGTTGCTCACGGAAAATGGGTACCTTTGTTGGCGACTTCATGAAAACCTTTTTTTACTGTAGAAGTCAATTTGTTGACATTTGGGTGCTGTTGTTGATATGCTCTGTGACACGGTTAACTCCATGTATAAGGCAAATGTGTGTGGCGGAAGGGTAAAACACTTAAAGCAACTGCACTTGAGCAATCGTGTATGCTGCTGTGCCAATGTATATTAGCAGTATTTTACTCCCATCAAGAATAGTTATGTAAAAAGTTGAAGCTGCTGACAGTGAAGGAAACTAAGTATTAAGAATAACAAAACGCTACTGTAACACAACTTCACTATATTTATCTTCTTTAAAATCCTTGGATTTGACCCTGGGCTCATTTGAGCATTTTATTCATCGTCCGATATGACTTGCCGTCACATTTTCTAGGAATGTCAGAATTTCCCTCTATTCTGGAAGCCTTTTTATGACTGGTAAACTGAATTTAAGCCAATTTCATTGCAAGGGTACTCTTTAGGATCAGAATATAGTAGAAAAAATTACATAAAGGTGGAGTTTGTATATATGTTAGAAATGATCTGATCTTTAAAGCTTTAGATTTATCCAGATTTTGCTATGAAAAAGACCTCGAACTCTGTGCAGTTCAGTTAATTGGAAGTAATTTGAACTTAGTCATAGTAGCCATTTATCGATCTCCCTTAGGAAGTTTTCAAATTTTTAAAAATCAATTAGAATATGTTCTGAACTTTCTATTTAAAACAAAAAGAGAAATAATAATTTTTGGTGACATACATGTAGATTATCTGAAATCAAGTCTTCAAAGGGAACAGCTTAGCTCTTTATTTACCACACACCACATGACACATACAGTTAACTTTCCAACAAGAATCCAAAATAATTCATCCACAGCTATTGATAGCATATTTGTAAATTCAGATACAACTAAATTTTGCTCTGTCTCATCAAAAGCTAATGGACTATCAGATCATGATGCACAAATTCTAAGGATTGATAAGATAAATTTAAAACTCAAACCTAAATACACATATATTAAATATAGGGAAATAAACGAAAATACTCTGAATGAATTTAGTAAGAACCTTGAACTTGAATCTTGGAAACAAACTTATGAGATTAATGGAACCAACAACAAATATAACAGCTTTCTTCAATGCTTTAAAACTCAGTTTGAATTTTGCTTCCCATCCAAGTATAAAAAACATTTAACTTTAAAAAAGACAATTCCTGGCTCACTTTAGGAATTAAAACCTCATGCAGGCACAAAAGAACTATATCAGCAAGTTAGAATCAGTAACAATTTGTATTTAAAAAACTACTACAAAAAGTATTGTAAACTTCTAAAGAAGGTAATAATAGCAGCTAAAGTATTGCATTATAATAAACTAATTCAAAACTCACACAAGAAAATAAAAACCACTTGGAATATAATTAAAAATGTGACACGTAAACACTCATCAGAAAATTGCCCAATAACACTCAATGTTGACAATCATGAAATTGCCAAATCTCTTGCAGTTGCAGAATTGTTTAACAAATTCTTTTTGGATGTAACAAAAAATTAAATATTAATTATGGAAGTAAAGATGCAGCACTAGAATTTCTAAGATCAAGTTTCATAAACTCTGTACCTACATTTAAAATCAGTTCAACTACACCTTTCGAAATAAATAAAATTATTGACTCTTTAAAAATGAAGAATTCTTCCGGTTATGATGAAATAACTACACAAATCCTAAAATCTTGCTCCTCACAAATTAGCATTCCCCTTAGTTATTTATGTAACGAGTCTCTAAAGACAGGTATTTTCCCTGACAGAATGAAATACTCAGTTGTTAAACCTCTTTTCAAAAAAGGCGAACGCAATAATTTTTCAAATTATAGACCAATATCTATATGGATTCAGAAAGGGAATATCGACTAATAATGCAACTTACAAGTGTTGACTGCCTTAAATGATAAAAGACATGTAGGGTGGAATTTTTTGTGATCTAGCAAAGGCTTTTGATTGTGTTAACCATGACATTCTAATAGCAAAACTGGAATTCTATGGGCTAAAAAATGAACATTTAAGGTGGTTTGTATCATATCTAAATGAAAGAAAGCAGAGTGTTGAAGTAGCTGTCAGTGATATTGGTTATGAAAAACAAACTTCGAACTGGAAAATAGTAACTCATGGAGTACCCCAAGGTTCCGTGTTAGGGCCTCTATTATTTCTTATCTATATAAATGACCTCTCACTTTATATAAAGGACATTGCAAGTACAGTTCTTTTTGCTGATGACACTAGTGTTCTGGTGACCAGTACAAATTTAAACGAGTGTATAATTAAAATGAATTATATTTTGAACTGTATGTCATGCTGGTTTAAAGCAAACAAATTATATGTGAATCTAGACAAAATAAAAGTGGTCAAATTTATAACCTGTCGTACATCACATACTGAAATAGAAATCGGGATTAATGATATGTTATTAGAAGAAATTGACAGCATAAAATTTCTGGGCCTTCAAGTGGACAGATGTTTAGATTGGAAAGCTCACATAAATTATATCTTACCTAAACTCAGCTCTGCCTGTTATGCTATCCGAGAGCTGGTTAATGTGAGTTCTATTGACACACTTAAATTAGTATATTATGCGTACTTTAATTCTATTATGGAATATTATTTTGGGGCAACTCAGTAGAAAGTAAAACAAATATTTATTATGCAAAAAGGGTTATAAGAATCATTACTAACACCCACACCAGATGCTCCTGTAAAGATCTTTTTACAAGATTGAAGATTTTAACGCTTCCTTGCATGTATATATTCTCGATCCTAAAATTCTTTGTATGCCTTATTTGCAACAAATAATGTAATTCACAAAATAAACACTAGACAAAAGTATAATATCCATTATCCCAGTGCTAAAATTTCTTGCTTTCAGAAAGGTGTGTATTATGAACCTATCAAAATATTTGGCGCTCTTCCTAATGTTCTTAAAGAAAAAGTTGATAATTTCGGTGCTTTTAAAAAAGCTGTTAGAGAGAACCTCTGCTCAAAATCTTTTTATTCTATACAAGATTATCTGAATGACAAATTATCCTGATAATGCTTCTGTAGCTCTATAAGTAATATTTAACTATTCCAATGACAAATCATTACTTATAAATATTTAATGCAAGCTGAAAGTTTATTTTCAATCTATATGTATTTAATAAATAACAAGAATGGTATCCATTGCAAAAAGGTTGAGACGTACTGGCATAAGCCAAGTGAAGGCTGGTTTAAAAAGTGTTTCATTTTGTATCATATATATAATTATCCCTGCTTTGTTTTCCATATTGTTGTTCATATTGCCTGTGTACTATAATATGTGTCTTATGCTAACTTTTGTACATATATATGCTATTAAACTTTATACCTCTAGACATGTTCAATGTTCACAGCCTTTTCTGGCTACAAGTGAACCTACTGAACGCAAATCAATCTAATCTAATCTAATCTAAGCGAGGAAATCTTATCTACAAGAATGCAAAATTGCTTACAACAGTTTGTACATGCTACTTGCTTACAACTTGTAAACTACTGTATTCCTGAACGAGCAACAAGGGCTTCCAGTTTAATTTTTTATTCAAGCATCGAAATTGTGACGTCGTATTGATATTGAGCATATGTTTCAAGGCTTAAGGCTTAAGGCTTTTTATTTGTAACTTATTTGCCTGGTGCCGGTACATTGGACCCGGTTTACAGGCTCTAAATTTACATGGGTTTATAATTCTGGGTATGGTTTTTTATTGTCTTTGGGGCTCTTCTAAAACCCATACGGCGACCTGTTCTGAGGCCGCCGAGAACCAGTTTTATCTCGTTATTTGTCTCTGTCTTTCTTTTTCTTGTTTTTATATTTACATATTCACACTGCGCTTATCTTGCGTGCGCGCGCGCGCACACACACACACCCCTGGGCATACCGCGTACGTCCCAATATCACACGCACTACACTGTACAGACTTGGCTATGTACAATATTTACAATGTTCGCAGTTAGGCTGTGCGGCAGCGGGTAGCTGACACCTGGGCTGCCGATGATGGCGGCCTCTGCCGGGGAGAGTGGCCTGAGCCAGGAAGGGTTGGGCGTGCATAATTTTGCAGTTGTGTTGTTTTTTTATTGTTGTTCTTCTTCCATATGCTTTGATTCTGGCGTGTTTTCGGTGCTTGGGTTCGCCTTTCCCAATATTGTGTATGGTGGGGTTTTGATGGTGTCGGATGCGAGCCCAGATGGAAGAGGCACGTTTGTTGATGACCTCGTTGATGTGAGGGACATGGGTTTCTTGGTGAATGGTGGCAGTTGTTGTTCGGATAGGAGCAGACAGGATTTTGCGTAGGGCTAGATTTTGTAGGGTTTGGAGATACTTTAGGGCGGTGATGGGGCGCTGGCCCAGACCACGCAGGCGTACAGGACCACGGATAAAATAAAAGATTTGTAGAGCACAATCTTAGAGCGCAGCTTTAGCTGTTTGCTCCTAAATATGGGGGTGCACATCTTTAATCGCTGCCGCCCTTTGTTGGCGCTATCTTTTAGGTGGGTTGTCCACTGCATCGTGCGTGTCAAGGTCACGCCGAGGTACTTGAACTGCTGACGGCAGTGTAATACTTGACCATCGACCGTTAGGTCCATTGCCAAAGGGCGCCGCTTTGTAAAATGTATAAGCTGGCATTTGTTCGCATTAATTTTGATTTTCCAGTCATGAAGCCATGAAAGGAAGCGGTCAATGTACCGCTGCATCTCTAAAAGTCCATAACGAGGATTTTTATGATGGTTGTATATTGCAGTGTCGTCAGCATACATTGCAACTTTGCATCTGGCGTCCACGGGGAAGTCGCTGGTGAAGAGTATATACAGGAAAGGTGACATAATAGCCCCTTGTGGTACGCCAGCCTGCATCACTCTCTCCTTTGAGGAGCGACCCACTTGGACGTAGAAGCGCCTGTTTTTTTAAAAAATTATGCAGCAATGGCAGAGAATTTTGGATGCCGGGAAACTCTTGGTGCAGCTTGTAAATCAGGCCGTTGTGCCAGCACCGATCAAATGCGGCTTCTACGTCCAAAAATAGCGCCAACGTTGAAGCCCCATTGTTAAATTGCTCGGTGACGTCATCTACTAGTCTTAAAAGTTGAAGGTCTGTTGAGTGCCCTTTTGTAAAGCCAATTTGTGAATCTGAAATGTCAAGCGCCGCAATTTGTTTTTGGAGACGAAATAGAATTATTTTCTCGAGCAATTTACCAATAGTGGACAGGAGACTAATGGGGCGGTAATTTTGAGTGGGCCTGGTGCTTTTCCCATGCTTAGGGAGCATTATTACCTTGGCTCGTTTCCCAAGTGCCAGGAAAATAATTTTTCTGCAAACAAGCGTTGACAATTTTTGTAAGTTGCACCTGGGCCTTTCTCGGGAGATGTTTGAGTTCCTCAATAGTCACCCTGTCCGGACCGGCGGTTTTCCAATTAGGTAGCTTCCTAATGAGCTTATATACTTCCTGTGGCGTTTTGAGGGGCAAGTGTTGCTCATGCCTCTGTGCCAACCAGTTTTGTACCCAAGTCTGGACATCCCGTTCTAACTCGTGGTTCGTCGCTGGGTTTTCTGTAAATCTTGTTTCCAGACAGTCTGCAGAGACCTCGGCTTTCTCCTCAGAGGAGAAGTGCAGGCCGAGGTGAGTGTGTAGTGCCTCAGTGCCTGAGTTAGAGGAGACTTTAAATGTCTTTAATAATTTCCATAAAGAATTGTCCAAATGTGTGGTATGTAACATTTTCTGCTCCCACTGCTCAATTTTGTTTAATTTAATTTGCTGCCGAATGACTTTGAGTAGCCATTTTGCTAGCACTTTGTACTCAGGGTGGCGGGTAAGCCGCCAAAGTCTCGTCAAACGTCGCCTCCTGACAATGAGCTGCTCCACCTCAGCGTACGTGCAAAAACTAGGTGGGCTTGTGGTGTAGCTGGTGGAATTTGTTTTGACCGTGTGCAGCGAGGCGGTGTAGTTTTCAATGGCGACGTCGAAGTGCGCCTCGCTGTAGTATGACAGCCTAGGTTGAGCCATCCCGTGCATTTCAAGGGTAAACTTGCTACAGTCTGTTTCTGCGCGCCTCAGAGGGCCGGTCAGACCAGCCGTGATGGCGCCACTGATATCAAAGTGCACTGGAAGATGGTCGGACTCTAGGATGTGATACACACTGAAGTTGTTTGGTAATGTCACATTTTTTGTAATGACGAAGTCCAAAATTTCAGAGTCGAAGTGCCCTGACTTGTGCAAAAATGTGGGTTCGGGGGAGGGGGGGAAGTACACCTCGAGATCGTCATTTTCTGTTATAAGGTCTACTAGGAGATTTCCAGCCGCGTTTGCTCGACGTGAATACCACCAGGGGTGTCGAGCGTTGAAGTCTCCTGCCATTATAAGATGCTACTCGAAAGTGAGGATTTGCTCAAGGTCGCGTCTTCAGTCGGGGGAGTTTGGGGGCCGATAGAGGGCCACCAGTATCACCGTTTTGTTATTTAATCGTGTTTTAAGAGCCGTGCACTCTAACGCTGCCAATGGTGGCAGCGAAACAGGAGCATGAGCAACTTTGTTTTTTAGTAAAATAGCTGTTCTTCTCAATGTCTGCCTATTCTATCAGTCCGAAATATTTGGTAACCCCTGAGCTTGAAAGTGTGCTCCTGCTTTAATTTTGTTTCACAAATGAATGCGACGTCAATTTTGTTACGCCGCAGGTAGCTTTCAAGTTCCTGCTGCTGCCTGTAGATGCCGTCGGCATTCCACAGGAGCCCGCGAGTTAGACATGCGCCTCCCCTTAGTTGAGCCATTTACTCGAAGATGTCCGACAGAAGCCATATGCGGGCTTCTAGTTTCTCCCAAATGCTGGTGCAGCTCTTAAATCTTGCCTTCTTTGGGCAGTCAGCTAAGCGGTGGAGGCCACCGCAGAGGACACATCGGGAGGTCATGTGACACATCTTAAATGTGTGCCCTAGCTGCTGGCAGTTGAATCATTGTGTAATGTTATTTGTCTTTAGGACCTCTACAGTGACAAGTATATGGCATACCTCTCTTTCTTGCAGAAGTCGCTGGTTTTGAGTGGTCCTGTCAAGGGTAACTTGGAAGCTTGGCAGAGGCCTGCCGCGTGATTCCAGTTGACGAACTAGGACGGACGCCGGTGTAGCCCTTCGCCTCTAGGTTCTTGCGGATAAGGTCCTCTTCAAGGTCCTCGGGAAGACGCTTCAGAATGTATCGGAGAAGTTGATCACTCCGCGGGGTGAAGCTGAAGTTCTCCACTCCGGCGTCCTTCAGCTTGGTCATAGTGGGGTTGGCGTCTTCTTTCCGGTTGAGGAAAAGCTTGAGGCAGTTGCGCGTATTCTGAAGCGTGTACGCGCCAGCTGGGAGGTAGCCCCGGAGTATCTGCAGGACTTTAGTCGCCTGCCTGCCGTCAGAAATGATGATGCGTGGCGGTTTCTGTGAGGTTTGTTTTGTGTTTGTAGCCGCGGCTGCGGCTGATGTAGAGGCCAATGTAGGGGTGGGGATGGGTGTAGGAGTGGGGGTTGCTTTTGACGGTTTTGCTGCAGTAGTGTTTGGCCGTGTTGGCCGTTGGCGCTTGGGTGCCTTTGGTTTTGTGGTCGGAAGGTCAGGGAAGGCAGTGGATCGTTCCAGATCTTCATCCTCTTCGGATGAGAACAGCGCCTCGTACCTGTTTCTGGTAGCGACCTGGAGGGGAGATGTTGCGTTTTGTTTTTCTTGCGCTCGGCATCCGAGTCGCTATTGCGGTGGTGGGGTCGCTTTCTGAGCGATGCTGCCTGCCAGCTTTCTCCCAGCTGCACCAGGTGCCACTTTTGGATAGCGTGTAGCAGCATGCCACGTCACTAGCTATTTTTCCATAATCCCGGGACTCTGGGGAAATATTTTCCAATATTTCCTGGAGGTAAGGTATTTCTTTTTAGATGTCTTTTACCTCCTTTTCCAGTTGGCCGTACTTTCGCGTAACTGCCTCGTCCTCCATGGTGCTGTGCTCCATCGGGGCTGGGTTAGTGACTGCTGTGACGTTGGCCAATGTTGGGCCCGAAGGCGGGTCGCTGTTGGAGTGCTCCAGCGGTGGGGCTGGAAAGGCAGCCGGCCGACCGCCTCGCGGGATCGGTCCACTGTCAGCTGGCGGTAGTGCTGCTGCAATTGTCACTGCCGCCGCAGCCATCTTGTGGCGGGAGTCAATGTCTGTCAGCCACAGTTGTTGCTGAGGGCGTCGTTGTTCGAGAAACGCCTCTTGTTGCGTGCAACAACGGCACGAAGCTGTGCGTCCCACGCTGTTTTGTGGCGGATTTATGCTTAACACGCCTCCCTATGTACTTTATTGCACCAAACACTGTTTACTCACAAACTGGGCTCAACGCGAACTCCACTGTTTACTACTTCTATTCGCACTGTTTCACTTTGCACATGGTCACTTTTAGCACACGAATAGTTGATTTTCCAATATCCAATGTATCACTAGTCAATAACCGAATCACGAACACCTCACATAACATCAAATCATACACCACACCGTAAACATCCAATCGGGTCCTTTGAAATTCGACGAATTCCACCCTACTCATATGTTTCAATGGCGCAAAAACCGTTAACATATATTAAATTTAGAAGGTCTCCATTCTCACAATCAATTATTTATTCGCTCAACATTAGCTCTGCCTATATTCAAACTACCTTTTGTGTTCACACAATACACAGCAATTAAATCTAGGTCAAAATGAAGAATAGATTTAAAATGACTTATAATAATTGATAAATAATCGCAAATTTTCCTCGCTGGTGTACGATATAACAGGTAGAGCCATCTCTGGATAGCAATACGCAAACGAATGTTAACCGTCAGCCGAAAACTTTTCTCGTAGAAATGAATATAATCGATCATTTCGTACACATAAGTCTATCAAGGCACTCTTCCCCAAGGACTTATGATGCCATACAAACACGAATTGAAGTTAAAAACGTTTAACAGAAGCAGCTTCAATGTCCATTCCATTTTCGCTACCTGAGGAATACAATTAAATGTTTAAAGGGTAGGCCATAACATGCTGCGTTTCATATTCCATGATATTCCCTTCAAATCACAAGAACCATTAGAAACATGTAATATATTCAAAGACTGCAACAAAAATCAAGTAGTATAATGAAAATTTTTAATAAGATGAAATAAGTTCATATAAATTATGCACTTTAACGGTAGCAGCATTTTGTGTACTAAGTTTATGTGTCCATAGTTTATGAATTACTAATTTACTGAAATAATACACATTTAAATGAGGAGGAATAGGACCTAAGTGACTAGTGAGAAATTTCAAGATAAACATTTTCTTTGTTATGAAAACATGTTAAACATATATTATTAGAAAAAGTTCCCCCCAAATATACAGAATTTATAAGTAAAAAATAGAAGCTAGCAACAGTGAAGCAACGAATGCTACATAAAATATAATTATTTGTATTCAACTTCACTTATATTTTAACATAATTGATGAGAATTTCACAGAATTCAATTGAAACTAGTTTCATAAACGATTATTTACATCGTCAGTCACTTCCTTTGTTGTGAACATTACGGTCGCTAGACGTCGTAATATTTTTGTATTCATTACCAAACAGAAAAAAATTAAGGACAGCATCGATTGTCGCTGTTTCAAAAATTATTACGTGATTTCTATTTTGTAAATTAAATATTTTTGACCAAACTATTAAATCCATAGGATCATTTATTTACTTTAATAAATTTACTTCTAGATTTATTTCATGGTTAAATGATAAAAAGTGATTGAACACGGCCGATTTATCAGTCTGTTTATACATAATATTTATGAAATATTCTTGCGTTCTGGTTTCTAAGTTACGTTTGGTCCTTCCAATATAAAACTGGTCGCAATCTAAACAATACAGTTGATAATTTCCAGATTTTTTTTCAATTGAATTCTGTAAAATTCTCATCAACTTTCTTAAAATAAAGTGAAGTTTATTACAAATAATTATATTTTATGTAGACACAATTTCAGATTCTGAAGCTTGACAATTGCATCCAGGGAATAGAAGTTTACAGTAACACCCTGTGTTCCTGAAGGTTCCGCTCAAGCCATACATATAGAGCGCTGCATGTAGTCCTTTTTTTAACAAGCTAGATGGCACTAAGCACCTCATAAGTTCAACATCCAATGTTACCAACATAACTATGTTGACCGCTGAGTTACATAGTAAATAAATAAGTACATAAGATAAATAAATAGATATAAATAAATAATTAAACAAACAAATAAATGAATGAATCAATGAATGAATCAATGAATGAACGAACAAACAAACAAACTAAGCAAACGAACGAACGAAATAACTAACCAACGAACTTACGAACAAACGTACAAACGTACAAACAAACCAACGAACTTACAAACAAACAAACAAACAAATCAACGAACTTACGAACAAACGAACAAACTAATAAACTTACGAACAAACGAGCCAACGAACCAACGAAACAACGAGCCAAAGAACCAAGGAACTAGCGAGTCAACGAGCCAATGAACCAACGAGCCAACGAACCAACGAGCCAACGAACCAAGAAACAACCGTGTCAACGAACCAACGAACCAAGAAACAACCGTGCCAACGAACCAACAAACCAACGAGCCAACGAACTAACGAGCCAACTAGTCAACGAACCAACGAGCCAACGAACAAACGAACCAACGAGCCAACGAGCCAACGAACCAACAAACCAACGAGCCAACGAACTAACGAGCCAACTAGCCAACGAGCGAACGATCCAACGAACCAACGAGCTAACGAACCAGCGAACCAACGAACAAACGAGCCTACGAGCCAAGGAGCCAACGAACCAACAAACCAACGAGCCAACGAACAAACGAGCCAACTAGCCAACGAGCGAACGATCCAACGAACCAACGAGCTAACGAACCAGCGAACCAACGAACTAACGAGCCAACTAGCCAACGAGCCAACGAACCAACAAACCAACGAGCCAACGAACTAACGAGCCAACGAAACAACGAACCAACGAGCCAACTAGCCAACGAACCAACGAGCCAACGAACAAACGAACCAACGAGCCAACGAGCCAACGAACCAACAAACCAACGAGCCAACGAACTAACGAGCCAACGAAACAACGAACAACCGTGTCAACGAACCAAGAAACAACCGTGTCAACGAGCCAACGAACCAAGAAACAACCGTGTCAACGAACCAACAAACCAAGGAGCCAACGAACTAACGAGCCAACTAGCCAACGAGCCAACGAACAAACGAACCAACGAGCCAAAGAGCCAACGAACCAACAAGCCAACGAGCCAACGAACAAACGAACCAACGAGCCAACGAACTAACGAGCCAACTAGCCAACGAGCCAACGAACCAACAAACCAACGAGCCAACGAACTAACGAGCCAACTAGTCAACGAGCCAACGAACCAACAAACCAACGAGCCAACGAACTAACGAGCCAACTAGCCAACGAGCCAACGAACAAACGAACCAACGAGCCAACGAACTAACGAGCCAACTAGCCAACGAGTCAACGAACCAACAAACCAACGAGCCAACGAAATAACGAGCCAACTAGCCAACGAGCCAACGAACCAACAAACCAACGAGCCAACGAACTAACGAGCCAACTAGCCAACGAGCCAACGAACCAACAAACCAACGAGCCAACGAACTAACGAGCCAACTAGACAACGAGCCAACGAACAAACGAACCAACGAGCCAACGAGCCAACGAACCAACAAGCCAACGAGCCAACGAGCCAACAAACCAACGAGCCAACGAGCCAACGAACCAACGAGCCAACGAGCCAACGAACCAACAAGCTAACGAACCAACTAGCCAACGAACCAACGAGCCAACGAGTCAACGAACCAACAAACCAACGAGCCAACGAACCAACAAGCCAACGAGCCAACGAACAAACGAACCAACGAGCCAACGAACTAACGAGCCAACTAGCCAACGAGCCAACGAACCAACAAACCAACGAGCCAACGAACTAACGAGCCACCTAGCCAACGAGCCAACGAACAAACGAACCAACGAGCCAACGAGCCAACGAACCAACAAGCCAACGAGCCAACGAGCCAACAAACCAACGAGCCAACGAGCCAACGAACCAACGAGCCAACGAGCCAACGAACCAACAAGCTAACGAACCAACTAGCCAACGAACCAACGAGCCAACGAGCCAACGAGCCAACGAGCCAACGAACCAACAAGCCAACGAGCCAACGAGCCAACAAACCAACGAGCCAACGAGCCAACGAACCAACGAGCCAACGAGCCAACGAACCCACGAGCCAACGAGCCAACGAACCAACAAGCCAACGAGCCAACGAACATACGAGCCAACGAGCCAACGAGCCAACGAACCAACAAACAAACGAGCCAACGAGCCAACGAACCAACAAGCCAACGAGCCAACGAACAAACGAGCCAACGAGCCAACGAGCCAACGAGCCAACGAACAAACGAGCCAACGAGCCAACGAGCCAACGAACCAACAAACCAACAAGCCAACGAACCAACAAGCTAACGAACCAACTAGCCAACGAACCAACGAGCCAACGAGCCAACGAACCAACAAGCCAACGAGCCAACAAGCTAACGAACCAACAAGCCAACGAGCCAACGAACTAACGAGTCAACGAGCCAACGAGCCAACGAACCAACGAACCAGCGAACCAACAAACCAACAAACCAACGAGCCAACGAACTAACGAGCCAACGAACCAACAAGCCAACGAGCCAACGAACAAACGAACCAACGAGCCAACGAGCCAACGAACAAACGAACCAACAAGCCAACGAGCCAACGAGCCAACGAACAAACGAACCAACGAGCCAACGAGCCAACGAACAAACAAACCAACAAGCCAACGAGCCAACGAACAAACGAACCAACGAGCCAACAAGCCAACGAACCAACGAACCAGCGAACCAACAAACCAACAAACCAACTAGCCAACGAACCAACGAGCCAACGAGCCAACGAACCAACAAGCCAACGAGCCAACGAACAAACGAACCAACGAGCCAACGAGCCAACGAACAAACGAACCAACAAGCCAACGAGCCAACGAACAAACGAACCAACGAGCCAACAAGCTAACGAACCAACAAGCCAACGAGCCAACGAACAAACGAACCAACGAGCCAACGAGCCAACGAACCAACGAACAAACGAACCAACGAGCCAACGAACCAACGAGCCAACGAACAAACGAACCAACGAGCCAACTAGCCAACGAGCCAACGAACAAACGAACCAACGAGCCAACGAACCAACGAGCCAACGAACAAACGAACCAACGAGCCAACTAGCCAACGAGCCAACGAACAAACGAACCAACAAGCCAACGAACCAACGAGCCAACGAACAAACGAACAAACGAACCAACGAGCCAACGAGCCAACAAGCCAACGAGCCAACGAACAAACGAACCAACGAGCCAACGAGCCAACGAACCAACGAACAAACGAACCAACAAACCAACAAGCCAACGAGCCAACGAACAAACGAACCAACGAGCCAACGAACCAACAAGCCAACGAGCCAACGAACAAACGAACCAACGAGCCAACGAGCCAACGAACCAACTAGCCAACGAACAAACGAACCAACGAGCCAACGAACCAACGAGCCAACGAACAAACGAACAAACGAACCAACGAGCCAACGAGCCAACAAGCCAACGAGCCAACGAACAAACGAACCAACGAGCCAACGAGCCAACGAACCAACTAGCCAACGAACAAACGAACCAACGAGCCAACGAGCCAACGAGCCAACGAACAAACGAACCAACGAGCCAACGAGCCAACGAACCAACAAGCCAACGAGCCAACGAACAAACGAACCAACGAGCCAACAAGCTAACGAACCAACTAGCCAACGAACAAACGAGCTAACGAGCCAACGAGCCAACAAGCTAACGAACCAACTAGCCAACGAACAAACGAACCAACGAGCCAACGAGCCAACGAACCAACAAGCTAACAAACCAACGAGCCAACGAGCCAACGAACCAACAAGCCAACGAGCCAACGAACAAACGAACCAACGAGCCAACAAGCTAACGAACCAACTAGCCAACGAACAAACGAGCCAACGAGCCAACGAACAAACGAACCAACGAGCCAACGAACAAACGAAAAAACGAACCAACGAGCCAACGAGCCAACGAACCAACAAGCCAACAAACCAACAAGCCAACAAGCTAACGAACCAACAAACCAACGAGCCAACGAACTAACGAGCCAACGAACAAACGAGTCAACGAGCCAACGAACAAACGAGCCAACGAGCCAACGAACCAACAAGCCAACAAGCTAACGAACCAACAAACCAACGAGCCAACGAACTAACGAGCCAACTAGCCAACGAGCCAACGAACCAACGAACCAACAAGCCAACAAACCAACGAGCCAACGAACAAACGAGCCAACGAGCCAACGAACCAACAAGCCAACAAGCTAACGAATAAACGAACCAACGAGCCAACGAACAAACGAACAAACGAACCAACTAGCCAACGAACAAACGAACCAACGAGCCAACGAGCCAACGAACCAACAAGCCAACGAACAAACGAACCAACGAGCCAACGAACAAACGAACCAACGAGCCAACGAACCAACGAGCCAACGAGCCAACGAATAAACGAACCAACGAGCCAACGAACAAACGAACAAACGAACCAACGAGCCAACGAGCCAACGAACCAACAAGCCAACGAGCCAACGAACAAACGAACCAACGAGCCAACGAGCCAACGAACCAACGAGCCAACGAACAAACGAACCAACGAGCCAACGAGCCAACAAGCCAACGAGCCAACGAACCAACAAGCCAACGAGCCAACGAACAAACGAACCAACGAGCCAACGAGCCAACGAACCAACAAGCCAACGAGCCAACGAACAAACGAACCAACGAGCCAACGAGCCAACGAACCAACAAGCCAACGAGCCAACGAACAAACGAACCAACGAGCCAACGAGCCAACGAGCCAACGAACCAACGAACCAACAAGCCAACGAGCCAACGAACAAACGAACCAACGAGCCAACGAACAAACGAACCAACGAGCCAACGAACCAACGAGCCAACGAGCCAACGAGCCAACGAGCCAACAAGCCAACGAGCCAACGAACAAACGAACCAACAAGCCAACAAGCCAACGAGCCAACGAACCAACAAACCAACGAGCCAACGAGCCAACGAACAAACGAGCCAACGAGCCAACGAACCAACAAGCCAACAAGCTAACGAACCAACAAACCAACGAGCCAACGAACTAACGAGCCAACTAGCCAACGAACAAACGAACCAACGAGCCAACGAGCCAACGAACCAACAAGCCAACGAGCCAACGAACAAACGAACCAACGAGCCAACGAACAAACGAACAAACGAACCAACGAGCCAACGAGCCAACGAACCAACAAGCCAACGAGCCAACGAACAAACGAACCAACGAGCCAACGAGCCAACGAACCAACAAGCCAACGAGCCAACGAACAAACGAACCAACGAGCCAACGAACAAACGAGCCAACGAGCCAACGAACAAACGAGCCAACGAGCCAACAAACCAACAAGCCAACAAGCTAACGAGCCAACAAGCCAACGAGCCAACGAACCAACAAGCCAACGAGCCAACGAACAAACGAACCAACGAGCCAACAAGCCAACGAGCCAACGAACAAACGAACCAACAAGCCAACAAGCCAACGAGCCAACGAACCAACAAACCAACGAGCCAACGAGCCAACGAACAAACGAGCCAACGAGCCAACGAACCAACAAGCCAACGAGCCAACGAACAAACGAACCAACAAGCTAACGAGCCAACAAGCCAACGAGCCAACGAACCAACAAGCAAACGAGCCAACGAACAAACGAACCAACGAGCCAACAAGCCAACGAGCCAACGAACAAACGAACCAACAAGCCAACAAGCCAACGAGCCAACGAACCAACAAACCAACGAGCCAACGAGCCAACGAACAAACGAGCCAACGAGCCAACGAACCAACAAGCCAACAAGCTAACGAACCAACAAACCAACAAGCCAACGAGCCAACGAACTAACGAGTCAACTAGCCAACGAACAAACGAACCAACGAGCCAACGAGCCAACGAACCAACAATCCAATGAGCCAACGAACAAACGAACCAACGAGCCAACGAACAAACGAACAAACGAACCAACGAGCCAACGAGCCAACGAACCAACAAGCCAACGAGCCAACGAACAAACGAACCAACGAGCCAACGAGCCAACGAACCAACAAGCCAACGAGCCAACGAACAAACGAACCAACGAGCCAACGAGCCAACGAACAAACGAGCCAACGAGCCAACGAACAAACGATCCAACTAGCCAACAAACCAACGAGCCAACGAACAAACGAACCAACGAGCCAACGAACAAACGAGCCAACGAGCCAACAAACCAACGAGCCAACGAACAAACGAACCAACGAGCCAACGAGCCAACAAACAAACGAGCCAACAAGCCAACAAGCCAACAAGCTAACGAGCCAACAAGCCAACGAGCCAACGAACCAACAAGCCAACGAGCCAACGAACCAACGAGCCAACAAGCCAACGAGCCAACGAACCAACAAGCCAACGAGCCAACGAACAAACGAACCAACGAGCCAACAAGCCAACGAGCCAACGAACAAACGAACCAACAAGCCAACAAGCCAACGAGCCAACGAACCAACAAACCAACGAGCCAACGAGCCAACGAGCCAACGAACAAACGAGCCAACGAGCCAACGAACCAACAAGCCAACAAGCTAACGAACCAACAAACCAACGAGCCAACGAACTAACGAGCCAACTAGCCAAGGAACAAACGAACCAACGAGCCAAAGAGCCAACGAACCAACAAGCCAACGAGCCAACGAACAAACGAACCAACGAGCCAACGAGCCAACGAACCAACAAGCCAACGAGCCAACGAACAAACGAACCAACGAGCCAACGAACTAACGAGCCAACTAGCCAACGAACAAACGAACCAACGAGCCAACGAACAAACGAACCAACAAGCTAACGAACCAACAAACCAACGAGCCAACGAACTAACGAGCCAACGAACTAACGAGCCAACGAACTAACGAGCCAACAAACCAACGAACCAACAAACCAACGAGCCAACGAACTAACGAGCCAACTAGCCAACGAGCGAACGATCCAACGAACCAACGAGCTAACGAACCAGCGAACCAACGAACAAACGAGCCTACGAGCCAAGGAGCCAACGAACCAACGAATAACCGTGCCAAGGAACAAACGAACTAACGAGCCAACGAACCAACGAACCAGCGAACCAACAAACCAACGTATTAACGAACCAACGAACCATCGAACCAACGAACCAACCAACGAACCAACGAACAAACGAATAAAAGAAACAAACGAATAAGCCAACAGATAAATATACAAATAAATAATATCTATTTAGTCCAAAATTTTTCCATAGTATTATTGGACTCTTTATAGCTTACTTGAGTGCAATATACGATGTGAATAAGTCAGTACTGTATACCATTTGTACGCAATGTGAACTGTAGTTTAACGGCAGCGAAGCGAAAGTAAACCTCAATAAAATGTTCGATTAGTAGATCGTCCAGAATTGGAAGACCCACCACGGAGCATGAGCAGCAAGAAGGAAGCAAAAGGATTTTCAAGATATCATAGGTAAGTAAGCATGTAACAAAATAACGAAAATTAATGTCATGAGTAGAGTTTATTTGTTTAAAATGGGTTTCTTAGTTGTTTTATTATATCTTTTTTTCGTTTTTCCTTATTAAAATAAGTTTCTCCTATGTTTTGTTTATTTATCAGTGCAAGTAATTATAATTTTCCTTTTCCGCCACCAATTTGTAAGAATAAATCAGGAACTTAGTTCACAAAATATTTATACATTGCTTTGTAGGTTATTTTTTTTTTGGCATTTTAGTAAATAGTTACATATATACACAAATGTTCTAGGGTAAACGATTTCCTATTGTCAGGCGACACATTCTTTTATGACGAAAACGTTCTTTCAACAGAACATGACGTCATTGTAACGTGGACCACTAATGACAGTGCGGCAGGTTCTGTGGTTAGTTTTTTTATACCTTTTTTTCCTGCAATACTGCGTTTATGATTTTGATGTCTTCAAAACCTGGATTTCGTTGAATAATCTTCTCCATGTTCGAAGATTATGAACCTCCCACTGGTCCAGGTCTTTGTTTTCTCGAAACATTGTTGATGATATATTGTGATTCTTTCAGTGGCAAAGTTGTACTTCCTTATCGGAGAGCTTTTGGTATAAAACCAAAATGCGTTTTGATTGTCTGCTACTTATTCTTCCTGTATGGAAATGCCACTTTAAACAAAACTGATAAAGACACTTTTAGGAAAATTAACAATGTTCTATGTAAAGCCTAGTCTGATGTGAAAGACTTTCTTGAAAATTTTTCTATGTCATTCCTGGAGGAAGCTGTACTTAAATATCAAGTCTAGTTCCCATATGAGATTTGTTGTTTGAGAGTTATACTGTTCATAAACATATGGACAAAGAATTCATTCTTGTTTTTAATTATATACTCCAAAATCAAGTCAACTGCACAATTGGTCGAGCGGGATGACTCAGGCGGTTTGTGCTGTGGTCCACATTCGGGGTGTCTGAATTCGAATCCCGTGGCCGATTCCAGTTTATATGTAAGATTTTGTGTTTGTTTTGTACGATTTGCAGTTAAATCAGATATTAAAATAAACAGACAATAAAACTACTCGGTGTTACATTTGATCCAAGATTAACATGGCTTCCTAACGTAAAACAACTTCGGGACAGTTATAAAAACATCTGAATATTCTCAAAACTGGCAGCCAACAACTGTGTTCTTGACAAGACATTAATCCGAAACAAGATAGACTATTAATCTATAAACTACGATTCAACCAGACCCACGACACTTAAATGCTCGATGTGATACATTCAACAGCACTACGAATAATTTCTGGAGCTCATCGCACAAGTCCTATTAAAAGCTTACAGAGTGAAGCAGATGAACCACCACTTGAAGGAAGAAGAAAACAGCTAAGCCTTACACACCTGTTATCATCAATTGCATTTATTAATCCATCTAAAGTCGTTGATTCCAGATACACTGCAACAGACGAATCATCACAAATATTTGTAGTTCCATATACACAGAGAAATTGCTGTTACCTGAAACAACTAAGCCTACGACTTCCCTTGCTAATATGCAGAACTAGTAAAAATGGAGACTTTCAGTCCCAAAGATAAATTTAGAAATGTCTGAATATATTAAAGGTCATGTGGAATGAGCAGTGTACCATAAAGTATTTAAAGAAATTAATACACGTTGTCCTGGGTGTATGGAAATTTATACTGACGGTTCACATTCTCAGTTTGGAAATGACTGTGCTGTTGTATCCCAAGAAGTTACAATGCTATATAAACTACCAGAGTACTACACAACAATATCTAGTAAATTATATTGTAACTTGCATTAAACTTTCAGTGCAAATAGATAACAGACGGCGGATAGTGTTTCAGGGTAATAACGAGCTTGCATGAGCAGTTAACGATAGTGCGACTAGTGTTCACAAAGCCGGCAAACAAAGATAGCTGAGATAATGGACTTGCCGGCAAAGATAGGAGCTCACGTTTGGAAGGTTCTAGTGATATCTCGATTGGCAGAGAATAGTTCTTTTTCTTATTTGGGTGAGAAGTCTCTCGAATTCCGAATGATATATAACATGTTACAAAAAGGTATGGCCAAACTTTCAGGAAACATTCCTCAATCACAAAGAAAGAAAATATGTTATGTGGACATGTGACCGGAAACTCTTAATTTCCATGTTAGAGCTCACTTTAGTATTTCTCTTTAAATGTAAATTGAAATCATTCGTGCAGACAATTGCCAAAATACCCCATTGTTTCGTTTGTATGTACTGTACTTCCTCGATTCACCGCCAGTTGGCCCAATTGAAGGAAGGTAATGTTGACTGCAGTGCTTGTGTTGACATGCGACTAATTGCTCTACAGTACTAGCATCACGCACATCAGTAAGTAGCATCAACTGGTTAGTGTTCATCACGAACGTGGTTTTGCAGTCAGTGCAATGTTTACAAATGCGGAGTTGGCAGATGCCCAACTCAACAATAGATTCGGTGACCAATGGAATGGTAGAGGCGGACCAATTCCATTGCCTCCATGCTCTCCTGACCTCAACCCTCTTGACTTTCATTTATGGGGGCATTTGAAAGCTCTTGTCTACGCAACCCCGGTACCAAATGTAGAGACTTTTCGTGCTCGTATTGTGGACGGCTGTGATACAATACGCCATTCTCCAGGGCTGCATCAGCGCATCAGGGATTCCGTGCTACGGAGGATAGATGCATGTATCCTCGCTAACGGAGAACATTTTGAACATTTTCTGTAACAAAGTGTTTGAAGTCACGCTGGTACGTTCTGTTGCTGTGTGTTTCCATTCCATGATTAATGTGATTTGAAGAGAAGTAATAAAATGAGCTGTAACATGGAAATTAAGCGTTTCCGGACACATGTCCGCATAACATATTTTCTTTCTTTGAGGTCAGGAATGTTTCCTGAAAGTTTGGCCGTACCTTTTTGTAACATCCTGTATATATAGGTGATTGTGACACGCCAGCAGGACAGTTGTAAAACAGTGAGGAGTTGTAAAACAAGCGCGGGTCGTGAGTTGTAAAACGAGAGTCAGCTGTGTTGGTGTTGTAATGAGAGATGTTTGCTACTGTCATCGACCTTGGTGCTGTAATCCTTGTTTCACATAAGCTTGCCCCGTATCTCTTAACGGTCACGTGGCGTTATCACATCTCTTTGGTTGCTGTTGTGGTGCAGACTGTAGTGCGGTAAAAATTAGTTCCTTATTTAACATGGTGATATGTCTATATATGTTGGAAGAGAATCGTCAAATTTATATTTTCGTAACTGTTTTAATTAAATATATTACGCAACAGAGTTGATTTTTCTGAAATGCATGTTAATTCTTAAACGAAGAAGGTTCCTTTGCTCTCAATCACATGGCACAATAGCACGTAATTTACCGGTAGTGATGACATATGTGTTTATGTGACTTTTATCACTGACCTTGCTTTGAACTGGATTAGTCATATATCGCCATTCGACGGTGTTTTGTGGCGAGTGCGAGAGCTAAATTATTTTATTGATAGTTTATTGCGCGTGTACTTATTCTGTGTATAATGGCAGAGTCTACCGCCAGTTTTTCGCTGAAGCATCGCAAGGGAAAACCTTTACAAAGCGGCGAAAAAAGAATTGTGGTACATGTGTTTTATACACTCACAGAGAAGAATCCGTCTTTGGCAGTGGGAGAAGTCCAACAGCTGTGCTCTGAACTTACAGGTGTGTTAGATGCGTAGGAACATCACGACATGAAATTGAGACAACAGGAAAACTTACCACTCCAGGGGCGATATTGCTGAGTGGCGAAGACGTTATTTAAAGACAATCAGACGTACCGGGATACAAGTCGCAGAATATACTACCTTGACGAGACTTTAGTGAATGAAGGACACACGACAAGTATACACGACATTTAAGACTGAAAGACAATCATTTTTGCAAGGTGAGTGTGCTGGTATTTAAAAAATCCCAGTGGAAAAGGCCAAAGGCCTTTCATTATAAACTCGTTTCAGTTTCATTGCTCATTCATTCATTTTCAACTTGCTCAGTTTCATTATAACCTTGTATTTTTGCATGCCTTCATATTCTTATTTGTATGATTTTGTCTATTTTCCTGGCCATTAGTATGGCATTTACTGCAGGTTTACATGTGACGGGAAGGCACCGCCTATGACCTATGGTGCGAAAGCATTAGCCAATTAGGATGAGGGGGAAGGTAGTTGCACGCGGAGTGATACATGTCAGCGGGGCAAGGTTATATGTAACAGGGATTAGATTGTGATATAATTCTGCTGCTACGCAGAGTGTTTCTACGCAAATAAAGAACATTTAGAATTTCGGCAAATTGGACTTTTAATTCTACGCACCCACAAAGTCTTAATATGCAATAAAAGGTCCCTAGAAGTGATATAATCTGCAATGCACCCAAAATATGTGATTTGCTCAGATTCCTCCATCGCTTTATTGTCCTTCCAAGATTTGTCGTCCACTAAATTGATAATAGAATATATCCAAAATCTGTACAATAAACTTATTCTAGAAGACAAATACTGTTGAGGTGGATACCCTTTCCATCCCGGAAATGAAAAGGCTGATGAAGCTGCTAATGAGGCAACAAAACAACCGCCGGTATACACTCCAATACCTATTCCACATGAAGATGTTATAAGCCATGTCAAAAAGGACATAATTCAGGAATGAAAACATCATTGGCTAGGAACCAATGTACATAGTAAACTCTGACAGGTGAAACTAAACACAACTCCTACTCAGTGTCTTTATAAACATACAAGTCGAAAACAACAAATATTACTGACAAGACATACAAAGCTTGATTACCTCCACACTGTGAGCCATGCATTCAACTATTATCAGTAAATCATATTATAAATGAATGTTCTCGCTACACAACCTATAGGACCCTTCATGAAATTCCTACAGATCTTCATGTGCTACTACATCAGCCGAAGAGTCCACAATTACTGTATTCATTTCTACAAGACTAAATTAAGTTCCTCAATATGAAAATGTATTCAGTGTTACCCGATTTCGGTGTATTCTGTGAAGTGAGAAAAGTAATACATAATAACTATGAACATAGTGCTATGCAATATTGATTCTTCAGTTCTTTATAGATGTATAGTGTATGTGAACTGATATGTTTATATCGTACCGTAACCTAATAGTTCCTAAAATGTTAATTCTACTAACCATCTGTATACAAAGCTTATTTTACTATCTCACAGTTGTCACTATAAGTCTATTATTGTTAGGCGACATTAAATAAATTTGTGTTAAACAAACATTAAATAATTAAAGATTAAAGGATGTAAATAGTAAATGAAACTCTTTAGGTCAGATTTATAGGAACTGCTACAATTGGCGATCTGTGAAATCAATACCAAGTTGACAGCAGCAAAGAACGACTGTCGTACTCGGTCCAAACTTCCTTGTGCTCGTCGAATAACTTCACATGCTGACATTATTCGGTCAGTTAGGTCCTCTTCTGAGGTAGCAGGTGCCTCATACACCAGAGAGTTGAGGTGATCTCGGAAAAAGAAATCAATTGGGTTGAGGTCGGGAAATCATGCAGGCCAAGCTAAGTTGGACTTGCTCTTGTACTGGCCAATCAGATTCACGTTCACGAAACACTATTAGAATTTACACATTAAAGATTAAGTACATGAGAGGAACAGAACCAACAACTTTGGAACACCACTTTTCGGCGTTACGGTTGGACCACCAGAGCAGTTACAGAACCAGTTATGGGATAGGCTGCATGATGTAATGGACCAGTTAATCATTGTTCATATCGTACTGGCAGGTGATTAGTTCGAGATTTTAGAGACATTGAGGCAATAAATCTTCAGAGCGCCAACACCGAGCTAGGATTTTATATTCCTATACTCGGAAAGCGGTTTTAAACACATTCTAACACAACAATTTCACCCACCTTGTATAAATACCAACTTAACAGCATCTGATGTCAATTAGGATTAACACAATTAACTGCGTTATGTTTGGTCCAAGACTAAGAATTGCCTATCTCAGTTTACTTATATTAGTCACATTTACATTATTTCGCTGTAGTTCATTAACGCTCTGTATGCGCAGTTGTGACTCTGAATTAAAACTCAAGATTTTGGATAAGAAAGGAGATTTTTTAAGTAATAAATAAGAAGTTTTATAATCTCAAGGCCAAACTGGTTGGAAAGTATAACGCATACATACTATATGGCAGTGCATTAAGGCGAATTCACATTCAGTGGCAGGCGCTGCATTCGCTTTTTACTTTGTTTACTAGAATAGCTAAATGTTACTAACCTTACTTTGGGTAAGTAACCAAGCACAAATAGAGCTGTGTGTCTGATATGAGACGATAGCCAATTAATTATCATACACAAATGTAAATTACCATTACAGCCACTGGACATTAAGGCATTTTGATTCCCTCCTCTTTCTGCTTGTTACAATATTCAATCACGTTATATATGATTTGTCACGCCTGCCTATGCATGGAACGTTGCTGTCATTGCCTCTGGTTAGAGTGTACATGCCCACTCTGACCAGGACCCTGTCATAGTCGATACAGATATCAGTGTCCCTGCACTGATATTCCCTGATTGGGAATACGAGGTCGACTGGAATGCAGCCATACAATCCTTTAACCAAACGTTCGACCCGCGTCCACGTATCAATGATATTGATGCGCTAGAGTTGACGGCGCCACGTTTCTTCCAACAAATCCAACAGATTGTAAGAGCACACACTTACCGCATCCCGACTGACAAGCCTAATCATGGAATCATTCCCAATGAGATTCGGCAGTTGATAAAAGCCAAAGCTACCGTACGGAGGCTGTGGCAACGATTTCGCCACCCCAGGATAGGCGCTGTCTACCAGCGGTTAAGATCCCTGGTAAGAAGACTGCTCCGAGCTCATCGAGCTGCCACCTGGGAAAACACCATGCAGAACATCAGCCTTCAAGAAAAGAAACCATGGCGAATAATCAAATCTGTACGTAAAGACAAAACTCTGTGCCAGCATCCTTTGCATGGCACTCGTGGGAGGCTCGCCTTTGAACCACACGAGAAAGCCACGACGTTTGCAGAATATTTGGAGAGTCAATCCGAACCTAGAGAGGTCCCCCAAGACGAGGACTTTACTGATCACGTGAAAATGGAGGTAGAGTTCCTCTATGAGGAACCACCACCGAGACACGCGGAGGTCCATATGCCTATAGTCACCCATAAAATGGTGGCTTCCGAAATCAAAAAGCTCAAACCAAATAAATCCCCTGGACATGATGGCGTCACAGCGACCATGATCCAGCACCTTCCCAAGAGGGCTGTCATCCACTTGACGAGGATATTCAATGCTTGCTTTCACCTGCGCCACTTCCCGATATTCTGGAAGAAGGCGAGGGTGGTATGCTTCTTGAAACCCGCCAAGGATCCGGTCTGTCCTTGCAACTACCGATCCATCAGTATTCTCCCAGTTGTCTCAAAAATGATTGAACGACTGCTCCTAGCCCGCCTGACGCCTCTTTTTGAGGACAGGCAACTCCTTCCGGATCATCAGTTTGGTTTTCGACGGGGGCACTCCACGACCATGCAGCTGCTTCGATTGGTTGAGAAGGTAACCCTGGGATTCCAGGAGAACTTCAAAACCATCGCGGTTCTTTTGGATGTGGAAAAGGCCTTTGCGACAACTTGGCAACAGGGTCTACTGTAAAAGCTCAAGGAAGTCAAAATCCCTCCTTCCTATCTTGCTCTGATCAGCAGCTTCCTTCGGGATCGCACGTTCAGAGTGAGAGTGGAAGGAAAGTTTTCCAGTGTCAGACCCATAGCTGCGGGAGTCCCGGAGGGTAATGTTCTATCACCGTTGCTCTTCGCGGCCTACATGTGTGACTTCCCTACAGAACCACAGACAGTTACGTGCTAGTATGCGGACGACGTTCTCATTATGGCGCGTAATAAACATGTTAAGTTCTGCTTACCGCCTCTGCAACGACAGCTCCGGGCGATCGGCCGCTGGAGTGAGAAGTGGAGGATGGCAATTAGTCCAGGGAAGAGCTCTGCTCTTCTACTGGCTAAGGTCCGACGCTGTTGACCGACGGGAACAGTGAGGCTGAGGCAGAGGCAAATCCCATGGGTTTCTTCGGCTAAATACCTGGGTATCCTGCTTGATCGCGGGCTAAACTTCACTCCCCATGTCAGGGCTAAGGCGGGACTGGGCCATGTTGCACTCAGGCAGTTGTACCCCATTTTCAGATCCAATATGCCTGCTCACCTGAAACTACGCCTGTATCGGGCGATTATTCTACCCATGATTCTGTATGGGTGCGAGGTCTGGGGATTGGCGGCTCCGACCACCATCCGCAGATTACAGATTGTGCAGAGTCGGGCATTAAGAATGATCTACGGTACTGGGCGCAGATTCCCTACTCAGATCCTACACGAATACTCCCAAATCCCTTACATAGAGGACATGGTAAGAGAGAGATCTCGAACCCTCCACCAAAAACTGTCTACCCATTCCAACCAGCTGGTCAACACTCTGGGTCGGTATGACCACAGAGCTCCTCGCAGGAGGAGGAGATACAAACTGAGCGGCTTAACCCAACAGATCAGAGAAACCTATGCCCCAACATAAATGCTTGAGACAAACGACAGACAACTTCTACACTACCCAGATAAAGGCGCAGGAAGCGGCTAGGTGCAGGGCGAAATCATTCCGTCCAGGTAAACCTGGGCGACTCAATTCTTCTGCTGGAATGCTGCTGCAGCCCTGCGTGCGATAGGTCTGCCTAAACTACTTCGTGTTTACATGTTTCCTCCGGTACGCTTTCATGTTTTATCATATAGTAAGTGGTACAAATCAAATGGACCAAAATATCAGTTGTTATCTGACTGGGATTAGATGTACAAGGTGGTACTGACCCTTCATATTGGAAATGGTATGCACAACAATTGACTTCACTACAATAAATGATGCTTAAGATTCTTTAGTTGGATTTCAGGAGAGATGTGTCAAGCGTGTATTTTGTGAGGCTGCAGCTAAAGGAGCCAGAAGACCAAGCACTTGGACAGCACCAGTGAACCATTACATTACAGGCTCAATAGCATTTGACAGAATAAATCATCTTATTCGGCACATGGATGTAAAAAAGGGAGAGACGATGCGCAAGGCGTATTTTCAAATTAATCGTCATAACTGTATATTCTATGTGCAATTACACTTGCTTGTTATAGACGAGATAACTTCCAGGTCAGCTTTAAACAGTCCTTCAAAACTTGTACTTCATCAGGCAAGACTATATACAAAACAGGTCGATGTCATAGTGATAACCCAACCGAAACCCGATACCGAAATTACAGCGAATGTACAAGTTGACTTACGCTTTTAGAAAAGGATCTCTGTGCATTTTTTGAACTTCACAACTCAAAACTCAGTTAAGTACCGAAGGTGGTGTTTAAGGAGGCGGCAAGAAGCTGTTGAAGATAACCCCCGTCTAAAGTCGACATTTACATGTAACATTTTCTAATGTTTTTTATTTTCTCAAAAGTTGATTTTTACAACCTTTTTCATTAATGCTACATATTGTGACTTTGTGGGTTCGTGAAATGAAAGGTCCAATTTCACCGCTCAAAACTGTTCTTTATTTCCACCGACTTACAGTTAAACACTTGCCAATTACATAAAATTAGGTAATGCACACAATTACAATTCACCAGTTCGTCCGTTACAATTTCACTTGTACTCGCGATTACATCAACTCCGATACTCATACACAGTTACGTACAGTCTTCCGTTGCACAATCTTTTCGTTCATTAGCACGTCACTGACTAACACTGCCTTCTTACACCAAGAACTGTCCTCACTCACACTAAACTTCCGACTAGCTGCAGCCCTTTTTATAGGCATCTCGCCGTCTTCTCGGCTTTTCTTGTTCCCAGGCGAAGATTCCAGTAGATGAAAGATCCCGTAATTTCCAGAACAGGGTGGAAGAGAAACAGACCGCACAATCATGTTTTTTCCCCCAGCCATCCCTGTCACCACTATAAGATGGACGAGGAGGAGGCGTGGCTAACACGGGCTTCCCCTGTCTTCCGCTCTCAGCTGCTTCCATAGGGTGTTCCAAAGCCCGGGTGACACTGCTCCCTCCTCAAAGCTGTTCGCCCCGAACAGCACCATCGTAGCGTGCCAGGCGGTCCAGGTTTACCACCAGCATCTGCTCGGAGTTTGAGCCAGAAGTAGCGCTGCCGTAGTTTGTGAATCATACGGTTCGCTCTCAGGTGTCCTCCTGAAGTACCGGCGTGCACTTCCTCCAAGACTTCCGGGACCTTACTCAGGGGGGGTACCAACTGTTCTCTCTGCGCCTTCCCATCGGGTGACTCCCATACCCGGAACAGCACGCCCTCTCTGGTCTTCAACGAGTCCCATTGGGCCCAGTACGACTTGTAGGTGGCGCTCCTCGGTGCGATGTCCTACCAGGTTGGTCTCATCCCTGCCTCCACTTCCCTCAAGAGTGGCCCCAAGTCTGCGTCCGCCAGCTGCTCCCTCCTCAGGCCTGCGCTATCCCAGCCTTCAGCAGGCACTGCCACAACTACTCGGACTGCTGCGGCACGCTCCTTCTCTTACACTCTTGTGAACTGACCGCACTCTACTGAACAGGGTCTTCGGGACATGGCGTCTGCGTTACCGTGGCTCTTCCCTCTACGATGTTCCGAGGTGAAGTCGTACTCCTGCAGCCTCTGGACCCAACGTGCCGTCTGGCCTTCCAGGTTCTTAAAGCTCAATAGCCAGGTTAGGGCGGAATGGTCAGTCCTCAGGTGGAATGGCTGACCGTACAGGTACTTGTGGAAGTGCTCCAAGGTCTTTACTACCGCCAATAATTCTCGTCGGGTGACGCAGTAGTTCTTCTCTGCCTTGGATAGCGTCTTGCTGTAGTAGGCTATCACCCGCTCATGGCCGTCCTGGATCTGCGATAGGACACCTCCAATGCAATGGTCGCTAGCGTCGGTGTCCACAATGAAGGCGCCACCCGGTTGTGGGAAACCCAAAATTGGAGCACTGCACAGGGTCTCCTTCGGGTGCTGGAAAGCGTCTTCGGCGTCCTCCGTCCACACATAAGGCCGGTTTTTCTCCGTCAGGCGGGTGAGGGGTTTTGCGATGTTGTCGGCCTTTTCCTCTAAATCATCAAGGCGGTCGTCTACTTGACCCTTCCGCTTGCCCAGATTCGTGACGTCATCCCTCACGCCAGCCAACCGTTCCTCAAACTTTGCGGCGAGAGCATCGTTCGCCGCCTTCACTAACGTGGTCAGTTCGGCCATCTTTGTGGTCATTGTCGTGGCCAAGTTGTTGTTTGCCGTTTCCGTCTTCGCTGTTAATTCGGCCTTCATTTCTTCCATCTTCCCGGTGATGTTGTCGTTGGCCGTCTTCATTTGTTTCAGTTCCGCTAAAATCTTTTCTAATGCTGCCTCCATTGTGTTATGTCGCACTTCTGACACCAATTGTGACTTTGTGGGTTCGTGAAATGAAAAGTCCAATTTCACCGCTCAAAACTGTTCTTTATTTCCACCGACTTACAGTTAAACACTTGCCAATTACATAAAATTACGTAATGCACACAATTACAATTCACCAGTTCGTCCGTTACAATTTCACTTGTACTCGCGATTACATCAACTCCGATACTCATACACAGTTACATACAGTCTTCCGTTGCACAATCTTTTCGTTCATTAACACGTCACTGACTAACACTGCCTTCTTACACCAAGAACTGTCCTCACTCACACTAAACTTCTGACTAGCTGCAGCCCTTTTTATAGGCATCTCGCCGTCTTCTCGGCTTTTCTTGTTCCCAGGCGAAGATTCCAGTAGATGAAAGATCCCGTAATTTCCAGAACAGGTGGAAGAGAAACAGACCGCACAATCATGTTTTTTTCCCCAGCCATCCCTGTCACCACTATAAGACGGACGAGGGGGAGGCGTGGCTAGCACGGACCTCCCCTGTCTTCCGCTCTCAGCTGCTTCCATAGGGTGTTCCAAAGCCCGGGTGACAATATGCTTGACATATTCATTCAATACAAACGAAAAGGGGCCCCATGTTCAAATCATGGAGAAGGTAATTTCCGGGGTTATTCCTTATCCCTAAAGGATAACCTCTGAGCTCGATGGACCATGGGCTCATTTGAGATATTCATTCATCGTCCAATATGTCTTCACGTTGGTGGACGTAAATTAAAAAATAGAGGAGACATATCTTGCATTTTCTGCTAATGTCAGAATTTCTGTCTATTCTGGAAGTCTCTTTATGACTGGTAAATGGTAAGAAGTATTCATGAACAAGAGTTTACAGTATAATTTTAGTTGAAAGTACCGCAATGAATAATTATTCATAACGACAATGAACCCATGTTTCATCGCATCGCAGGTACTAGCAGGCTGTGTTAGCCCGAAGAATGTTGCTGTGTGCCCACCCAGGATAGGGTTTAACCACAGAAAGGATTTTCTTTTCGGGATTGTTTAGGATGGCAGTTTTTGTTTGAGGATGGTGGATTGATTTCGAGGTAGTTTAGTACCCCTCTAAGAAGCATAGAATGCTTTCCTTTAGCACCCTGGCGTTGAAGGATTTAGTTTGATTTTGAATTTATTTTTGTTAATTTTGAGACCAACATCATTTGGTAGATTATGGGAGCTCAGCGTTTGCTGCTGCTGGAATTGCTCCGTGGTTACCTCGGATGCCCGCAAGCCATGAGGGGGACCCGGAATACTCGGCGACGACTTCTGGTTGGATCGTGATCACCAAGAGACCTAACCAGGGCACTTCTGTGCAAAGGTAACTGTTCGTATCATTTTGTAGCCCGGCGTCTAATTTCATCCTCCAAGTATGGAAGACCTGAGGCTTCATGTAGGGACCTTACTGGAATGAATCGGCCTACTGAGTAAATGGAACTAAGTCCTCTATTCTGAGCGCGTTGAAGATATGCCAGCCAGGAATCTGTGGCCATGCCCCAGACCCGGCAGGCATATAGCATCAACGGGACTATGAGAGCTCGTAAGAGGTATAGCTGTACGCGGACTGGCATCGATCGAGAACCCAGCATAGGATACAGAGAAGCAATAGTTCCCTGAACCCTCGCAGAGTGTTCGCTAATGTGTCGACGGAAAGTCAGACCCTTGTCTAACTCAACTCCCAGGTATTTGATAGAGGGTACCCATTCTATTCTTCGACCTCTGAAATGGAAATCTGGGCAGTCTGCGGGAGTGTGGCGCTTGATGAATAGAATAGCGTGCCTTTTGTCCGGATTAACGGACATCCGCCAAAGCCTGCACCACTCTTATGTGAGACGTAGGTGTCTTTGAATTGGATTGAAGGCTCTGCGAATGTTCCCGTCTTTGCAGAACAGCAGCACGTCGTCAGCATATTGTGCCATTTCGACGCACGGCTCGGTTGGGAAGTCTGCCATATATACACTGAATAGTGTGGGAGATAATACAGAGCCCTCGGGGACTCCGCCTCTCACGGGTCTGAGAGAAGTTGTTTGCTCCGCGATGTGACTTTAAAAGTGCGATATTTTTGAAAGCTGTGTAAGATGTTGATTAATTGGTTTGGTAGGCCCAGGTGAATAAGCTTGTGAAGGAGTCCGGTGTGCCAGGTTTTAGAGAAGGCCTTCTCGACGTCCAAAGACACCGCTGCCGTGAATGCCTGTTCCTGGAAACCCAGGGCGGCCGTCTTCACGACTCGCAGTAGCTGTTGGACTGTAGAGTACCCCGGATGAATTCCAAATTGATAAGCAGGTACTGCTTGAATGTCACCCTATACTGGGGAAAAGCGGGTGAATATTATCCTCCCGAAGAGTTTCGAGAGGGTAGAGAGGAGACTTATGGAACGGTAGTTTGAAGGTTGTACTGGATCCTTTCTAGGCTTCAATATGCAGGTCTCTCTCCACTCTCTCGGAAAGTGACTGAGAGTTAGGCACATATTGAAGACCTTTGTCAGGAACCGCACGGCGTTGAAAGGAAGATGGCGGAGCATGAGTGGGGTAAGCCCATCAGGTCCCAACGCCTTTTTAGGATTGAGACGCTGGAGAGCGCCTTGGACTTCACTAGGGCGGACAATGCGAAGTCGGCGAAAATATCGACGCACCTCCCTTCGGACACGTTCCTAAAAGATATCGTCCTGAGGGTCTTCTCTTGGGCACATTGTACGCTCAAGGTAATCTGCAAACACATCTGCCTTGGATTTAGGATCATAAGCCAGACCCCGTGTGCCCTGGAGTGGGGAGTGGTACTGACCTCGGCGGTTTCTCAGAGTCTTTGCAATCCTCCACACGTCGCTATCCTCTACACGCAACCTGGCCATTGTGTTCACCCACGCTTGCACTCTGTGCTCTCGTAGGCGGACACTGACCTGACGAAGAAGTCGTCTAAGTAGCGCGCGATTATGCTGCGTGCGGTGACGCTGGTGGAGTCTCCCTGCCGCCCAAGAGCGGCGGATCAGTAGGACAATAACCAGGGGAAGGATATCGGAGTGTAAAGGAGCGTCAGCACGAACTGTCAAATTATTGGCAGTTCGCGTGACTATGGATGTGAAAAATGAGACCGCAGCCTCTAGGGTACGGATGCTCTGAATCCTGGGGTTGGGCGGTATGAAAGTGCGGAGGGAGTTCCTTACGCATTCCCAATCGACTTCCCGTGTTTGAATCGAGAGGTCGCGACTGGCAACCCTAGTATTGATCTCTGTCCATACCGGATTATGATCAGAATGAAGTGCATTTAATGAAGTGAGAGTGAGGTGAAATGGGAAATGCTTGCTGATAGCGAAGTCGATGACCGAAGCCAGTCCTCGACCCTGCGGATGGTGAGTGGGTTGCCAGGGACCCTGTACTTGTAGTTGTGGGTCCGTGTCTTTCAACAGAACATTACGTCATTGGAACGTGGACCGCTCATGACAGTGCGGCAGGTTCTGTGGTTAGTTTTTGTATACTTTTCTTCCTGCAATACTGAGTTTATGATTTTGATGTCTTCAAAACCTGGATTTCGTTGAATAATTTTCTCCATGTTCGAAGATTATAAACCTCCCACTGGTCCAGGTCTTTGTTTTCTCGAAGCATTGTTGATGATATGTTGTGATTCTTTCAGTAGCAAAGTTGTACTTTCTTACCGGAGAATAGCTTTTGCTATGAAACCAAAATGCGTTTTGATTGTCTGCTATTTATTCTTCCGGTATGGAAATACCACTTTAATAAAACTGATACAGACACATTTTAGAAAATTAACAATGTTCCACGTGAAGACTAGTCTGATGTGAAAGACTTTCTCGAAAATCTTTGTATGTCATTCCTGGAAGAAGCTGTACTTAAATACCAAGTCTAGTTCCCAGACGACATTTGTTGTTTCAGAGTTATAGTGTTCATAAACATATGGACAAAGAGCTCATTCTTGTTTTTAATTTACATACTCCAACATTGAGTCATACACACGATTGGTCGAGCGGGATGACTCAGACGGTTTGTTCTGTGGTCCACATTCGGGGTGTCTGAATTCGATTCCCGTGGCCGATTCCAGCTTATATGTAAGATTTGGCATTTGTTTTGTATGATTTCCAGTTAAATCAGATAACAAAATAAACAGACAATAAAACTACTCGATGCTACATTCTTTCTTTTCCAGTTCTGCTCTAATTTCTGCAAGTTCTTCCTTAGTTTCTTCCCTTCCGTGGTTATTTTGCTTTTAGATTTCTCTAACTTTGTTAAATATAAGTCGTCAGTATTTCATTCTCACTCATGTTTTGTTCTTCCTTACTGTCATAAATGTCAGTTTTGGTTTTTGTTTCTCTCTTATTATGCATGATTTCTCGTAGTTGCCTGGTATGTTTTTGGGTGCCAGCATTCACTGTTCGTGTCTGTTTCTAATTTCACTGTTATTTGGTAGAGCTAGTTTTTTGTGTGTTTGTGTGACGTACTCAGTAGTCGACGTTTATATTTCATATTTTCCACTAGACAAATTTCTTAGTTTGTTTTGCATCCGCTGACCAGTCGTCACTTCAATCCAACGGAAAATCCAATGCCGAGATTACAACGAATGTAAAAGTTGACTTGCGCTTTCAGTGAAATATCTCCGTCTTTTTGTCATATTTTGAACAGCACAACTCAAAATTAAGTTAAGTACCGAAGGTGGTATTTACGGATGCGACAATAAGCTGTTAAAAATATTCCCATCCAAAGTCAATATTTTCACATAACACTTTCTAATATTTTTTGTTGTCTCAAAAGTTGGTTTTAACAATTTTTTGATTACAGTTTCATATGCTTAACTTATTAATTCAATACAAAGTAATAGAGGTCCCGAGTTGGAAACTCGGTCTGGGCGAGTTACCTGGAAAGGCTATCTTCCGGACTTTTCCCTTGCTCTAAGCTCTATGGACCCTGGGCTTATTTGAGCATTTTGTTCATCGTCCGATAAAATTTGACGTCACATTTTCTTGGAATGTCAGAATTTCCCTCTATTATGGAAGCCTTTTCCGTAAGCGAGGAAATCTTATCTACAAGAATGCAAAATTGCTTAAAACGGTTTGTAAATGCATCTTGCTTATAACTTGTAAACTACTGCATTCGTGAACGAGGAACAAGGGTTTCCAGTTTAATTTTGGTTTCAAGCTTCGGAAGTACTACGTGAAATTGATATTGAGCCCATGTTTAAACGGCCCAAAAAGCGTTAACATATATTTAGTTTAGGAGGTCTCCATTCTCACAATCAATTATTTATTCGCTCCAAATTAGCTCTGCCTAAATTCTAACTACATTTTGTGTGCACACAATACACAGCAATTAAATCTAGTTCAAATCCAAAGAATAGATTTACAATGACTTATAACAATTGATAAATAATTGCTAATCTTCTTCGCTGGTGTAGGATATAACAGGTAGGGCCATCTATGGATAGCAACACGCAAACGATTGTTAACCGTCGGCCGAAAACTTTTCTCGTAGCAGACAATATAATCAGATAGTCATTTGGTACACATAACTCTCTCAATGCACTCTTCCTCAAGGGCTTATGATACCATACAAACACGAATTGAAGTTAAAAACGTTTACCAGAGGCAGGTTTAATATCCATTTCATTTTCGCTACCAGAGATACAATTAAATGCTTAGAAGGTAGGCCATTACCTGCTGCGTTTCAAATTCCATGACATTCCCCTTCAAATTACAAGAACCTTAAGGAACATATAATATATTCAAAGACCGGAACAAAAACTCAAGTAGTATAATGAAAATTGTTAATAAGATGAAATAATTTGGTATAAATAATGTACTTTAACTGTATCAGCAGTATGTGTTCTAAGACTATGTCTATAGCTTTTGAATTACTCATTTAATGAGATAATACAATATTAAATCAGAATGAAGAGGACCTAAGTGACTTGTCAGAAATTTCAATATATATATCTTGCTTGTTTTGAAAACATTTTAAATATATACCATTAGAGGCAACCCCCCCCCCCCAAATATACACAATTTATACTTAAAGAAATAGAAGCAAGCAACAGCGAAGCAACGAATACTACCCAAAATATAATTATTTGTATTCAACTTCACTTATATTTTAACATAATTGATGAAAACTTCACAGAATTCAATTGAAACTAGTTTAAAAAACGATTGTTTACATCGTCAGTCACTTCCTTTGTTGTCAACGTTACGGTCGCTAGGTGTCGTAATATTTTTGTACTTATTACCAAACTCTGAAAATAAAACAAACTTAAGGACAGCATCGATTAGGGGTATTTCAAAAAAACAATACGCGATTTCTATTTTATAAATTAAATATTTTTTCACAAACCATTAAATTCATCGGATCATTTATTTACTTTAATAATTTAACTTCTAGATTTATTTCACGGTTAAATGATAAAAAATGATTGACCACGGCCGATTTATCAGTCTGTTTATA
The DNA here is from genome assembly GCA_030765055.1 of Mantis religiosa. Classification (NCBI taxonomy): domain Eukaryota; kingdom Metazoa; phylum Arthropoda; class Insecta; order Mantodea; family Mantidae; genus Mantis; species Mantis religiosa. The sequence continues at coordinate 179,255,737 of CM060949.1, read as the reverse complement.
CATAATAGTTCTGAAATATTCTTGCGTTCTGGTTTCTAAAGTACGTTTGGTCCTTCCAATGTAAAGCTGGTTGCAATCTATGCAATCAAATTGATAATTTCCAGATTTTTTAAAATCGAATTCTGAGAATTTCTCGTCAATTTTCTTAAAAGTGAAGTTAAGTTTGTTACAAATAATTATATTTTATGTCGACACAGTTTAGCTAATGTAAAGATTCTGGAGCTTGACAATTGCATACAGGAATAGGAGTTTCCATTATATCAGTGTTCCTGAAGTTTCCGTTCATGACATACACTTAGAGCGCTGCATGTAGTCAGTGTTCAACGAATGCACACGCTAGATGTCACTAAGCATATCATGTATTCAACATCCAATGTCACCAACAAAACTATTCTGACCGCTATGCTACGTTCCAAATATCCCTTTAAAACGTTCATTTAGTCCAAAATTTAACATACCCTGTTACTTTATTGCATATAAAGTCCGTTCCAAAATATCATTGGGCTATTTTGTAACTTATGTGAGCTGTACGAAATTGTAACGGTAGTTTAAGCTTTAAGGGTAGAGAAGCAAAGGTAAACTTCAATAAAAAGTTTGATTAGTAAAACTTCCAGGATTTGGAAAACCTGCAGGGGCGCATGAGCAGCAAGAAGGAAGCGAAAGGATTTTAATATATATTATTGGAAAATAAGCATGCAGCAAAATAGCAAAAATTAATGGCATGAGTGGGCCCAGATTTTTAGGTAGAAAATTCCTTCATTTTAGGGATTTTATTTGTTTAAAATAGTTTTTGTTTATGAAAATATACTTTTTTAGATTTTCCTTTATAACAATGCTTTTTTTAGACTTTCATTTATTAAAATAAGATTTCCTCAATGGTTTGTTTCTTTGTTAGTACATGTATTTATATATTTTTTTCTCTGCTACTTATTTATTAAGATGTATTCATGAACTTATTTCACTAAGTACATATACATAGTCATCGATATTCATTTGAGAATGCACAAGATAAGGTTTATTATTTGCTTTGTAAGTTATTTTTTGTTACTGCAGCAGATATTACATTATTACCCAAATGTTCTGGGGTATACGACATCCTATTGTCACGCAACACATTCTTGTATGACGAAAACGTTCTTTCACAACAGTCTGGCCTCAGCGCCTGAATAGAGCGGACGTGCTGTGTGACCTGTGTTGTTTGCAGTTCGTGTCGCGGCGACCTACGTACTGTGAGTGCCAGAGCGGCATTCACCGCTAGCACAATTGTGCCCACACGTTCGCGTGTTTACATATTTTTAGTTAAGGTTCACTTAATTTGTGGAAAATGGAAATGTATGCAAGGAAAAATACCATCAGGGTTAAATTCACGTTAAATGCGACGAAGCCCACAGCTTATGAGGTGCATGACTTCATAGCAGATAAGTTGCGGTTAAATGCAGAAACAGTGGATACCATTCAGTTAATCGCCAGTGAAGGCGCAATTTACATAAAATTGATTTCGGCTTTCTTACTGGAGAAAATTTTAAACATTTTTCCGGAGGAAACAACGTTCACATATATGAATGGGGAAATTACTAAAGTAAAAATCGAACACGTTACCGGGAATGCCATGAATGTGCGTGTGTTTGATGTACCACCAGAGCTCCCAAATGAAGTGCTAAAAGCAGCACTGAAAAATTACGGTTTGGTATATGACATTCGGAAAGAGCAATGGGGTCGTCAGTATCGTGTGCCGGTGTACAACGGGATAAGAGCTGTAAAGATGCAGCTGAAGACAAATGTTCCGAGTTCTATCGTGATCGACAGCTACCGTTTATGGGTGCCATATGCTGGCCAACCCCGATCATGCTATGTCTGTCACAGTACAGAACATTTAAAGCAGCTATGTCCACACCGATAGACACAGTTGCGACCGGCCGAGGTGGTACCGAGGAACGACACGGCACCCACATCTGTGGTAGGGAGCGTGCAGAAGGAGGAAGACCAACCCATAGCTGACAATCCACAGACTGCACTGGCGGGTGAACAACAACAAGATGAGCCGACACCAGAGGAGCTGATGGTAGTGGAGAAAAAGGATTATGCCACCGTGATTCGCGATAGTCCAGGGAAAAGAGGCATTCAGCACACCACGAAGGGGAAGGAACAGACCGGATGTGCCTCACTGATGTCTGAGACAGCTACAGAGGAGGAGACACTTTCCAATGAAAATAAATGAGTCAAGAGGGCAAAGACACGCAAAGCTAGTAAGGCAGAAACGTCTTGGAGCAGCCAGATGGAACAGGAGCAGGAACCGGCTGGGTTTGTGTCTGCAGAACAGCCTGGACGATAGATGTTACTACTAGAGCCCACAACCACGACGGCAACAAACCAGCCAACAACAGCTGCTGCACATTTGGACAGCAGCGTCAGGGAGGAGCGAGACAACCAGCTTTCTTACGAGGTTTGCCGTACAGGTGAGGACAAGGGAAAGAGGAACTCGGAAAGAGGTGGAACTTCAGAGCCTGTGCAGAGGACGGGGTACCAGGCGGCGGGTGAAGGTGCTGTCGTCGGTCCGCAGAAGGTTATAATTGACGGGGTTCCAACTGCGCGACTTTCTGTGCGTGACCCTCGGCTCCAAGTTCGTGAAATGCAACAGAGTTACAAAGACAGTGGTCCATCGACTGCCGAGGAGGGCGCAATGGCGAACGGTGGAAAGCAACACACTCAGGTGTTGCGGAAAGATACAGAATCGGGTTCACCGCATCTCACGGCGCAGCATTGGACAAGGAAGGAGACGGCGTGTGCTCTCCAAGGGAAGAGTCACAGCTGCAGACTACTCAGGAGTAGGCCCTCAGCCAGCAACGTACACCCAGCAGTGACAACTACCCTCATTAGGATGATATATTTAAGAACAATAGCCACTATAAATGTAAATGGTTGCAGGAATATAGTGACCAAGAAACTGCTCAATACATTTCTGCTGGTGAATAACATTGACATCTGCTTTCTACAAGAAGTGAACACATTCAATCTGGATACGCTTTACTCTTATGATTATAAGACGAATCTCAGCTTAGAAGGAAGGGGCACTGCCATTGTATACCAGAAAGGACTTCATCTACAGAATTTGCTCCGTCCGGAACGCAAAATAGACAAGAACGAGAGCAGTTCTTTCAGAAAGCTTTAACTACACATTTGTTGTATGGTAGAGAATATCTGTTAGCAGGTGACTTTAATTCCAATCTTTGTGCTAAGGACCAAAAAGGGGCGCCCAATTTTAGCATCATGCTCCAGAATTTGGTGTCGCAACTACAACTGCAGAATGCATGGGAACTAAAGCATGGAAATGAGGTGGAATTCACGTTATTTAGGAGCACCTCAGCCTCGCGGATAGATAGGGTTTATATGTCGCCAGGGATAGTTACTTCTGTACACCGAATTTGCGTTCTACCTGTGGCGTTCAGTGATCACCACGCAGTGATCTGCCAAATACAAATTTCGGCCATTGGTGCTGAAGTTGCCGGACGGGGATACTGGAAGCTCAATAATTCTATTTTAGAGGATGCCGACGTTCTGGAGCAGTTTCAGACGAAATGGCAACGTCTACAGTTCTCCTTTTGCAATGCATCTAGGAAGAGTGACTGGTGGACTGTAACGGCAAAACCGGCTATTCGTTCATTTTTTAAACAGATAGGAATGCTGAAGGCAACGACAAGAAAGGAGCGTTTACATTTCTACGACGAAGTCCTATGGGATTTGTATACGAAGCAACGGGAAGGTTACGATGTAAATGTCAAGATCAAGCAGGTGAAAGAAACTATCAACATCCAACAACTGCAGCATCTGGATGGATATAAAATCAGAGCAAAAATTCAACACCCACATGAGGAAGAACGGAATTCCTTTTACTATTTTGCAAAGGAACAAAGAAAGGGCGTACCCGATGTCCACGTGCACTTCAAGATGTGAACACTGGAAACACATTTACAGGGAGCAGGTCTATCCTTCACCTTATAGCAGAACACTTTCAGGCTTTATTACACAAGGGATCAGATGAGGGTACCCCACCGCGGTATGAGGCGTGGCCGCTGTTTACAACTGGGGTTACCCAGGAAACGGCCGACTTACTCACCCGAACCATTACAGAACAAGAAGTACTAGAAGTCATAAAAAAACAGTAAACATAGTCTCCAGATCCTGATGGCCTTTCCTATGAATTTTATAGGACCTTTTGGCCCATTATAAAACGTGAAAAGATGGCAGTTTTGGTGGAGTTGTGGGAAACAGCGCAGTTTCCCGAAACGTTTGCAGATGGAATTATCACATTGTTGCCAAAAAACAGTACAGCTTACTACTATGAAGGATTTTCGCCCAATAACATTGTTGAAAGCTGACTATAAGATATTTACCAAAGTCATAGCAAACAGGTTGAAAGGAGCGTACACAGAAATATTACACTGCAACCAAGCGGCGATCTCGAAGTGCAATATTATTGTTACGCTGGGAGAATTGCGCGATGTCCTCATACATTTGCAAAGGGAACAGCAAGTGGCGGCCTTCATAAGCTTGGATTTCCAACAAGTATTTGATAAAGTGCAACATGCGTATTTATGACAATGTTTAAAGGCGGCGAAATTTCCGATGCACGTGATTAAAATTATACAAGGCCTTTATGGTAGAGCAAAATCCCGGGTGTTATGGAATGTCTAGCTTTCCATTCCAGTACGAATAGGCCGGTCAGTGCGTCAAGGTTGCCCGTTATCAATGGGGCATTTTTCTCTAGCGTTGAACCCCCTACTTCAAAGAGTGCAAGATACGCTACATGGGGTTACTGTGTACAATGAACGCTTTAAAGTCATTGCTTATGCGGATGATGTCACCATTGTAGCGACAATCACGATATGGCAGCCCTACAGAATGAATTGGAGATCTATACAAGGATGTCGGGTGCAACGTTAAACGTACACAAATGTGAGATATTATTGCTTGGACAGTGGTTGGAACCAGTACAAACACTGGGAATGAAATGTACTACCACCACCAGGATACTTGGTATCACTTTTATGGGAGATATGGAAGCCACTATAGTTTACAACTGGAAAGAGAAAATCAACCACTTGCGATATTCCTTATCGTTGGAGAGGGCTCGGAACCTGAATTTGATGCAGCGAATTTGGTACATACATACCTATGTTCTCAGTCACATTTGGTACTTAGCACAAATACTGCCAATTCCGAAATGTGAAGCACAGAGACTTGAGCAACTGCTTGGCTATTTCTTATGGACTGGGAAAGCCTACAGGATGAGCAGAGAACAGTTGCGATTGCCGCAATCCAAAGGTGGATGTGTACTGGTGGACATCGCCAAGAAATGCATGGCCTTATTAGGGAAAACTGCTGTCAGATCACTGGGTGGTAATGGTTCATCGATAGATAGGAGTTTCTGGCAGGATCAGATACAGCACGCTCAGAGGATATATCCGGGATTCAAACCCATCGTTAGTCATCTCAGACATCTGCTGGACACCAGTGCTGACCTCGCAGTTTTTGAATCAACGAGAAAACAGTATCAGCTGCTCAATACATCGCAGTGTACACCCAGGATTGAAGAGAAAGAGAATAGAGAATGGAAACTTATATGGAAGAATCTCTTCAATAAAGTTGTTCCTACTGATTGGCAAGAGACAGCATATGAAGTATTAAAAGAGACCACACCAACAGCGCAGAAATTATGGCGACATGGCCGTACAACATGTAACATATGCCAAATTTGTTCACAAATAGACACCTTGGAACATAGGATTGCCCCTTGCAAACAGGTGCATCATATCTGGATGCTGCTCAGAGATTTTATTGGAAAATGGTGCCCGCCGGAGTTTCCACCATGTCTTCGAAGGCTACAGCGACTGGAATTCAGTTTTAAAGACACGGCGCTCTACACGTGTGCGATCTGGTTGGTAATGGGAACATTACACTGGATAATTCAGAAAAATCCTGGAAATGTGGAATTACAGAGGGAATGGTTTGAATTCCTGCGAAGGAAACGCTGGAAGCTTATCACGGCGGGGCTCAGTGATTCTATGGAGCCTTATATAATCCGATTTGAGCTCCATTACACTGGTTCAGAAGTCAACTTCCATCCCAACATCTAGACTGACTGCTTTCCCGGAGCGCAATCTTTAGCAAGATCATTTGCTCGCCAAAAGTTTCTTAGAACAGTGTTCCTTCAGATAGTTAGGCAATTCTTTGCAATGACTATACTCTCAGATGGAAGCAAGTGTAATAATAAAAAGATAGACTGGCTATAGAATCTCAATGTTGTAGCCTCAAATACTTCAAAAAATTTGAAAAATTGGCATCTTCTTAATCAATTCTGTATTTTCTGAATTTATAGTTTGTATTGTTTGTACTGTATCTTCAAAAAGCAAATATTTCTGTACAGAAATTAAATGCTAAATAAACATTAAACATTTTATCATATTTCTGTGTGTTTTAATTGTAAGCTTGACACTGTACTTTCAACTGTATTAGCTTGACTTATGTTGCAAACAACAGTTGATTATAGTTTCTATGACTAAAAATGTAATTCCTTTTTCTATTTTTTATTTTTTTGAAAAAAATACAAAAATTTAAAAAATATTAATAAAAAAAGAAAAAAAAGAAAAAAAAAAGAAAAAAAATACTTTTAATAAATTATAAAGAAAATAAAAAGAAAAAAATCCAATAAGAAAAGATATTAGTTGAAATATTAATAAATACAATTGAAGCTAAATGCTAGGTTTGAAACAGGAACTTTGAAAAAAAAAAACATAACATGACGTCATCGGAACGTAGACCATTGATGACAGTGCAGTAGGTTCTATGGGTAGCTTTCTTGTATACTTTTCTTCCTGCATTACTGGGTTTATGATTTTCATGTCTTCAGCACCTGGATTTCGTTGAATATTCTTCTGCATCTTCGAAGGACATGCAAATTTCGTTGGCCTGCTGTTCGTCTTATCGAAACATTGTCAATGATATCTAAAGCTACCTTCAGTGGCAAAGTTACACTTCCAAATAGTGAATAGTTTTTAATATAAAACCAAAATTGCGTGTTAATTGTCAGCTACTCATTCTTCCTATATGGAAATACCTAATTGCTTACCTCTCGCCAAAGCTCAACGAATTTCTAAGATACGCTTCCCGTATAAAAGTCTGTTCTGCTGCGGCATTCCGTTGGTAGTTACGGCAGGAATAATTATATATATATATATATATATATATATATATATATATATATATATATATATATATATATATATATATGGACAGAGACCTCACCTGGCGCGAACACACTCATAAGATCAGAGGAAGAGCCTACGGCCGTTTAAGGGAACTCTACCCATTACTTAATTACTCCAGTCATCTTCCCATCGAAATTGCCCTCGTGGTTTACAAAACACTCCTCCGACCACTCCTCACATATGCCGCCCCGGTTTGGGGCTTCGCGGCCGTCTCACACATAAAAAGACTCCAAGCATTCCAAAATAAAATCCTACGGCTAATCTGCAAACTTCCGCGGACCACCCCTGCAGCACCCTTACATACAGAACTCAGAATGCACACCCTCAACGAATTTATCCGCAAACTCGCCTTTGATCTTTACAAAAACGCTGAACATCATACAAACCCGCTCATAGAAAACAGGCAATTACGACCCACTTGCAAGCAAACACAAACGCCCCCTTTATCTCTTCCACAGACACTCAGACAATGACGTCAGCGAACAAGATATCCAAGATCACATCAACCAACTCTTCCCCATCTAACACCTATAACAGCACCTACCCACCGAATTCCCTGAGCATTCCAAGCCACTACTAAACTTGCATGACTAACCACCTATTAACGCATAACCTCACAGCTACTAACATATCATCATTAACATGCATGACCACACTAACCCTCCACAACGCATGGATCAGCATGCTCCGCAATACGCACTACCCGCACGCATACCACTGCACGACACAATTCAGTATCAACCAACTCACATCACGAACCCCCAGTTTGGCACTCAGGGCGCTTCGCCATGTTTGCCACACTGGCCTTTTACACCACGCCTGACTCAGCATGAATCATCCTCAACACTATCCAGAGTGCTTATTGCGGGATCTGCCAAATAACGCAACTAATCTCTCACACCTAACCCCGCATCCCTGCATGTTAGTATTAACAGCATGCGGGAGGCGATGTAGAAAGCACGGCGATGAATGACGGATGATCGCCACCTGGCAGGCGGGGAGGGGCCTGTCTATAATTTAAATTAAAAATCTTAATTATTCATTTAATCTAAAAAAAAAAAAAAATAATATATATATTTCATATATTATATATATATATATCATTTTCGATGCAGTTATTTTAAATATATGATACCTTAAACAAAAGTGACACAGCAACGTTTTAGAAAATTAACCATGTTGCATGTAAAGCGTAGTCTTTTGTGAAAGACTTCTTGAAAACCTTTGTCTCATTCCTGGAAGAAGGTGCACTTAAATGACAAATCTAGTTCTCAAACATCTTTTGTTTTTTCAGAAGTATAGTGTTCATAAACATAGGATCAAATAACTCCTTTTTTCTCGTTTTTTTAATCTACATCCTACAGCATGAGGTCATCCACGATGATCGAGCGGAATGGCTCAGGCGGTTTCTCCTCTGGCCCACATTTGGAATGTCCGGATTTGATTCCCGTAACCGATTCCGATTTATACGTAATATATGGTGTTTTTTTGTATGATTTCCAGTTAAAACTGTAAGCTGATGTTCTGTTTTTAGACCTTGTATCTCATATAGCTTTAGTCATTGTAATTTCAGGTTGGGTTTCGGTATGAGGGATATGATAACAGCCCTGGCTAGATTTTACTACTCACATCCTTGTAGTAATTGTGCAGTACTATCGGACATTTACAATGTATATGCATTAACCCACTGAATGTTTTACCTTGGAAATGTTGCTACCACTACAAGTGTCATAGGCTTGTGCAAGTTCACTGTACACCTCCACTGTATACATACGAAAGTTGAGCTCAATACCAGATGCCATGCTAACAATGCTGTTGAGGAATAACTATCAGATATACCAAAATGTCTAACACTTACTTTGACAATTTTTATTGTAACTGACTGACTTTTCCGAGTTGCACAAATAATCAAATTATTGCACGATGATCTAGAATGCTTTCAGTTTAAAAACCTTTCTCTTTTCCCCTTTTATAGCTAAAAGAGCTCCGGTCACAGCTACAGACCACTCACCTTTATAATAATTTGCAGTCATAAACTTACCAGTACTCTGCAGGTATGGTAGATGTTAACAATGAAACTTTACCGTTTGTTAAGCGCATGGCAACACAAAATAAGTTAGTGATACTGAAAGAAAGTCTGAAGATGTACTTCATTATGGAGAAATATGGGACAGTCTTTGAGCAAAAGTATAAATTTGATGTTAATTTAACCGGCAAATAAAGAATTTATAATCTTATAAAGTCTTCTATATATGGCATTAATGAACTACACCTAAATATTTTCAGAGCAGTTGAAGATATCTGAAAGAAGTAATTTGAGATAGGAGACTTAAGGCCTGTTGGTTCATATGTGAAAGTTACGGCTTCTGAAGTGCCAGTACGCCACTGATAATTGTAACACTATTTGAGTCCAGAACAAACGAAAATGAAGAGAGGTGTCAAATCACTCTCTCTGGCACAATGGTTCACACTGGCCTTCAAATCCAAATGAAACATTTTGAATTGTCCTTCACATTTTTGTCGTTTTTTATTAACTTTTGTTTTCTTTTGTTGGTTTGCTTGTTTGTTTTTTATGATTTGTATACGCTTTTAATTCTTTTATGCATTTTCGGAGTAATTTCCCTTGTCAGTCCAAATAATTACAATCCTTTCTAACGAAGATCAACACCTGATTAAACTTTCACATGATGTACATTCAAATGTGAGGCGGTCTCAAGGATGTAAAAAGTAAATGCAACTTTTTAGGTCAGATTTATAGGAACTGCTACAATTGACGACCAGCGAAATCAATACGAAGTTGACAGCTGCGAAGGAACGACTGTCGTACTCGGTCCAAACTACCTTGTGCTCGTCGAATAACTTCACATGCTGACATTATTCGGTCAGTTAGGTCCTCTACTGAGCTAGCAGGTACTTCTTACACCAGAGAGTTGAGGTGACCACGGAAAGAGAAATCAATTGGGTTGAGGTCGGAAAATCATGCAGACCAAGCTAAGTTGGACTTGCTCTTGTACTGGCCAATCAGATTCGCGATCACGAAACACCATTAGAATTTACATATTAAAGATTAAGTACATGAGAGGAACAGAACCAACAACTTTTGGAACACTACTTTTCGGCATTACGGCTGGGCCATCAGAGCAGTTACAGAACCAGTATTGGGATAGGCTGCATGATGTAATGGACCAGTTAATCATTGTTCAATGTCGTACTGGCAGGTGATTAGTTCGAGATTTTAGAGACATTGAGGCAATAAATCTTCAAAACGCCAACACCGAGCTAAGAATTCATATTCCTATACTCGGAACGCGGTTTTAAACACATTCTAACACAACAATTTCACCCACCTTGTATAAATACCAACTTAACAGCATCTGATGTCAATTAGGATTAACACAATTAACTGCGTTATGTTTAGTCGCAGACTATGAATTGCATATCTCAGTTTGTTTATATTAGTCACATCTACATTATTTCGGTATAGTTCATTAACGCTCTATATATACAGTTGTGACACTGAACTAAAACTCAAGATTTTGGATCAGAAAGGAGATTATTTAGGTAATAAATAAGAATTCTTATAACCTCAAGGCTAAATTGGTTGAAAAGTGTAACACATACATACTCTATGGCAGTGCATTAAGTAATATTCACCTTCAGTGGCAGGCGCTGTATTCGCCTGTTACTTTGTTTACTAGAAAAGCTAAATATTAGTCACCTTACTTTGGGTAAGTAACGAAGCACAGATAGAGATGTGTGTCTGATATGAGACGATAGCCAATGAATTATCATATACAAATGTAAATTACCAATACAACCGCTGGACACCAAGGCATTTTGATTCTCTCTTCTTTGTGCTTGTTACAATATTCAATCACGTTATATATGATTTGTCACGCCTGCCTAAGCATGTAACGTTGCTGTCATTGCATCTGAATAGAGTGTACATGGCCTGATTAGCAGTGCGTGCGATAAGCCTGCCTAAACTACTCCGTGTTTACATGTTTCTTCCGATACGCTTTCATGTTTTGTCATATGGCAAGTGGTAAAATCAAATGGACCAAAAAAATCAGTTGTTATCTCATTGGAATTAGACGTACAAGGAGGTACTGACCCTTGATATTGGACATGGCATGCAGAACAATTGACTTCACTACAATAAATAATGCTTAAGATTCTTCAGTTGGATTTCATGAGAGAAGTGTCAAGCGTGTATTTGTGTCTGCAGTTAAACAGCCAGAAGACCAAGCACTTGGACAGTTACATGTCAGGCTCAATAGGTTTTGACATCTTATTGGTACATGGATGTAAAAAAGGAGAGCAAGTGCGCAAGGCGTACTTTCAAATTAATCGTCAGAACTGAATGTTCTCTGTGCAATTACACCTGCTTGTTATAGAGGAGATATTTTCCAGGTCAGCTTTAAACAGTCCTTCGAAACTTGTACAA